>CM031238.1:196049460-196599460 GCA_018340775.1 Taxus wallichiana var. yunnanensis | reverse complement strand
AGATAGAAAGGCGGGTAGGGAGGTGAGTGGAGAGGTGAGGGAAATGGGTAGAGAGTAGGAAGCTCGATGTGAGTTGGGAGGATTTGAGGGAAATGTGAGTCGAGGGCTCGAGTAGTTGGTTGAGAGCAAGAATGAAAGGAAGGAGTTGGTCGAGGGGTATGAATGGGTTTTGGGAATTTTCAACGATGTATGTGAGGTGAGGTGGCTAGCTCGGCTGAGTTGGACGAGCTAGGGGAATTAGGGGCTAGGTAGGGTGGGGTAGTTTAGGATAATAAAACTTTTATTATTATTATTATTTTATTTATTTATTTACTTAATATTAATATTATTATTATGATTAATAATAAAAATACACTCGATACTAACTATAAATGACCAAATAACAAGCCGATTAAAAACCAGAAGCACTTACCTCCAAGACGACCTACACCACTGAATGTAAAGACGACACCACATGGAGGGAGATAATACTAAACCCTGTAAATGGTGAGTCGGAAAAATGAAATATTTACAAGAGATATCTAAATTGACGAGAGCTATGAATAATTGTTATACTTATGACACCTATGCAAGATGAGTAAAGGAACAAAACAATGACCAGAACTTGGATCTGGTCCCACCAGGCGTGCAAATGTTGATTGAAGTTTCTTACTTTCATGCAGATTAGTGTACGAGAAATCAATAAACACAAAACAACGTCGAATATGCAAGGGCTTAGTACCTTGGAGATGGTGATGACTGATATGGGCGCAAAGTAGATGATGAGATCCTCGCAGCGATCTTAACAAGCTTGTAGCTTAAAGACATTGGAGACAAATTGCTTAGATATTTTATGCGGGGTTGCCCGATAAAGCGGATCCGAGAAGCATTAACTTCCTCGGTGGATGTCAACCCCGTGTGATAAAGAATAATGATAAAATACAAGACAAACAGATAACATGCAAGCTGATGAACAAAGGAACCTAACGATGTTGGTATGTAAATGGTGCTACTAATTTGATCCAAACACAATGTGTAACATGAACCAACAAATCATGAGCAGAGTATTGTGGGGATTATAATGTCATTACAAGGACATCATGAGGATACTATGATAAACAAGAGGCTTAAAATTCAAAACAACATTTTCCCAAATTTTCCAACTTATTCTTTCGAGGGGAAGGCCCATATTTATAGCCTAGGGGTGAGGTTAGACTGTGGGTTATTAGGTAACCAGGGTTGGGTAAAGTAACCCTGATTAAAAGAGGTGATGTGATTTAGTGGGGCTCACAATTTGACTTATGAGGTTAAAAAGATAAGGATGTGATATGGAGTGGGGAGTATGATTGACATAGTTAGGTGAAATAATACATCCCATTTTTGAATTTAAGAGTGGGATGTCAAATGGGTATATTATTGCCCATGGATTGAATAATTTTGAGATATGTGAGATAATGCCAAATTTTAATTATTAGATGGGTTTATATGGAGCCCATTAATTAATTAAAATTTGGGTGAGTAAATGGATGAAATTTATTCAAATTTAGGAAAAAGAACAACGAGAGGGAAAGTTGCATGTAGGAGAATAAATGTAGGAAGAGGAGTTACACCAAAAACTGGTGTCTATAATGTATATATATATTAAAATTATTTAAAAACGAATTCCATATGGGCTCGAATTTTCCATAGTTCGCATTAATACTTTGGCCACTTGTTTAGCACGGTTTGTTTTACTTGAGCAAAGTTCAAATAATATGGGGGAGGGTCACCGACCCCACCCCCATCCCATATATTAATGAGGTGGGGGTGGCATCGATGACCTTGCCCCTACCTTTTAAAATACACCTTATAAAGTTTATAATGCCACTTACCACACACACACACACACACACACACATATATTTTAAATTTTGTTTCTTGATAAGTCTTACAATATAAATATTAACAATGTATTTTATTTTTTATTTTTATTATTTTTAATAATAATATTACTAATAGTAATAATACACACACACACACACACACACATTAACATTTTAATATCATTATCATTATTAAATTTTTAATAATATTAATAATATTAAAATACTCCGATCTATATAAGTTTCCTTTTTGTTAAAAAGGACACAATATTTAGTCTAATAAGTATATAGGAAGATTTGTAAAATATGCCTATAAAATTAACTTAACCATAATTACATTTGGGTATAAATGTATGTACACTCATTTTTTTGTTTAATCCATCTAAGGCTAAGTTAAGGTATTAACAAGGTTTCTTACACAACTCATTCTACAATATAATAAAAACAAAAAGGGAGAATTTCACTTATTCTAAATTTTGAACAAACTACTTTCCTTCAATAAAACAACATAACTATTCCTTTTCTTTCACGAGATAAAGTGATAACCATTTTCAACTACAATAAATTTTAACAAGATTCATATTTCTTTTACAATGAACATAACACATGTTGAGAGTAATGAAACAACTTAATTTTCTTGAGAGGGATGCATCTCTAATTCAACTTATTTCAAACTTTCTATTTTACCAAAACAAAGCAATGATTTGGTAGTTCTCTTTCACATACTAACACATTTGCAAATATAAATTTCTCAAGCAACACTCTTAGAAGAGTTTACAATTTTTAGAGATTTCCAAATGAATAAAATAACTTTCTTTCAAGCATACAATTTTACAATCTTCCACTCAAAGTGGGAATAAATACAAGAACAAATTACAACATGAAGGTTTTCAACAACGCCAAAATAGAAGTCTCCAATTTTCATGTCTTCTCCAAAGGTAGCTCCAAATCTTGCATTCTTCAAACTTTCACAAAGGATCACAATACAAGGAAGGGGAGTAGGCAACGCTCTCCACCCAACCTTAAATCCATTAAGAGGAGAATTCATCCCCTTAATGGCCCCGGGCCCCAACCAAAGAACCATGAGGGATCTTAAGTAACTTTGATAACTTCTACAACTACATGCATTTCAAAACATTCAACACAACAAAGAAAACATAACCAACAAGTTTGTAACCTTCTCAAAACAACACAAAGGTTTGAAATCAAACCAAATAGAGCAAGGGCTATGGGAAACCACCTCCTTATGCCTCCCAAGTGAAGTGGGAGTCTCACCCTAAGCCTCCAAGTGCACAAAACAATCAACACAAAATCCTTATCTCTCCCTTGCAAGTATGCAACAAAATAACCATGATTTCCTTTTCACTCCCCATAGGTGAAACTCCCATTCAAACTCCCACCAAATGCATGCCTCAAAAAACTCCATTTTCCCTCCCCAATGGTCCCATAAGCCCTTCTCCCACACCCAACTTAAGGCCTACTACCCAACCAACACACAAGCACAACATTTCATATAAACAAGCATAATAACAAAATAACAAAGGTGGAGAACCTACCTCTCCATCAAGCTCCAAGAAACTTCACGAGACTTTGACAACTTCAAGCCAAGAACACTCCAAGCAACTCCCACAAGCTCCAAATCCAAAAGTGCCCAAGAATAAAAATAAACAAGTAACCCCCATTCCATCAAAATCCAACAATAAATAGAAATGGAATGTGAGGATGATGAGGTGGCTCCATGTAGGATTCCACTTCATCATTCCTCCATTCCTACACCTAATTCAACACACCAAGTCCAAGACAATCAATGAACTTGTAAGAACTATGACAAACCCACATGACTCACAAACTTGCACACCATGCTTTCAAAGGATGCAATTAATTGAGGTAGAATGAAAGTGTAATTATTTTCTCTCTTTTACACTAAAAAAGGATAAACAAGTTAAAAATAAACTCCCCAACCCATAGGTAGGGTTGTTGGGTAAATTTAAGAGGCATGGGACAAACTTAGCTTGTCCCACAAGCCTCCAAAAAGGCCCCCCAAGTCAAAATCCGAATTTTGAAGTTGGGGTGGAGTAAAACACACACAAATCAACATAAATCTCACTTACAACAAGGACAACCTAACCTCATAATTAACTATTTGTCACATCCCAATTTTAGTTAACCAAATAAGAAAGATTTAGCTTAATTAAGACACATTATTACATGTTAATAAAGTGACAACAATTCCAAATTTTAAATACATAAAACACTAATAAAGCACATGCAAAAATTAAAAGAAAGGGAACACAATTCACCCCATGGCCACACATGTGAGGTCACCCCCAATGGGAACCCCCAAACTAGGCATGCAATGCAACAATAACCAACATAACACTACACAAGTTGTCATATTTGGCCTCGTTGCTCAACACCCGACATCCTCCACGTGGTTGGTCTCCTATCCCCTTTTGATGTATGTGATAAAGTGTCCTATAACACAAATAAAATACCTTTCTGGCCTTTCGGCCATATTAACAACATCGAGACAATATGTATATAAAATCAATAATCATCATTCGAATCTAGCAATTCTATTATCCATCATCATACAATTAATTTTATTTTGGCATCCATAAAATCATAATTTTACTCAAAACATCCAATCATATGTTATGCATCCAAAATACGACATGTTAGTATAAAATCAGAATATCGACATCAACATATATAATTGTCTATCATCACCATCTAGTGCATCATAATAAAATGTAAACCACATAATGTCACTAGTCCAAATATCAGTATAATCTATCATCTACTGATTAATGTATCATAATCACAATTTCTAAACATCAGTCCAACAATATCAACATCAAAATGAAATAGTGTCGAAGAGGAGCGGGCACTACATCATGCTTCTTCTATCTAGTTTATGTTATCGAGTATTCACTCAACAACATAAAGGGGGAAATGTAGACACAAAATCACACACTTGGGTACATTTATAGGTCCTAAAAATATGCTAGCATTTACATGATTCCTAAGTAAGAAAACTAGTGGTTGACAACTATCTTTGGCCTCTTTTCTTTGTCTCTTGCTTTCTCTTTGGTATTACACACCCTATAACCCAGTTAGAACTTAACTCATTTATCTTTCATGGCTTTAGACATCAGCGCCCAGGCGCCCTGTCTCTCCAGGCGCTTTGAGCCCCTTTTTACCTTACTCACTCTTTTTGGGTCTCTTTTATCTTTTGGGCATATTTTTCACTTTTGGGCCTGACCTTCCAGTATCGATTATGAAATTTAAACAAGGGAATCATATAAATACATATTTATGTGTTCAAAATGAGGGACCAAGCACTAAACATTACTATCATCACCTAAGCTTACATTCCAAAGGCACTAAAACACTCAAAAGACATCCATCTAACATCCATTCAAGGGACAAGGGTTGCATCAACTCTACATACACTACATAGGAAGGGGAAGTTCATTATATTCCATCCACACATTCTACTACATTGTTACTGGTCTAGCTGACCCGATATCAAGTGCAACTTGCACAAGGACATCCTTGGGCACAATCTCTCTCTACACACACAAGAACTACACTACAGTCGGAGATGTAGTGCATCGCTTAGTTGTAAGTTCACTCTTGGGGTGACCATCGGGGCAGTCGACTCCCATCTTACATTTTCATTTATTGGTTTGATGTGGTTTGTGGGCTTGTGTAAGTGAACTTATGGTTTTTAGGTTACAGGTATCATTTGTGATCATAGTGTGAACATCAAGAGATCAACGAGGAAGAGCGGCGAAGACCTAACAACACAACAGAAAGTGGATTACGAGCTCTACGCGATTACCGGGCGCCCAAGAGAAGTCACCAACACCTGACGCGCCTCTATCCAACACCTTTGGGTGCCCCCTGTCAACATTATTCTTGGGTTCCAAATCTTATAATGAGCATTTACGACATTGTTTTGCGGTCTGTTTAGCACTCACACTTGCCCAAACCAATTCTGTCCATTGAGAAATCAACTAAGCATTCCTATCCCTCTTCCTTTCTTAGGGTTTTATCTTTTGCATGCTTTTTTTTAATGTGTCATCGTTGTATTTAATCATTTGTATATCATTTATCATATTAGTTACTCGTAATATAGATTTCATTCAAATTAAATTAAATCGGTTTCTATCCACCTTTTATTGGAGCGAGAGATTGGGTGAATTATTGGTAGTGTTAGGAGTAGAAAGCGAATGAAAAGCCAACTCTCTTTAGAGATTTGATTCAAAGTGCAAGTCCCACATTTGTGAAACAATCCCATGTTGTGTTGTTAGCAAGCTTATGTCCACAAATGAATGCTTTTAAGCTGTCACAACAATCAACTCTTGCCATTTCTCCCACTAAGCCATTATATAGAGCGGGATAAAGATGAAGAAACCAAAGACAATCATATATATGAGAACACACTCCTCGGATTGTAGATTGTAGATCCACTTAGTGGTGGTAAAAGGGGATAAGCCGGATGATCTTGTGTGCCTCTTCCACATGCTTTGATTGCACTTGTTGCTTGATTTAGATGGTGGCCATGCTATTTTGTTAGACACCTTTCCCGATAAGCCTTACTATAAGTATGTTTTGGTTTATAAGATATCTTGTTACTTAAGTGAGTTTTATATTCCTTGACCTAATTATTTTGAATTAGATATTTGAGTTTCTTAACTATTCGAGGATTTTCTTGATTGATCGAGTAACACTATACATAAAAATTTACGTTTTTACATGTACTCAACACATATGTTAAGTTTTTATTGTTATTTTCTATTTTTATTTAAAATTAAACAATGTAATAAAAATAAATTAATCACATCGATATATTGTTATTGATCAATATCAAGATTAATCCAATTTTCACGAAGCACAATCTTCAAACCCTCTTTAGGGTTGATAAAATTACTAGTACATTTTTCAAAAAAAAATCAAGAATTGGAAGCGTTTATCATTTCAAAAATATGAATAATTTTCACCCATCCGAAATATCCTTTCATTGTGATCCTTTTGCCAATTCTGCCCACCCTTGAATCAAATTTTTACAACTAGCAATCGCGTATATACAATGTAATGTGAGCGCCAAGGCGGTATAAGTTTTTTGATTTTAACCATTGGGATTCCTCCATTTACTGGGATAGAGAGTATTTTCCTTGAATTAATTGTATTAGTCCCCTGATCCAGGTGTTCTAAATGTGGATCATATACCCAGGCTAGAGAGTATTTTTCCTGTAATTAATTGTATTAGTCCCATGATCCAAGTGTTCCAAATGTGGATCGTATACCCTAGGCCTTGTCAACAATACATAAATTAGAGCTTCATAAAATCCCAATACAATACATTATTCCTCAATTCTCATATCTCCATGAAGCTCTCAAATCTAGTTAGCACACACACACACACACACACACACACACACACACACACACACACACACATATAATACAGACTAATTGTAAGAAGAAACATTCTACTAATTCATTTTCTTGATCATAAAATTATCATGCCCTTAAACTCCACTACTCCTTTGTGAAGCCTTTAACTTCTACTTTGGTTGTACTCATACCCTTAATCTCCTCCTTTGACCTCTTAGGTCTACCTTTGGTGTTTTTATTTAGTGATTTCACCTCATCCATTACAAGACTTTGGAAGAACATCTACAACATATCTAACAGGTTTTCAAAAAACTTTGATTGTCTAAACTTAGGAAAGTGTACCTTCGGAGAAAAGGTCTTATAATACATATTGTTCTTAAATATCACACACGTTTGCAATTGATAATATAATATATGGATGTATGTAATATACAACTCAACCTTTTGTCCTCGTAATTGAAATGGTTTCTTTTCCATGTGTGTGTAGTTTGGCGAGAGCAACTCGCGCCTTTCGAGAGCTAGAGCTAGTTGAAGCAACGAGATGGATTGGTAGGAAAAATACTCTAAGAGATGATATCAAAAAAGTTCCATATGCCCGACATGTTAAGTAAACATCTACGCTAAAAAAATAAACCATGAAAACTCAACCTCACTAAGAAACACCCTATCGGGGTAAATAATGTTCAAGAAATTCATGACCATCATCATTTCGCAAGCGAAGGATAGGTCGATTCTTATAACAAAGTTCAGTGTCATATTTGTTACCATTTGTAAACAAAATCCCAAACATCAATAATTATCTTTGCATCCACAAACAATATCCTGTTACGACAACATATGATAGAACTACGATATTTTTGTCCCTATATGATGGCGATTCAACACTCCTTCCAAATAACACTTACCCGGTTGAGACGGACCCCCTAAGAAGGATACTCCACTTTATGCAAAAGAAAATAATTTATTACATAGAGACAAGTCTAAAGTTGCTCATCACACTGATGACATGTTCCCCACTCTATTGATGACCTCACGAAAACTATAAGAAAAAGGAAAGTGATGCGAAATTTAGCACACTTTCCTTATACCTTGAAACACACTTTCTTGTACTTTGGAAGGCAGACAAAGGAAACAACTCTAACAACTTTTCCTTCATTACGGAGAGCAATTCTAGCTTTCTCAGAAATCTCAAGATACGAACTTGTACCAATAAGAATGACATCGGGTTTATTACAAATGAATTATCACTAATAATATAGCCTCCCTTCTCGCTCCCACTGATAGAGGAACCAACAAGATGAGGAAGCTTTTGGCGTGAAAGAGCATGGATTGATGGCCTCTTCCTATTAAGCACAACAACTTTTTATGCTCCTTTGTCTCTTTTCCATTAGGTAGCGTAACATTAGCATATTTGGCATTGCCCTGAAGCTTAACAAGTGTTACTATTGGTTGATGAGAGGGCCCACCTTCACAAGACCAATTGAATCACGAGTCATTACATAAATGACCCTAGCTTCACTAAGTGCATCATGTAGTACTGTGAAGATAAAGAAGGTAGCACAATAAGGAATGAGGCCACTTCCGGTCTTCCGTGGAGGGCTATTCCATTGCATATTTCTCCCATTCTACATTCACGTACACCAAAGAAGGTTATGCTCTGTAGGGGTATCATACGGAAATACCTAAACATTTTTAGAAAAGTCATGTTAGATCCTGCAAGTCTGCACTTCCACCTAAAAATCTGGAAAACCCCTTGCAAGTGCATTTAAATATTGTTCGAGACAAGTTTTGCGTAGCTTCGGGGGGCTCTCTGGGGTGTACGTCGAAAATGCAAACCAAAAATCAGATTTAAAAATGCATATAATTTATACGTAAAAGACAAATACGTAACTCACAATCGAAAGGAAACATTGTTACCCAAAAACACCATAACTAGCTGAATTTGTGGGAATATTCACTATTAGTAAGAAAACAACCCCAAATTCTTACGAGAGTGCCTTCTCCCATCCTTCGGGAAATTTTCCGAGAGATTAAAGTCTTGAACTCTGCGGCTTCCACAGGTATTTATTTTCATACTTGTGCAAGTTTATTTGTCCACTTTGCTTCAACAACCACACCCTTTTCAACATGCAGAGCTCGATGGTTGTTCCCAAAAAATAGAATGTTCTTAAAATCATTGGATGAAATCTTGAGAAGAATAAGTTAATCCAAACTGAAAATATTGATACCTCTTAACATCCTTTGGGACATGAAAAGGCTTAAAAGGCCAAGACAAATTTTGTCTGGTTGCCTCAACCTCTTTTGCACCGAAAGCACTTCCATGCACACTGTAAGTGTTTTCCTTATTTGGCGATCCAAAGCCAATAATAGTAGTGACTTGGAAATATAAACAATAGAGGACAGTCCATGACTTAAAAGATTCGGAACTTGTTTGCTTCCCTAAACATTGAGCTTCCAATCTATCATGGATAGAGAATAAAAGTATAAATCAAAGAAATGAAAGCGCTAATACAAAATGCACACCTTAATCAAAGTTGGTTTGTCCTCAACACACTTTTTCTCCTCAATAGAAGCACAAATATCATCATAACCGGTATTACCATTCTTAGTCCGGATAGTGTGCCATCCAAGACCTTGGAAGCGAGTTATAACATATTAGGAAATGCGATCTTTGTGTCACCGTCTTTGGAGATGTGGTTATCATCATAGAATGCGATAAGTTTCCCAAGCTCCCGGTGAACATGCCTCATTGGAGATCCCTTCCATTTGGCGACCATCACTAACAATCTACAATTTACGAGACAATTAAGAACACCGGTTAATACCTTTGATAAGCTGTTAAGTTTATTAATCCAAGTTATTGAAAATAACCAATTTGTTCATAAGAAATCCTACAAAAACTCGGAATACAAAAATATATCTTATGTGTAACGATCAACAATGATAGTACAGATCTAGCTTGTTATATCCAGAAGCCAAATGTTTTCGATAAGTGCCGACCCAACTACATTACAAATTCCTTGACAAGAGGCCTCGTGTAGTAGACATTACAAAACCCATTAAATCCCTTTTTCTCTTGATACGAGAAAGTGTGCATGCTTGTGGAAAAAGTAAGCTTACAGGATTGTCACTTCTACACGAGGGTCTCAAAATTTTTAGCGAGATGGATACGTACCTTTGAACAATGTGGATCTCCATAGTGAGAAGCGAAAAGAGAACAAATTAACATGCATATTGTTTTATTACTAGAAAACCACAGGGAACTTGTCATTGATTCGGGGAAGATGTAAGTTCTCACGAGATACTCTTCAAGTCATAGGTGGCGAATTGCTTTAGGTGGAATTCGGTCTAATCACTTTTTGACATGACCACTGACGACACGAGACACATTCAACACATAGATTTTGACCCTTGAACAAAGTTCTTGGCGAAATATCATTTTCCTGAACAAGAAGCAAATGGGTTAACTTATTTTCTTCTTCCCTTAGTAGACTTTGTACCAGAGAAGCTGACCCACTACATAAAAATCCCTTGTTCACCCATGGCTCAATCCTGGACCTCATCTTCTTCGACCATTGATGTCAGCTGGAGAAGCCCTGAAATGTAAATCTTCTTCGACCATTGATGTCAAACTAAATCCAATTATTAACAAAAATATTTGGTGTGCGCAAGAAATCGACATATCTTCAGAGCAGAGTGTAGAGGGATGCTAATATACCGAATACTATTTGTCATTCGAGAGACTAAGGAACAAAATCCAAACCCTAAACAAACAAACCCTAAACAAGCCCTAACCAAACAAAACATACAAAAAAGAAAGCGAGTATCTAAAGAGTGTTATTGTTGCATGCAAAAGCGAAAAGCAAAACTAAAAACAAGGAACCCGAGCGTGCAAAACGAAAACGTAAACGGTTAAAAAACATACAATAGAAGAACAAGTATCTAAAAAGAGCTACACTTTGTTGCATCTAAAAACCGAAAAGCAAAACTAAAAGCAGGTAACCCGCATGACATGCAAAAATGAAAAAGTAAAGCGAAAAACCCACCAGTTAAAAATTGCATGCAAAAGTGAAAACGACGTCTGAATACATCAAATTTAATCCCTTTGGAAAACGTCTAAAAGGTCATCAAATTTAGCATCGCAGCGAAACGTCCGGGGGTCCTCTACCATAGGGGAACGCCTTGGCGTAATTACTCTTTAAAAATATTTAAAATGTAAAAATAATAAAGAACGTTAAGCTTTAGGAGAGAAAAAAATTATTATAGTGAAAAAATTAATGGAGCATAGAACTACAAGAATTTGAACATATTTGAAAACTCGATTACAAGATATCAGTGGCGCCATAATCCTTTAACTTCTACTTTGGTTGTACTCATACCCTTAATCTCCTCCTTTGACCTCTTAGGTCTACCTTTGGTGTTTTTATTTAGTGATTTCACCTCATCCATTACAAGACTTTGGAAGAACATCTACAAAATATCTAACATGTTTTCAAAAAACTTTGATTGTCTAAACTTAGGAAACAACACCTTTGAGAAAAGGTCTTATAATACATATTGTTCTTAAATATCACACACGTTTGCAGTTGACAATATAATACATGGATGCATGTAATATAAAACTCAGCCTTTTGTCCTCGTAATTGAAATGGTTTCTTTTCCATGTGTGTGTAGTTTGGCGAGAGCAACTACTGCCTTTCCTGAGAGCCTAGAGCTAGTTGAAGCAGCAGATGGATTGGTAGAAAAAATACTCTAAGAGATGATATCAAAAAAGTTCCATATGCCCGACATGTTAAGTAAACATCTGCTAAAAAAAATAAACCATGAAAACTCAACCTCACTAAGAAACACCCTATCGGGGTAAATAATGTTCAAGAAATTCATGACCATCATCATTTGAAACGAAGGATAGGTCAATTCTTATAACAAAGTTCCAAGTGTCATGACTGTTACCATTTGTAAACAAAATCCCAAACATCAATAATTATACTGCATCCACAAACAATATCATTACGACAACATATGATAGAACTCTGATATTTTTTTGTCCCCTATAACAATGGCGATTCAACACTCCTTCCAAATAACACTTACCCAGTTGAACAAAAAAATTGCATATTTCGCTCTTTATGGTTTGTTTCCCAATAATGATAAATGTAGAGGGAACAAGGATATTACTGCAGATACACACGAGATGTTAAAGTCAACTAATAAAAATTCCAGCCGATAGAAGATTTCAAATAGATCTCAATTCCAACTTCATACATCTTGTCTCCTCCCATGTACATCGGGCAATCATATATAAAATGGATAATGATAAATGCAGAGTGAACAAGGATATTATTACAGGTACACATAAGAGATGTTAAAGGCGGCTGAAATAGTTACAATCCAATGGAAGGTGTTAAATAACTCTCAATTTCAGCTTCAAATATCTCATCTCCTCTGTGTATATCCATAGTCATATATATCATGGATAGTAAGATAAGGGCAGCAAAGAACCTTTTCACTGTAATCACCAACATATAATGATGTGTTGAAGAAATTAAATTTGCTCTCTACTTACATTATGTATGTAACAGTTTTAGGTACAATTTTCACAAATATGATCAGAATGATGAATATCAATAAAATTGAAATATATCCATTATTCTACAAATCTTTGAGATGGACTCGAGATAGACCCCTAAGAAGGATACTCGCTTTATGCAAAAGAAAATAATTTATTACATAGAGACAAGTCTAAAGTCGCTCATCACACAATGACATGTTCCCACTCTATTGATGACCTTTGAAAAATATAAGAAAAAGGAAAGTGATGCAAAATTCAACACACTTTCCTTGTACTCTGAAAGCAGACAAAGGAAACAACTCTAACAACTTTTCCTTCATTACGGTGAGCAATTCTAGCTTTCTCGGCAATCTCAAGATCTAAAACTGTACAATAAGAATGACATCGGGGTTATTACCAAATGAATTGTCACTGATAATATAGCCTCCCTTCTCAACTCCCTTAATGGAGGAACCAAGAAGATGAGGAAGCTTTTGACGTGAAAGAGCGTGGATTGATGGCCTCTTCCTATTAAGCACAACAACTTTGTATCTCCAGCTGTCTCTTTTCCATTAGTTGGATGTAACATTAGCATATTTGGCATTGCCCTGAAGCTTAACAAGTGTTCTATTGGTTGATGAGAGGGCCCATCTTCACCAAGACCAATTGAATCATGAGTCATTACATAAATGACCCTAGCTTCATTGAGTGCATCATGTAGTACTGTGAAGATAAAGAAGGTAGCACAATAAGGAATGAGGCCACTTCAGGTCTTCCGTGGAGGGCTATTCCATTGCATATTTCTCTATTCTACGTTCGCATACACCAAACCGAAGGTTACGCTCTGTAGGGGTATCCTTCTGGAAATACCCAAACATTTTTAGCAAAGTCATGTTAGATCCTGCAAGTGCACTTCCACCTAAGAATCATGGAAAACCCCTTGCAAGTGCATTTAAATATTGTTCGGACAAGTTTTGCGTAGCTTCGGGAGGGCTCTCTGGGGTGTACGTGCGAAAATGCAAACAAAAATCAGATTTAAAAATGCATATAATTTATACGTAAAAGACAAATACACAACTCATGATACGAAAGGAAACTTTGTTACCCAAAAACACCATAGCTAGCTGAATTTGTGGGGAATATTCACTATTAGTAAGAAAAAAACCCCAAATTCTTACTAGGAGTGCCTTCTCCTATCCTTCATGAAATTTTCAGAGATTAAAGTCTTGAACTTTGCGGCTTCCACAGGTATTTATTTTCATACTCGTGAGTTTAATTTGTCCACTTTGCTTCAACAACCACACCCTTTTCAACATGCCGAGCTCAATGGTTGTTCCCAAAAAATAGAATGTTCTTAAAATCATTGGATGAAATCTTGAGAAGAATAAGTTACTCCAAATTGAAAATATTGATACCTCTTAACATCCTGCGGGACATGAAAAGGCTCAAAAGGCCAATACAAATTGCAATCGGTTGCCTCACCTCTTTTTGCACCGAAAGCACTTCCGTACCTTTGTAAGTGTTTTCCTTATTTGGTGATCAAAGCCAATAGTAGTAGTGACACGGAAATATAAACAACGAGAGGGCAGTCCATGACTTAAAAGATTTATAACTTGTTTGCTTCCCTAAACATTGAGCTTCAATCTATCACGGATAGAGAATAAAAGTATAAATCAAAGAAATGAAAGCGCTAATACAAAATACACACCTTAATCAAAGTTGGTTTGTCCTCAACACACTTTTTCTCCTCGATAGAAGCACAAATATCATCATAACCAGTATTACCATTCTTAGTCCGGATAGTGTGCCATCAAGACCTTGGAAACGAGTTATAACATATTAAAGTAAATGTAATCTTTGTGTCACCATCTATGGAGATGTGGTTATCATCATAGAATGCAACAAGTTTCCCAAGCTCCCGGTGACATGCCAGATGAACATGCCTCATAGGAGATCCCTTCCATTTGGACCATCACTAATAATACAATTTCTGAGACAATTAAGAACACCAGTTAATACCTTTGAATATTGTTAAGTTTATTAATCCAAGTTATTGAAAAATAATCAATTTGTTCATAAGAAATCCTACAAAAACTCGGAATACAAAAATATATCTTATGTGTAACGATCAACAATGGTACAGTCTAGCTTGTTATATCTAGAAGCCAAATGTTTTTCGGCAAGTGCCAACCCAACTACATTACAAATTCCTTGACCAAGAGGCCTCAGGTAGGAGACATTACAAAACCCATTAAATCCCTTTTTTCTCTTCAATGCAAGAAAGTGTGCATGCTTGTGGAAAAAAGTAAGCTTACTAGTTGTCACTTCCACACCAAGGGTCTCAAAATTCTCAGCAGATGGATACCTGTGCATTGAACACTGTGGATCTCCATAGTGAGAATTGAAAAGAGAACAAATTAACATGCATATTGTTTTATTACCAGAAAACCACATGGAACTTGTTGTTGATTCAGGAAGCTGTAAGTTCTCACAGATACTCTTCAAGTCATAGCTGGCAAATTGCTTTAGGTGGAATTCAGTCTAATCACTTTTTTGACAGCCACGGTGACTTGAGACACATTCAACACATAGATTTTTGACCCTTGAACAAAGTTCTTCAGCAGAAATATCATTTTCCTGAACAAGAAGCAAATGGGTTAACTTATTTTCTTCTTCCCTTAGTAGACTTTGTACCAGAGAAGCGACCCACTACATAAAAATCCCTTGTTCACCCATGGCTCAATCCTGGACCTCATCTTCTTCAACCATTGATGTCAGCTGGAGAAGCCCTGAAATGTAAATCTTCTTCGACCATTGATGTCAAACTAAATCCAATTATTAACAAAGATATTTGGTGTGCGCGTAAAATTGATATATCTTGAAAGCAACGAGTGTAGAGAGGATGCCAATATACAGAATGCTATTTGTCATTCGACACTTGAGAACAAAATCCACAAATCCTAATTCCTAAAAAACCCTAAACAAGCCCTAACCAAACAAAACATACAAAAGAAGAACGAGTATCTAAAGAGTACGTTGTTGCATGCAAAAACGAAAAGCAAAACTAAAAACAAGGAACCCATGAGCGTGTAAAAATGAAAACGTAAAACGGTTAAAAACATACAATAGAAGAACGAGTATCTAAAGAGCTACTTTGTTGCATGCAAAAACCGAAAAGCAAAACTAAAAACCGGTAACCTGCAACATGCAAAAATGAAAAAGTAAAACGGAAAACCCACCGTTAAAAATTGCATGCAAAAGTGAAAACGACGTGCAAACAGCTGTCAAATTTAATCCCTTTGGAAAAACGTCTAAAAGGCTGTCAAATTTAGCATCGCAGCAGAAACGTCCGGAGGTCCTCTACCATAGGGGGAACGCCTTCGGCGTAATTACTCTTTAAAAATATTTAAAATGTAAAAATAATAAAGAACGTTAAGCTTTAGGAGAGAAAAAAATTATTATAGTGAAAAAATTGATGCAGCATAGAACTACAAGAATTTGAACATATTTCGAAAACTCAGTTACCAAGATATCCGTGGCGCCATAATCCTTTAACTTCTGTTAAAACCCTAGGGGTTTACATACCAAATGTATAGCAGCAGAAAATGCGAAGTGAGAAAATGCAAAGAGATAAAATTCGAAGGGCTGTTATCTAGAGGTCAAGGTTCTGAAACGCGGCCAAGGGCGCAGAAGGCCTTCTACTTAAAAACCCTTCTGAAATAGGGTCTGACATAATTCTTAGCGAAAAAAAATGCACCTGGTTTGAATTTAGAGGTCAAGGTTCGAAACCTAGTAGCAGAGAGCTCGCGTGCAATCTAATCAAAATAAATGGCTCTCTCAGCACGTTTCCTGCAAAGGCTCCCCTTAGTGCCATTTTCTCGTTATTGCTCATCTTCCGCTCTACTAAGCCTTCGAAAATGTCAATCTCAGCAAAGAATGTTTACCCTGCGTTGTCAAAATGCTCGCTTATTACATGCCTTTTCAGGTGGAAATGGCCTTGGCAGGCGTGTAAAAATTCAAGCGAGGAGCAAGGATGAAGGAATTCCCGTTGCAGAGGAAGGCAATGGCGGCGAAGAGTCGCAGCAAAATGGAGCTTTGTTTGAACGGCCTCCTGACGAGAGAATCGTGGCAGTTGAGCTTCACAAGGAGGCAACGGACTCTTATTTGGCGTATGCTATGTCTGTTTTGCTTGGACGTGCTCTGCCCGACGTAAGGGATGGATTGAAGCCTGTTCATCGTCGAATTCTGTGAGTATTTTGAAGTATTTATTCATTTAACAAAGCTCTTCTGGATAAAACCCGAGTTATATTTTTCACCAGCACGTCGTGTCTTGTTGCATCAATAAACCCATCCTTGATTGATGCAACCCCAAACGTCTATCCAGAAGAGATTTGGTAAATTAATATGGGCTGTGAAACCTTCACTCTGATATTTACAAATGCTGATATGTTTTGTAGAGGAATTGCTGTATTCTTTTGGAAAATAGCTTTTGAAACGCAAAATACATGTTGAATTCTGTGTATTTTGGAATAGTGGGATATATTTATGCGTTTTGAGACAAATTGTAGGTTTAGAATACAAATTATACATCCCTCATTGTCGATTTCTTTCAGTATTTTAGAATGTTCTCATATTTTAAGAAAAAATATTGTAATTTTAGGGGATAGTTTTAAATACAAATTACTTGTCGATCCTTGTCAAATTCTGTGAATATTTCAGAATATATATTATTGCTAGAATGGCTAGGATTATGGACCTAGACCCTCAAAAACAGAAATAAAAATGCCAACCACCAACAGATATAATATTGCACTCTGTCGGGGACTCAAGTGTGGATATTTAAAGTGTTATAGGGAGACCTAAGCACTTCGTTCATTTTCAACCATCAGTCATGCTATCCAAATCACCAAACCCCAGCATTCATGAGCAGGATCATCTTCCATTCTTCTGATTGATTGGGTAAATGAACAGATTGTGCAACCCCCTCACTTCTCCCGGTTATTCCAAATCACTCACGCTATCAATATGATTAGAGTTGACATACCCCACATCGGCTTAACTGATCGTCACCCTTCTCACAAATTCCCTGCAAAAACAGATTACCAACAGTTTCAGTGAAGAGGACAGGTACCCCATTGTTAACTAGGTGTTAGCATGTTACCAGGCAGGTAAACAGCTTCTTTTTTGAATAATCTCTGCTTAATATGTTGCACTCCCTCTCATAGTCATATTAGACAGATACCATGACCTCTCTACTCTCACACTCCCTTCACACAAAATATAGATTGACTTAATTAAGTTAATTGCATAGTTACCAAGAGACGTGGATAAATGTAATACGGATACTGAAAGATTTTAATGACAGGGCCCTGTCCTGGAGTTTCACTATGGAGACTAAAGAGTCTATGGGACCACTTGAAATGAAATGAAATGAAAGATTTTAATGCGTTTTATGGGACCACAAAACAAAGATTTTTAATCAACTTTCAGACTCCTTTCAATATCCGCTCTTCGGCTGTGAATCTTGAGGATGAAACTCGCGGTCGCTTGAAGCTTTGTTCCTTCGAAGAGATCCTCAAGTCCGTCCACCTTCAGGTTGTTTTCGTACTGGATACGAATATCATCATATGCCGAACACTCCATGACGAAATGCCATTCAGTCTCCACGACCCCTTTGTTGCAGAAAAGACAAATTCTCATTTCCCAATCTTCCTTTGGAATAGTCCATCTACCAGTTTCGCATCGAAGATGATGCGATCCGGTCCTTAACTGTGCCACTAGAATCCTTGCTTTACCCTTGATAGCAGCCCCTAGATAAGCTTTTTCATCATGTTCCCCAGTGGAGTTGAATTCTCTGATATAATGCGCTTTCTTTCGACCAATCTGTCCCTTCCACATGGCAGTCCTGAACTTTTCTATCACATAATTCTTTATTTCCCTGTTATTGTTAGGACACTCTTGCAAGTTGATGCCCCATTTGTTCATCCATTTAGTATTTTGTTTCATCCAGGTTTTCTTTCTGCGTTCAGAGTATCGTCCACAACTATTTTGGGCCAGCGAAGATTGTCCATGCTTTCAACTTTCTTCAAATAGCTTATCATCGAGATATTGCCGAAGCTTCCAACGAGGAAGTACCCGCTTCAGCCAACAGGATCTCATAAGGAACAGTCGATTTGACTTTGAGAGTGCTTGTGATTAGATGTTTCTGAATTCATTCTATCTGTCTCCACCCGTGATTTGACATGCTACTTCCCCAAACTTCGCAGCCATAGAGAACAACCAGAGTGACCAACAATCCAAAAAGAGTTTTCTTAGTTTTCCAGTCCCAAAGTTCAGCTTTCCTACACCTATTTTGAAGTAGGTAAGATGCTTTCCAGCCTCCCTGTATCCTTTTTGCTTTACAAGTCTCCCAACTGAGTTTGTGGTGAAAGTCAATCCCAAGATATTTGTATTCAATGACTATTTCCAAAGGGCTCCCTTCAAAAAGAAAGTTAATTTGTCTCTCTTTCCTTTTCAAGGAGAAAATCATGATTTTTGTTTTGCTAGTGTTCACTTGCATCCCAACTTCTTGGCAGAAGAGCTCTAGCGCTTTTAGTTGTTCCCTCAAACCTTGGGTTGTTTTTGAAATTAGGATAAGATCGTCAAGCATAAAGAAGTAACTTCACCACGTAACTTGCCAACTGTATACCTCCTCCCTCAGTTTTATTTAACCATTCTTCAAGCTTGTCAATGTATAGACCAAATAAAGTGGGAGAGAGAGGGCAACCTTGCTTGACACCAATGTCACTGCCGAAACACTCGGACATACCTTCTCTGGTTCTGATTTTAGCTCTGACCTGCTCATACAGTTTATGAACTGCTGCTCTAAGCTCATCTGGAATCCCAAGTTCCTCCATCCTGTTCCAAAGTTTTTTTCTGGGCACTGTGTCGAAAGCTTTCCTGAAATCAACAAAACAACAAAAAGCTTCTTCTCCTTGGGTGTCCCAAACCTTCTCAATCAAATGCCTAAGAGTGATACAATGGTCAATTGTTGAGTGTTTAGGTCGGAATCCTGCTTGCCCTTTTGCTCTTTTACCCTCTCTTTCGGCCCAACTGTTGATTCTCCATTCTATCATGCCTCCAAAAAGTTTACCAAGAAGAGGGTTGATCATAATGGTGTGATAATTAGACGGGTTATTAATGTCACCACTTTTAAATAGAGGAATAACAACGCTAGTTGTCCACTCTGTCGGAAAGCCATTCTGATTGACATCATTGAATATTTTTTTGATGTGTGGTGTGAGGACCTCAACCCCCCATTTTAAAAATTCAGCCTGTAGACCATCGATGTCTTGAGCTTTACCACTTGCTAGATTCTTTATGCCTGCTTGATGTCTTCTGTCGAAAAAAGCTCAATCGAAGTCTCGATTATGGGAGGAATATCTTTTTGTTGGGAACGCTCATAAAGGGTCCTTGCATATTCTAACCAATGAGCACCTGTGATATTATTTTCTATGTATTTTTTCTTTTGTTGTAGCTCCCTCCAAAAACCTTTGGGGTTGTGTTTTCCAAGAGAAATTAATTTTGTTCTTCTCTTGCTCACATAGCTTTCTTTTTTGTGTTGCACCAATCTCTCATAAGTCTTTTTATTTTCTTTGTTCATCCCACTTTCCTTCAAAGCTCTCTTGGCAGCTTTACACTCTTCATCATACCACGGGTTTGTCGGAAAAGTATTTGCCGCTCCCTTTCTGGGTTTAGATCGCTCACAAACACTTAGAGCCTTTTGGATTAAAGATATCAGCAGATTACTACGTATATAACCACTCATTCCCTTAGACGTCGTGTTCTCTATATCTTTCCTCATTATCTGAAATTGTTGTTTAAGGGCTGCAACAAAGATTTCCTGATTTTCTTTATTGAGAATGATTTTTCCCTGTTTTTGAGATGCCTTTTGCATGTGATGAGTCTGATTCTTTTGTTGCTGATTTAAGACGGTCGCAAGCTTTACCAAAAGAGGACTATGATCTGATTTTAATTCGATAGGACAAACTCCAATTTCAAACTCAAGCAAGCGTGGAGATAGAACTTTGAGAACAGATTACATAGTCCACTACACTTTGACCATTGTATGTTTTACAAGTGATATTGCCTGATCTGGGCCAAGCCCTCATGCCATTACAAATGACCATGTTGTATAAGCTACATAGGCCAAGAAGCTCAACCCCAAAATGTGTCACCCCTCCATTACTGTCTTGAGATACTCTTTCCCAAAGCTTGTTTTCTTCTTCCTTAAGCCATAACGGATTGTCTTCATCTCCTTCTAAGCTGGTCAACTGAAGGGATTGATTATTGGCAGTCCTCGCATTGAAATCCCCCAAAAGAATTATTTCCCCAGATGCACTGAAAACAGAAATGTCTTTTTTTATTGAAGCGTATGGATCTTCGCTATCTAGATTTCTTCTCTTATATGTCTTTGAACCTTTCGGTGCAAAGTAGCAGGCAACCAATCTGATTGTTGTCTTGTCATCTGTTATTTTCAGCCATATGTATTGCTTATTTGGATCTTCTTTTTCAACTTTGACATTTTCGAGCCATATTTCCTTGATTAGCACTGTGATTCCGCCGTGACCTTTCCTGTTTCATTCCCTTCATTCCAAACTGAAATTTTCTTGTAGCCTTCAAACTCTGGTACCTTGCAGCCTTCGTGCTCATGCGTTTCCGTAAGAATAATAATATCTTTCCCTTCTGCTATGGGCCCCAAACCCGGTCCTCTTCTCCACGGATATCCTCTGCAATTCCAACTTACTATGTGCATGAATTCCCGTGGGGCCCCTAATTCCTATTTCTGTTTGATAAATGATCGCTGATTTGGGCTTTCCCATTTCTCATTTGTGCCCATTTTCCTGCTTCCCTTGCTTTTCTCACTTTCTCCCATTCTTTCCTTCGCTCTTCTTGTTGAGCGAATGTCAAATCCTCATCTAGATATATGTGTGTGCCTCTAAGAAGTCCCCTGTTTTTAAGATAGCATGTTTGTCTTCTATTTTTCTCATGACCACACGCACGTGACGGTCCTTTCCTCCTTCTGTTATCCTGCCAATCCTGTTTGCTTGTTGTATGTATCCTGTCCACTTCAATTCGTCTTTAAGAAAGTCTCTTGCTAATAGGTCAGTTCTCTCTTTTTCACCAAAATCTTTTAGACCCTTGATAATAAAATTTACTGCTCTGTCTTGTTGATCTTTCTCTTCTTTTATCTGTGTTTTGATGTGTTTCTCTATGACTTGCCTTTGTTCATTTGATGATCCACTTACTAATTGTGACCAAGTTTTGGCTTCTTCTATCCGATCCTTTAGTTGATTTTCTTTTATTTCCATGTCTTTAATTGCTGATTGGATCTCATTTATCTGTATTGTTTCCTTCCCTTTTACCATTTCAGGGCTTTTTTCTCCCCTGTTTTCATATGTCCTAGATCTTGTTTTAGCATGGTTAACTCTTGTTGTCCTCTTTCCATGAGGTTTTGGAGATTTAGTACTTGTTCTTTGAGAATTTTATTTTCTCTTTCCAACTTGTATCTAACTTCTGTAAGTTCTTTCCTCTCACTGTTTTCTTGCAATTTCTGGTTTTCTAAAATTCCAAGCCTTTCTTTCATGTTCATGAGCTCATTCACATATAGTTCTGAAGACCACAATAAAGGGTTGAAGTAGGACTGTATAGGTATTTAGGATCTGGACTGCGTCTTCTCGTTCTTCTTTGTATGTTGCAGTTTTGTCGGCTTTGTTCAGCTTTGACTCCTTTTTACTATCCTTCTGACTTGATTGTTTTCCTTCCATTTTATATTCTCTGAAAAAGAAGTTCTCTTTGTTATTTGTTGTCTTCGGTAAAATCAAAGTGAGATTTTTCTTCTGGGTTCTTCTTAGTTTTTTGGCCTGCCTCCGTCGTAGGATCCCCTTGTATTGTTTTGCATTCACATAAACCAACTTTTTAACTGTACCCGCTGTATTATTTTGGGAGATTTCTACCTTTTCCAAAATTTTGTTTTCTGTTGTTGTATGTGTTTCGAAATAGTAGATCTCTGTAATGCCATATTTGGGTTGTCTTTGAAACCCTCATGTTTAAGCATGGCTTGCATGCTTTGTTGAAGACCAAGTGTGTGCAAGAAAACTATTGTCATATTGGTATGCAACAAATCCCATCTGTTTTCTCTTACATTTTTCAAAACTGCTTTAACTCTTTCTTTCCATTCTCATTGATCACACACTTGCATTTCACAAACAAAGATTGAGTTCATAATACATTTCAGCTTAACCTACAACAGAATGAGAACATAGAACATGAAGTAAGAATAGATTCACTCTCTTTCACTCTCTATCAATCCATTCATATGCAGACCAAAGTGGAAATGCATCTTATTTCTCTCTCTAAGTCCTCTCTTCATTATTATTTTAAAGAATTGAAGATTCTGGAATCCACATCCATCAAAATACCAGTCTGTAATATTAAGATTAGTTTATAAGGATAAAACACAAGCACAGAAAGGATCCTCACGTGTAATATCCCTGTCAAATAACTTTAGATAAATCTGGATATTTGCATGAAACCCTAGGGCAGCAATATGAAATACTAACTTCTATGACAACTGCAATAATCTGATTACAGCAACTGCAATATGCAGGAAAAACAGATTTTATTTATTTATTTATTTCAAATCAGCTTTAATAAAAACACTAGAATGTCTGAATACAATTTTTTCACAAAAGATAAGAACATGCAAACTGCTTTGACTGAAAACTGCTTCCAGATGTGGCGCCAGTACTGAAATTCATTTCTAGAGGGGACATCCTAGCTGTACTTGCTGTTCTGGATGCTAAAACAGCCCTGAATATGATGCCCTATTTGAACTGGATGAATACCTATACCTTGAATGACCACTGCAATCCCTGAATGAAATTCCCAAGTTTAGATATGAGGGTTTCCATCCTCCTATCTGTATGCAAATGAGGGTTTTTGTCCGCAAATTGCTGATGCAGATGTAAAAGCTACTTGCAGACAAAGAAGTAGATGATAAATTTCCAAGATGCTGCAATAATAAACCCTAAATCTGCTTTTATAACTTGAAGGCCTTTTCCAAGGTTGGCGGCCCATTTTGGAGTTACATGCACTTCAACAATCAATAAAAAATTACTTTATCCTTTCTCCCATGCTGACGCCCCCTTGTGGAGTTACATGCATGCTGAACAATCAGTAAAAGATTACTTTATCCTTTCTCCCATGTTTGCTCCCCATCCTAAAATAGAAGTAAACAAAATAAAATTGCTTTATCCTCTCTCCGTCCTAAAAATAGAATCTTGATGCTCATGCATCACATTCTATGTTTGGTGCCCGTAATAGAATTCTTTATTTAATTACTATTCTATGTTTGGTGCCCCATGATAGAAATTCATTATTCTATTATGGTTTTATTTTATTTCTGCATTTTGGATTAATAATATAATTTAAGTGTCCTTTTTCCAATTAAAATATTAAAGTACCCTTCGACCACTTAAATTAATTTATTTCTCTTTTAATTTCCCCTTAGACTACAAAAATAAAAAGAATAGGCTTGGGTATTCTGAATTAATTAATTCTTAAAAGGGGACATTACATCACATCAAAATTAGGTTGTCACCATAATGATGGGAAAGCAACCATCATAAGTCTTAAAGTTGGATAATCGCATTGCAGAGACACTCAAAGAAGACAATAGGAGGATGCGGGGAGAAATTCAGTTCCCTCACCATTAAATCCATATAGAGTTGTAGGTGTGCCAGCCTTACATTACTTTCTTTCACTTGACGGTTGGTTTTCCCATGGTTGATCTTATTGTTACTATCATGGGATATCAAGTTCTTGTTAGCTTCATGGGATATGCCTCTCATAGCTACCATATTAGCGAGAGGTGGTAATGAGACATGTCATACACATTGTGTCTTCCTAAAGTAGTTTCGTGGTCTTGTATTATTTTATTCGTACATGTTGTCTTGCATAGTTATCACATCTTCATGATCTAACTCTAGGCCAATTTAAATGCAAGTGCTTGAGCCAAGCATGGTTTGAGTCATTTAGACGAGACCGTGCATATGGTCATAAGATTCTTTAGTAAAATTTGTTGTTCTTGGACTTGTTTCACCCTTGGATAGGCATCATTACACGTGAGTTTCCAAGATACCTTTTCCTTGATGTCGAGGGATTGCACTTGGCTAGGCTTGGAAGAAGGGGGATTGGCCAATCTTGTCCGGTAATCAATATTTTTACCAATAAATGACTCATTCATGTTACCTAGGAAGGGTGGAAGGCAACTTTATTAGCATTCAAGTTTCAAATTTTCCTTAAACCACCATAGTTAGTCTAGCTAACTCATTTGTAGAAGAAACATAACAAGTTCAATCTGACCAAAAATATGGTAAACACAATTCTTAAATTAGAAAATGGGCACAAAGGGTGGACGAAGAAGAGGAAATGTAGAATAGAAGAGGGTATGGGGTTCCAAATATCAACAATATGAATTTTCATTTGAAATCTAGTGAGGAAATAGGCACAATAAGAAACCAAGGTCTCATCCCTTTCCCGTAGCAGGAAAAGCCTCAATTTTCTACCTTCTAAAGAACCACATTGCATTAGAAGAATGGGATTGCTAAACCTTACAAAGGATCATCCTAAACCCTAAACGAGAAAGAGTAACAGTTAGAGGCATCATAGTAGGACGAAAAACACCACTATCCCATCTTATGATAGCAATGGCTCACCTCCCATAGAAGCCTTACTCTATCCTGATGCAAAAATAAGCCATCTCTTGCTTTCATTGATAGACTCAAAAAAACAAAACCCTATGCTAACCAAAAGAAGGGGAAAAGAACCAGCAAACCTTTGCACAACCAAATTCAGACAAACCAAAACCCCTCAATCGCATTTTACTCAAACGCCTCCCGAGTCTGATTGAGCCACTAATTATGGCGAATCATCCCTCCTTATTAGCAAAAATTCACTCACTCCTAAAACCCAATCCCTTTGAAAGATGCAGGAAGCTAACAAAGAACAGCCAGAAATGTGTGAACCCTTTTCTCCCCCTTCCAATGAGGTAGAAAGATTCAATATGAGATAGAGACAAGTCACAAGAACATAAGAAGCATACCTGGAGTGAAGAAAGTCTAAACCAACACATAAGGGTGGCACTGCAAATCTGTGATCTGTATTTTTGCAAGTTTCTACTTGTTGGAAATTAAATTCAGATTGCAAACTGTTTCTGCCGAATCAAACTTCAAATGCAGCAAATTGAATGTATTTTGAGCAGGAATCAATGTGAATAGCTGCTGGAAATGAAATATAAACAATATTATTGGAATTCAAATGCTAACAACACCATGGAACACAAGGAAATTGACCCTGGAAACTTGGATCCCAGAAAACGAACTTGGAATTGTTAATTGATCACTTCCTCTCCTTTCTTGAACTTGGGCAATCACAAAAAAACATAATATGGAGTGTGCTTACAACAATATACGACTGCTACACTTCCTCTCAACTCTTCATTACCTTACAACTGAATTCACTTGCAACTCACATCATACACTCATGCCATTACAATTGGGATTTGCCTTTTATTTATACAAGTGTTAGAGGCATCCTTTCATGCACTAAAGGACCCCCAACCGTTGGAATTGGAAGAGACCATTTTTGGGTCGTTTCTTAGCTTGGTGTTGGATTTAGGCAAAGCAACCACTTTGTAGGACATAATTGCCATTGTCACAAATGTGACCATCACCGACACAAATGCAAGCACCTCTGTCACTAACAAAACTATTGTTTTCTCAAAAGCGTGATTGTAACACAACTGCTATTGACACAAACAAAACCATTGGTCGCAGGGATAAAACAACCTTTGTGGTTTTGTCACTATATGTAAAGAACCTTGTTCCATTTGGGATTATAAAGAACTTTCTGTTGTTTTTATAGATTCTTATGGATCATACTTCCCTTTATTAGGAGTCTTTTTATCCCACAAAAACATAGTTATTCAAGAGATGTATGAAGATCTCTCGTTCTTTCTCCTTGGGGTGCCAATTCACTCGCCTTGATGTCTCGTGTTTGAGCCCAACCTGCCAAGACTTTGTAACCCTCTTCTTGTTTCACATACCTTCATTTGCAGTACAATGTCCTTTTCTAACTCCCCTTGTGCATTCAAAGCAATTTCTTGATGGATGGTAGTGTTTGCCATCGACATTTTTGGGAATGCCTAACGCTATTGAAGAATTTGGTAGGTGTCCAAAGGCCATCGGTCTATAAGATTCATAACAAGATTTGATTAAAGCCATGATATTTTCAAAATCAATGATATTATAAAATAAGCTAGGTAGTTGGTATAGGTACGAATATGAGGACGGGAACACAATATGAATTTGTTTAGGAGGCTTGGGTACTACCGTACAAAATATATAAAATATTAAAATAAATAAAAAAGGCAAATTAATCATATAATATGCATAGAGCAAACAATCGGGGTAATTTTTAAGACCCCAAAAAAATAACCATAGATATTACTTGGCGAATTTCTATAAATGACTTTTGAAATGTTGGTGAATATCATGAATTGAAAGGAAATGTTGTTAGGTGGTAAAGAATCTTATTGTCGATTGGTAGTATTATGCTATCGAATAATAGAAAATTTCTCTTTTGTACACATGGTAAAGGTGATTTGAATATAAAAATCTAGCTATTACTGTAAATGCTAGGCGAATCAACCCAAAAAAATAACTTGTACCCAAAAATTTAGGCGAAATAGTAGCGACCTAACCCCTCAAAATTATCCAAATCCAGTTTCAAAACCCAAATATTCATGAATTAATGAAGATTAACCACTAAAATTTACACTGCATGCAAACAATATAAGCTAAATAAGCACAAAACATGATGATAATAATCTAATGCCAAATGTCATGATATTCATTGGTCGAACATAGAAAAAAAGAAAAATGGAGAAATCATTTTATGGTGGGTACTATACCATGTAATCGAGACATTTCCGTAGTGTACCAGGGCATGTACACGCATTGGGTACATACCATATTCGTACCCAAATCATGCAGGTCCACAGCTGACTCCTTAGAGAATAAGCTTTTGGATAAAATTGTGCTGCAAATTTTAAATCAACTTTTCGGATCAGGATGAAAAAAGTCAAACTTGTTGGGGTGTGATGAGGGGGAATGCGGTGCCCTCAAGAATTTAGTAACGTAGCTGCGATACCAAACCTAGATCCTTTCTACACATGGCTCACTTTGGAAAACATCATCATTCTAAATGGTTTGTATGCTTTCAACATAAAGTACATGCAAATTTTATTCTTTGCATTTGGTTGCAAAGTGAGGTATCTTTCGTATGTTGGGACGGATGTTTCACAATTAATGTTGAAAAATTGAATTGTTTATGCTTTAGAAGCATTCTCAATTCATACAATCTTTTTAATGCCTTAAAACAAGTGGCTCACACATTGGAAAAAAAGGAGTCCATAAAATGTTTGGGTAATCATCTTCAATCCTCCCTCCTTCAAGTACGTTTTGGCAGCATTATATGTTACAATTTGCACCATGTTCCCCACACGTCTTCAATTGCCTTTTGAAGAGGCCCATCAAGTCATTTCCACTCTTTACCTTGCAAGCGAGTTTCATATCATGTAAAAATATCACTTGTTCATAGTAGAAAGTATAGTATAAATAAGTGGTTGGTGATTAATACATGTCTATTTGTCGAACAAATGCTGGGCACAAAATACCTCCAGTATTTTCTCATCCTTCTAAATTGGCAATATTGTGCTTGAAGACTACCTTTCGACTTTGGTACTCTTGATGGCTTTTGTTTACAAAGAAAGTATGTTGTGCCACAACAGAGAGCAATTAGGTAGATATGCAAATCTTCTCAGAGAGTGGACATCCTACATCTCTTCTTAAGGATTGAAGTCAACATCAAAATGCCGCTAGCAATAATGACCATCAAACAAGTGTGAGCACACTGCGTAACAACTTGCACCCACTTTGTTGAATCTCTTATCATTCGTGCGCTCTGTGTAGCTTGAGAAGCCTAATGTCATTCCAAGTTGGCTCTCGCCATTTGAATGGTTCCTCCAAATCAACAACATCACTCTTAGCCTTCCACATCTGCCACTTAACTCAATTGGCACACCTCGAGGAAGTGCACAACATCAAGGATTTTCTTAGGTATCACTAATCTTAATTTGACACACACTAAGTTTAGGCAAGGCACTAGAGACAATGCATTCCTCACAATGCTGCATGTGCTTGAGCGCTTTAACGCACCATTACAACATAACTTGTCATCTGTGACATCTTACCCTTGTGTACATGGAATTGCTTCATCTTCGTGTGCTTTTGTAATGCCTGTAGCATTCGCACCTCGGTCCCTAGCTCGCACACGACGATCAACACTTTGCGGAATCCATATAGGCTTACTTCCACAATGCCAAGATGCATACCATGTCACAAGATCTCATAGTAATCACAACTTGTAGTACCACGCAACATTGCATACATCTCACAACATTCACAACTTTTGCGATCTGCGCAAAATTGCTTTACAACACTTGCAACTCCTACTGATTGCATGCGCAAGCGTATTACGACACACACAACTCTTACAATCTTGTGTTGCATCAACTTATTTCACAACATTCACATTTTTGCAATGTTGTGCATCCCCACAATGATTGCTGACTTCTCGTAGTTTTGCACAACACATTACAACCTTACAACACTCTTGCATGTTTGCGCCTCACTTCTTAGCACACCACACATCTTCATAGTTTTGGGTAGAATTTTTGCTATTCATGTCCACATGTCAAGCATCTTGTTGCCATGGGGCATGTTAGGCGATACTCTCCACACCTATGCCATGTCAAAGCACTTGTTAGTGTAACTCTGTCTCGTCAATGTGTTTGGGTCCTTGAGATAGCATAGTGTTGTATTCCAACACATAATGTACAACTTTCTCATTAGGTTTTGTTTGATTCGGGAAATTTGTGTGAAGGAAAGTCTTTGGCTAATTTTGGTGGAGAAGTGAGCAAGGAAGCTATTGGCCAAAGATTGGAATGAATGTATTGAACCTTAAGGAGAGTGTAGATCCAGTCTAGTACATACTCCTTGAGATTGTGGAAAGAAATTGGGTAACAATGCGTCATTACTTGCATAGTCCATGCATGAGGTGATGAAGGCTCGAAGATGTTGCTTTGGACTAGTCTTGCCATCATATAAAGAGATCCTGGGTGAAACAAACCCTATGGGTAAGGGGTAATTAAGAACTTCGGGTGTTAATTGATTCTCTAGTAAACCAATGGAACATGTGGTAACATGCAATTTACCTTGTGTGAAAAGAGGTAATTGAGCTTGAATAACATGGATATGTTGGGTGTAAACATCAATAGAGGGATTTGTAACAATTGTAGAAGTTTTAGGTGTTGTAGTATAAGCATAAGGTTGTGTAGGAATATGCATGATGACTTGGGGAGCCCTTTGTGATGCCCCCATACTGCAAACACTAGGTGTAGGCAACACTTGTGTGTGACTTTTGGGCATGAGCCTCAAATGTAGAAAGAGAGCCTTTAGAAGGTGGATTTGTATTAGTAAAAGGTTCTACAAGAGCATTCCCAAGGTTAGATTTCATGCGCAATCTCTTTTTAGGCTTCGATAGCATAGCTATTACTCCATCAATGTTGTTAGGTTTTTCGTAGGCACTTTACTAAATTGATTAGTTGGAACTTCAGATGGGATTTTTTGAATAATGGGAAGTTTTTCATGATTGGTGTCATATTGGTCTCCTTCATGATTAGATAGGTTTTCAATAAAACAATATCCTTGTTAATGTATGTAGCATCACCATGAATATCATCAACATTTGTATTAATATGAGCATCAATAAAAGAAGTATTGACATCAAATTTGTTGGCAATTGATGTGGGCACTACTCAATCTAGAACTTTGCCCAACGGGTGATAGATCTAGGTTGCGTAGGTCGCATAAGAGAAGAGCATTAAAGTATGCACAATAGGGAAGGTTTGGGTCAACACTAAGATCATTTTTTTGGGAAAATCAAATTGGAATATGAAACCCTAAGGCTGAAGAATGAAATCGTAGATTGGCGTTGTTCGATCGATAAACAGGTTCACCAAAATGTAATACAAAATTAAGGTAATGATAATTCAAAACTAAGATAGAATCCTAGTAGTTCTAAAATATGTTACTCTTGCATTTGGTAATAATAAATCAATAAAGTGCAATTAAGGTTCAGGGTTAGAGAGAGGAACCGGATTTATGGGACCAAACTGTGTGGCATAGTGCTTAGAATGTGCACATAAGCACATTAGGTTGTTGTCAAGCTACTCATAAAATATCTCGACTTGGAACTCAATGCATGACAAGTTCACGGGTATTTGGACACCTTTGTGCTCAAACCTATTCGTAGGTCTACAAACCTATCCTTTGGACCTGCATACTCAATCTGAATGTTGGGATCTGGTTCACCTGTCGAAGGAGGTCTGATTTCTTGGTCTGGATCCGTGCAATGACTGTGCTCTGATGCTATATGGCTTCTCCCTATCTAAAATCCCAACCCTTGTGCTTGAGACCTAAAAAGGGATTAGCAATGACTAGGTTGGATTGCCTCACCACATGGCTGCTGATGTAATGAGCACTATGCTACATACCACTACTCCGGAGAGGGATCAAGCTACATGTAGTTCTTCCAACTCTATAATGAGACACATGATATAAAATAAACAATAAAAATGGCACCATTTTTCCAATCCTCACACTTAGCAACACACACTTGATACTTCAAAATGGTTGATCTAGGGCAGCAATATAGATGACTTCATATTTTAGGGGCTTGTTGTTGTGATGGTGCTGTAAGGAATAGAAAAATTCAGTGCTTGCTCGACCTTCTTAGAGTGAGAGAGTGGAGAACCCCTAGCCATCTTAATAGCTTAGGGTGGATATGTATTTATATGTGACCATTTATACGTTTTCTCTCTCAACCAACCCAAAAGTACCACCTAGGCCAACTAATTTAAGTTACCCTTTTTGAAATAGTGATAGTTAGCAGTGCAAGGGAGAGGTTTGTAGGGGTTGGACATGTTCGACCTTCAAACCTGTCCAGGGTGTGAAAGGAATCAGGTCTGAGACAAGTGGGAGGTCTGTATAGATGTTTTGTAGCATGTACAATGATTCTTCAAGAGTTGGGTTGGAAAATAGTTGTTTAGTGGGACTAGGATGTAGGATAGAGCAGGAGGGTGCCTTAAATTGGTCATTTATGTATAAATGAGATAAATGTTAGAATAAGTGCCAAATGCTATATTGCCAACTGCTCAGACCAAATTTCAGGTACTACACAAATAATGGGTAACGGGAACTTCTTTAATTAGAAAGGATGCATTTCATTCTTTTCTCTAGTGATTATTGAAGGCCTTGTCATTATTGCGTAGATTTGACATTTATTTATTTTATTTTAGTAGATCAAGTTAGTTGATTAGCTTCTTGAATACATTGACTGTTCAAATGGATTTTTTCTCATTGGATCTCTATTTTATATATACATACATATATATATATATATATATATATATATATATATATTTGGGTTTTTTATTGAAAGATTGAAGAAGAGGAAAGTTCTGATCAGGGGCAAGAAAAGTTTGAAGCTATATTTATAATTGAATTGGTAACATGTGATTAGTTTGGCATTTATTTTTGACTTTTAAAATTGATGTCTAGTTTATTGTTTATGACTAGATCATTGCTAATGGGATTAATTTAAAGTGGTAATTTGAATAGCTAAAAAGTGACTAAGAGTGTTTTTTGCCCTTCTTTTAAAGTGAATTACTAGAAATGACAACCATTTTTTCAAAAAAAACTGTGATACAGATTTGCAATGCACGAATTGGGTCTTTCTTCGAGAAAGCCCCACAAGAAATGTGCAAGAGTAGTTGGTGAGGTGAAAGCCTTAATCCTTGCACCTTGTAATGAAACACTTGAAAAGTGAAACTAATGTTTGAGTTCTTGGTTTTTACATTTGCTTTTTGTGGTATTGAAATTTTATTTCAGGTTTTAGGTAAGTTCCATCCCCATGGAGACACTGCGGTTTACGATGCTTTGGTACGGATGGCACAGGTGAGTTTTTTAAAGATATTTTAAAATTCATTATTCATTTCATTATTCATCTCCTATGCATGCAGTAGTAACTAGTAGCTAGAAGACTTTGATGGATTTTGTTTCTTTCGTGTTCTAGTGTCGTCTATGTGTTTTTGAATTATGCTTTTCATAACTAAATTTATTGTTTTAGAAAGAAAGAAATTATATCAATGTCCAATAATGACCAAAAGTGGGTCAATGAGACTTGAAACATAAATATAATTACAAAGTAAAGTACCTTGGGTGAGATGGACCCAGGTTATGAAGATTAATTAAATAATAAGCACTAAAGAAGGGAAGTGGATTAACAAAATGTCAGTTTGAGGGCGGATATGATGGCCTTAAAAAATATTATGTCCTGAGAGATTATCAGCAATCATATTTTTCATGGAAGAACGAGGCTTTTGTTGCATATCCATATCATAGTACGACTGACCAGCAAGGAGGGCAAGATGAATCTTCTAACTCGGCCTTCATGGTTGCAACTGTAGTTGAACTAGCACCTTTATCATGCAATAGATCAAGATGATGATTGGAAATGTTTAATTGTTTTTTTGGTCCACAAGGAACACTAGCAAGACAATGAAGAGTTGGATCTATCTACCAATGTATTAGTAGACTTTATAGCAGCATTGAAACTAATTTAGCTGACATGGGGTGGGAGATGTTAAAAAAATGAATTTATAAGTACAAATAGGACATTCTGAAATTGCAAGTTTTATGAACAAATGCAAGGCAAGACCCATGTAACAAAATTTTGGATTTAGAAAATTATTTTAGTATCAAAGGGACAAGAAAGGACATGTGATGAATTCTATTAAAGCAGGGGTGCCCTGCTGCTACCAGATGGTCCCATGTGACAGATCAATATTGATGAGAAGCATGCACCAGTCTGCAATGGCTGCAAAACAATGAAGTGTTGAATCCTGAATGAGTGAAATATAGATAGTGGAGGAAGAAATCATTGAACTTGGGAATTATAACTCTCGACAGCAAGGGCAATGAGAAGGGAAAGGGTGGTTAGATGTTCTACCAATGGATGCTATGTGCATCTCCTTCAATGTATCCTTGAAAAATAAAGTCAATTCCATTTTCTTCTTATAAATGCATCATGGTCAAGAGTTTGATTTTCAAAAGTGGCGGGAAGCATCAATTTTATGTCTCTAGACTCTCTTTGATAATGTAAGATAACTCTGTGATGATGCTTTGTTATTGAGGGTTTTCTGTGGATCTCATAATTGCTGATATACAAACAAAGACCCAATTCCTTGGTGTGGGTTGTCTCTAACATTACGTCCACGTGCTTGGTATCCACATTGTTGCAGGTTATGCAAGCTTTGTGTCCAGCATCCCCCATTGTGATTTGAACTCAGATCTTTGTTTTGGAAAAACTCACCTTTATGTCTTAATCACACCCGCTGGGCAATTATGTAAGAAAACCCTATAATTCGTAGTAGTAAGTAATATCCCTTTTCAAAATGTTAATTATGTCTTATCTAAGTATCATCAAAGCGATGTGGGCTTTATATAAATCCAATTTCCTTTTTAGTAATTTTAAACAGTTCAGTCCTCGGTTAAAAAATCCTTTATAAGCCAATAATTTCAATCTTACACTAGATGAAAAACCATTGGGCTATTTTTAGAATATTTGCTGTCACTTGGAAAATATTAGGGCATGCATGTGTAGTTTCGAGTTAAATACATGGTATTCAAGGTCAATGTTAGCTTCCATAAACATAGACAAGTATTCTTCTGTATCATGTTTTAATTCTAATAGGACTTTCTCTTCTTTAAGGTTCCCATACCTTTGTGTGTCATTGGATTGTTCACTTCGTGTTTCGATTTGCTCCTCAATGTTGTTTTGCAACAGGATTGCCAGTATTGTGCACTAAGAGAGAGAAGATACTCAAATTTTATGATGATTAAGCATGACAAATAATGACATGTAAATATCCCTTAAATTAGAAAAATTGCTTCTGGAATAAAACTCTGTAGGATTTATTTAATTCCTTAAATTTCTCTCTCGAGAGTGTTCATTGGAGAAATATAACCAGGTATGTAACTACTCAATTAACTGATTGCTGATTGAAATGAGTGCATTTGCCAAAGGAAAAGCTGGACACATGACAAAGTAATAAAATACAATGACATTTCTTTATCTGTAGAAGTTTTATTTCTCACTAATGTTTCCTTCAAGAAATGATTGTATATTGATCTCTATCTCTTAGATTCTTTGATCTATAGGAGTGGTAGAATGTATGCTTGAAGACATGCCCTCCTCTGGATAGTTTAAACGATTGTAATTTCGTGTTATTCTTTAAAATTGTCATTATCACTCCAATTTATTTATGATATTATCTTGTGGTTTCAGGGTTTTTCTTTGCGATCTCCTCTTATTAGTGGCCATGGAAATTTTGGATCAGTTGATGCAGATCCTCCAGCTGCTATGCGATATACAGAATCCAGATTAGAAGTATGTATTTGTTGTTGTTTCTTGTGCTAGGTTGGCATTTTTGTTAACTGATTTTTGAGCTTTTATGTTTTCATCTGCGGGATATAGTAATAAATGAATTTGTAGCTATAGATAATCTAGATTGTTAGCAATGTAAAGTTAGCATGAATGTAGATGTTGCTGATAGCAACAATCAACCTGATTAGCCTTGAATTTAATTCTTAAAAAGTACTTTTACTTTGTTATGATTTTTCTTTAAAAGGATCGTTTCTTTAGATCACATAGTTCTCCTTTATAGCCTTAATTGTATATACTATGTGTCAGTCGTCTTTAAAATATAAATATAATTATATTCTTCAAGGTAGTGGAGGAGTGTACATATTCCTAAATGTACAACCTAAGTAGCCGGTTTGGGTGTGATTCTGGTACGGGTATGACAAATTTTAAAAATCCTTGGGTATGTCCGTACAAAAATATATTAAAAATAAAAATATAGAAATTATAGCCTAATAAATCAGAAATTAGAGACATTAACCATATAATATGCATATAAAAAACAAAACACTCACAAAAATGAAAATATTATCTGAATGCCAAATGTCATAATAATCAAATATCTCAAATGTCATGTGCTGATCATAATTAATTACATCAAAATTAATATTCATAGTCATCTTGCTCTTCATCGAGAGCATCAATATCAGAACCACAAGGACTACCAATCCCGAGAGCCCGACCACCCCGCTAGCTCCACCATTCTTGCCAACTATACTATGCCTCATAGGAGAGTCAATGTCAAACAATGAGTGGTGTGAAAGGGAAGAATTCAGGTCAACATCCTTGAGATTTATATCCCAATGCTTTGACAACCCCTCATTGTAATTAGGCTTCTTGTGGGAGATAAGGCGCAAGTTCGAGTGTATGTAGACCAAGTCCTCGGCCTTTTTGCTCCGAGCTTGTTGCGCTTCTATGAGTGGATGAAGTTGTATGTGCTCCAATTCTGCTCACAAGAAGATGGACTTGCAACCTATTTTAAAATTTGTAAAAGGTGAAAGCTGAATTTCAAGTTTTAAACAAAAATATTCAAACAAAAAGAAAGTTAAAAACTCAAAAAAATAATAAACTTACTTGTGACAAGACCTTGATTGCAATATTCTAAATGGTTGGTATTGCTTGGCCATGGAGGTGCCACCACATATGCACATCCTTCTTGTATTTGTGCACATCCTTCTTGTGTTTGCCCCCAATGGTACCAATGCTTTGACCTTGGGAGGTGATGAAACTCCTAAACTCGGTCATAAACGTGTCTTCTACCTCAGGATCGAGAAAAATCTTGGCTAATGCCAACTTGAACCCTCGGCCACTTCCACGTCCCTATATGGTGCCACCCTCCTCGCAAAGAAAGGATCTCTGTGCTATAAAATCAAGGAGTTGATGCAAAAGAATTAAGATGCAATGGGGTGGTTATTTTGTTTCACCGAGCGACAAGGATTGATTGCACTTCTTTGAAATTCTTTTTTCCGGGATCTTGCTCCTTTGCACTAATGATGGCTTTTATCTTCTCAATCATTGAGTTGATGTCATCATATACTTCTCCCAAACATGGATGATCCATGTTTGTGAAACGAATCATGCTCATGATGGGCTCCATGATACTCAACAAATAGTCTACACGACCTCACCAATCATTATTTAGGACCATATTATTCAATCTTTGGGCCCACTCTTTACTTGACTCTTTCCATAGAGCCTACATGTTGCTGATGACCATGTGTTGTAGTGCCTCGTTCACCTTCACAAGTCTCAAGATGATTGTGTGAGAGGCAAACCTTATCTGAACAACCTATTAGAAAAATAAAACAAAAGAAAATTTAAAAACTCATGAAAATGAAAAATTTACAAGTAAATACAAGATATTAAACAAATTTAAAAACATAAAAAAAATTAGTGTACTAAATAAATTAAATTTACAAGTACCTTCAATAGCTCCAAAGACGAAAAGTTTCCAGACATGGCTTGGGAGAGGTGATGGTTTACTATGAACATTGAATCTCCTCTTCCTCGGTATAAACTTGGCTGATCCACGGAATTTTTCTGCTAATCTTTTGAAGCATTGGGTTGAGTGAGTGGACAATGCAAGGTGTCCAAAAATGTGTGGATACCTTGCCTCCACCAACATCGTGATGACTTCACATTTTTTTGTATTTTTCGTAATGATTTGGATAATGTTTTGAGGCCCCACCGCCTCAATGGATTCGATGAGGATGTTGGCATTGAAATTCTTGACACATCCCTCATAATCAATCACCTTCAAAAACATTGCCCCTTTAGGGCACACTACAACCACATTGATAAGAGGCCTATTGCTTGCATCTTTCCATCCATCAAAAATGATGGAGACCCTTGTTTTTGCCCATGAATCCCTAACCAACTTCAATGAATTGTCAACATATTGTTTCTCCTTGGCCAATAGGGTGGTGTAAACTTTTTCATACCTTGGCCCTTGGTAACCTTTTGGGGCCTCATTCATTGCTCTTATCATTTCCTTCCAATATGGTGACCTAACCACATTGAAGGACAATCCATTGGCGTACAAGCATCGAGCAATATGCTCATCTGCAAGATCTCTCGCCTCATTTTGAAAAGACCTCTCCAATGGTCCTTTTGTTCTCTTGCTTGAAGGAGTATCTTCATCTTGTGTGGGGGGTGATGGCAAAAATGGATGTCTTGGGGCCACCATAGTGGAATTGCTAGCAGTAGGTGGGGCCATTGGTGGCTTCCTTGATCTCTCCCTTTCTTTAACAAAGGGTGACCCATTTTCATGGTGTAGGCTGCATTTGCTTCCTCTTGCTCCTTGATAAATTCAAGAATTTGTGTTTTTGACATTGGAACAAGTTATGTCCCCTTACATCCTTTGATACCCGTATTAGGTATGTGACATAGGTGGGCCTTCACCCGACTATATGAACTATGGTGCATAACATTGCACTAGTTGCATCTCCATTTAGTCCCCCACCACTTGGAACCAAACTTAAAATTGTCACATGTCTCCAAAGTGGTGATTGTTCATCATGTTGAAAGTGAAATTGGTCATGACCCACTGACCTAGAACTAGTTGACATTGTGATTGTAAAAATGTAGCTGCAAGTTAAACAAACATGCAAACTATCACAAAAAAAAGAAAAAAAACAAAACCATACAACTTGCAAAAAAAACAAAAGAAGTTCAAGATTCAAAAACTTACCTTGGCAGCGAATGGGCTCCTCAATCACCTTAGGAATACAATTGCAATGAAGTTTGATGAAGCTTCAACCCTAGATGAGAAATGGAAAGTAAGTATGCAAAGAAAAATGAGAGAGGATAGTTTTTGCATTTGTGTTTGAGTTACTTTTTAGGGTTAGAATTAGTTTTGTTTATTATATTTTTTTGTTTTTTATACTTTTGATTGAAAAATAAAAACTAAAAATAAACGTCTTTAATTGTGGGTACTCCTTGGGTACATCTAGGGTATGTCCCAAACATATGGGAATGCTTGGGTACGCTTGCAAACGTGCCTGGGCATACCTGTATGTCTAGAACATACCCAAGGGGTACTGTACCCATACCACGTGCCAAGTACGTACTCAAGTTGGGTTCGAGGCTGGGGGACGTACTGGCTACGTAGTGTACAACCATTGAAAATATGGTTTTCAACGTGTATGTAAATTTTTCTAGTCTTTTATTTTTCCCTCTAGAATTTCTTACAATTAAACAGTGAGGTCTATCATCCTACTTAGAACACTGTATGTTGGATAGTACTCCCTTTGTAAGAAGTTGAGTAGTTAAAGAAATTACTAAATTTTTAGCATTTAAGTTTGTTGTCAGCAAAGCATGGCAGAGAGTTTATTCAAAGATCAGTTTATTTTCTCTATTTTGATTTAGAAATATGTAGCATTTTTGATGTTTCAATTTTATTTCTATGAAGTGACTTTGTAAATTTAGTATAGCACATAATTTACAGGATAGAGATTTTTGGTTTTATAAGCCTTGTGAATTGACAAAGTTAAGAGATAGGAAAAATGACGAGTTATTTAAGAGTGAAGTTATGTGGTTTTGTAGTTGGCTGGGGGACGTACTGGCTACGTAGTGTACAACCATTGAAAATATGGTTTTCAACGTGTATGTAAATTTTTCTAGTCTTTTATTTTCCCTCTAGAATTTCTTACAATTAAACAGTGAGGTCTATCATCCTACTTAGAACACTGTATGTTGGATGGTACTCCCTTTGTAAGAAGTTGAGTAGTTAAAGAAATTACTAAATTTTTAGCATTTAAGTTTGTTGTCAGCAAAGCATGGCAGAGAGTTTATTCAAAGATCAGTTTATTTTCTCTATTTTGATTTAGAAATATGTAGCATTTTTGATGTTTCAATTTTATTTCTATGAAGTGACTTTGTAAATTTAGTATAGCACATAATTTACAGGATAGACATTTTTGGTTTTATAAGCCTTGTGAATTGACAAAGTTAAGAGATAGGAAAAATGACGAGTTATTTAAGAGTGAAGTTATGTGGTTTTGTATGTTTTGATAGTAATCATAAAATCAGAGGAAAATATGTTGAACTACAACTGTCGCCAAAATTTTAAATCACTCTATTCTCCTTTTTCCAATTCAGAAAGGAAGGATATGATTATGAAGAATCAGCTTTATCAATCTGTGTTGTCCACTTGTAGGATTTCTGTGGCAATGTAACCTTGACGGTTGTTGGTGGTTGGGTCAAATTGGCACTGAATAATTCCCCCTCATGTGGATTCAGTTTTATTCTATTACATCCACTTCATTTCCTATAGTGTGATAGACTTTTGCTGTATATAATTGTTTATTACCATTGCATTTCAGTTATTTACTGCTTTTTGCATGCACATATATGTAAAAGAATAAAAAAGAAAGCAGAGTAATACAGACATTTTACAGACTTCGAATGCATGAAATGATTCTGTTTGAGTTCAATATTCTGTTGGTTAAATTGGTAGGATTTTCTCATCCAGAGCCCGCCAAAAGACGAGGACCGTGGATTGACATTAATATTTTTATTTCTGCTACTCAACATGAAACATACAAACTAAAGGGCCATCACAATGCATAAACAGTTTAGGCAGTGCGTCAAACTTGATGTGGGTGGTTTAGTATCTTGTATTCTCTTTTGCCACTATTATGCCCTTAGGGTGTTTATAGAGAAACTACACTACTAAGCAACATCAATCACAAAGTAGTAAATGCGTATCACATTACAGCATAGAAGAATATGATAGTACTCAAATGTTTTATTCATAGATTGTGCTCAATACAAGCTGTTGGGTACAGGAAGGATCTGATAATCAGCTCCCTTTTCCTGATGTTCATCATTCTATTTAAAAGATAAACATTTTGATGGTGGTTGGTTGACACAATTGTCAACAACCGGAAATAACCAACTAGAGTCATTACAAGTACATAATGCTGACAGTACAAACATTAACCACATAACAACTTCAACTACGAAAATATGGAATTGCAAAGTTACTGAAACCAATGACCATACTAACAACCTTACTGACGTAGCTATCAGACTAATATAAGATTAATACACTACTTAACTATGATGTATTAACCTACAATATTTTGAACATTCCTCCACTTAGTACACACACAATTCAAAAGGAAAGGAACGATGATGCATGAAAATTGCGACATACTCCAGTTCAAAATGAACAACAATGGATGGGAACATATAGCAAATCCAACAAGGGCAGTGGGAAAAGCCTCCCTGTAACTCCAATAAAGGATACGCATGCTTTTCAAAACTGTGACCGGATATTCACTGTTCACAATGAGATTAGTTGGATTGAGCCTCAGACTTCTACAACATACAAGCAGGGACATACACTCTATTCATTGCAAGTATGGCATGTGCTCCATTTAATTTCTGTTGCCCTTCTTTGGTTGGCCCGACCTCATCGAGCAAGTATAGATCAAGATAGTGGGATCGGGTCTGCCGTCAGCAGGTGCTATCCATCCATTGACCAATGCAATTAGTCACTGCACTTGATCATTGCTACTTTAGGTTGCTAAGAAATGGTTACAGGTACAGGTTCAAAACACAGAAACACCAATTTTCAGAAAACCCTTGGGTATAAAATGACACGGAAATGTTTGTACAATATATTATTAAAAATATAAATATATATAAAAATGCATAATACTCATTTTTGTCCATAAAAGATAAAACACTTAAAATACTTTGTATTCATGAAAGTTCAAAACATTCAACATGCTTAAATTTTCATATGTACATGATTATAATCTAGATTCTAGAATATATCATCTAGATTTTCCTCAAGTACCGCTGAAACAAAAGTATCTAGTGTTTTTATTTTTATCTCTGGAGTTTACAAAACATCACCGCTGAAACAGTACTGAAACGTCTCAGGTATGGCCAAAGCACTGTTGAAATGATACAAAAATGTCCTGGGTATGGCCCAAGTACGGCAGAGCCATATCTGGGACTGTTTTGGAGTTTCGGAAACATTTAAGGTGAGTACTAGGACCAGTACCAGTCCTGGTATGTCAGCACATTGGTACACTGCCCTAGATGGCATTTTCGGGTATCTGAGCGGCCACTGTATTATGAGCAGTAGTATGATGAATGCTGCACTGAACACAAGCCGTAGCTTTAGTTGATTTGGCACTAGGTTTTACTGAATCGTCTGTAGTTGAAGTACATCATCACTCCCATTTATGAATACAAACTCTTTAGTCATGTTGTCTTTGGGTGCATTGGTTTTGCCATTGTGACAAACTGCAACCTCTGAGCTAGCAGTGAACTTGAGATTGGTTGGTGGCCTCATTCCTCTGTTTTCTCTAGCCTCTTGGATTCAACACAACTTATTATGTGGTCCATAAACCATTCCTTGATACAGTCTGATGGTTTTGACATTGTTCTTCATAGTCCTTGACTCATTATTGAGAGTGAGATAATCCCCATCAATTGAAAATCTCTATGTTATCAGCGTTTCGTCCCCACCCTCCTGTACCCCTTGGATACGTACATGCACGGTACTGATACGTTTTGACATACCGGGACATACATGAACGTCCCGAGATGTACGCGCAGGGTTGGGCATTGGGGGCTCTAAAAAGTTTTATTATTATTATGTTAACTCAAACAAACTTCAGTTTTATTAACTAGACTAGGAGGGTGTGGCAACCACAAGGAAATCTGGGGATTGTTTAAAATCCCTCTAGTTTGTTGAAGTGAAAATATTCAGAAGTATATCAAGAATGTTTGAGGTAATTATTTGGGATCATCGCAATTGGCCAAGGAAAGAAGCTATTCATAGAAATTTGGACATATATTTGAGCCTCCGTACAAGTTATTTATGAGATCAAATCTCAGGTGATCTTCAATACTAATAGAAAAATTTGGAACTGCAAATTGCATAGCTTAAAGTTTCAAAGAGCATCCTTTCCCAAAAACTACCAAGGCACAACATTGACTCCTTCCCGCATCCTTAAGGAGGATTAGAAGGTGATTTTGGATAATATGAATGCAAGAACCAACCATTGGACTGACCTCTTTAGTTATCATTGGCAGGTTAGAGTCAATCTCATTAAATAGGTCCTTTAGGAGCTCCCTATATACATCTTTTATGGCCACCATCGCAACACAAAAATTAATCTCAAAGGAAATGGATGAAACACAAAGGAATACAATATTCGTATATCATAGAAAATGTAAAATCTTAAGTATATTGAATGTTTTGAACATTGATTGTACTATATTTTTCAAGTTTTGTATTTCTTATGGACTAAAAAATGAGTAAAATGAGTGTGTGTATATATATAGATATATTATAAAATATGTATGGACGTATCCAAGATGTATCGTACCCAAGGGTTTTTAAAATCGACGTATCTGTGTATCGAGCCGCACCGCACTGTATGAAAAACTTTTATGGGTGTCGGTACTATTGTTTATGGTTTAGACATTGTTCTTCCTAGTACTTTACTCTTCACTAAGAGTGAGATAATCCCCATCAATCGAAAAACTCTTATGGGTGTCAAGTACTATTGTTTATGGTTTCGACATTGTTCTTCCTAGTACTTGGCTCTTCATTGAGAGTGAGATAATCCCCATCAATCGAAAAACTTTTATCGGTGTCAGGTACCATGACAATACAACCATATACAAGAGATAAATCTTTTTAGTTCATGAGACATACATGCATATACCATTTAATGGCAAAACTATTGATCTTTTAAACCGTAAGGTTTCACAAGGAATCCTTTTGATGGGTGTTCAAAAAGGGTAGTATGGATCTACTGGCCAAATTTGAGTGGAAAACTTTCCGTGTCAAAAGATATACAATGAACTTGCTTTTCCTGTAAACTCTACGAATTTTTTTATTTTTCCTATGGTTTACAATATTTTTTTAATGTTTTTAAAACTAAAATCAAAGTCCGATCCTAAAAAAGTATTACTTTATACAGCACTATCTATGTAGTAAAAACATAGCACTAAATTTATGCTGCTTTACTGATGCACTACACATAAGTATTCAGATTTGCATTGGCTTACAAAGATGCTTCTTACTATGAGAGGAGTTTTTGGTTTTTTTTGTTGCAAATGAGTAAGGCTTTGATCTCTCTCTCCCTCTCTCTTTGTGTGTGTTAACATATTTTCCAGAGTACTCTTCTTGTGCAAATTTCTTTCACGTTTCTGCTGCAATCTTCTCTTGCACCTAATTTTTCTCCTTCAACAATCATATTATTTAAACAAAGATTTCGTCATAGTGGCATATAGAATCTGAAAAAGTTAGACAAATTAAAAGTGTAGAGCTTGTTTTTATCTTTTCAGCAAAACAAGGCATCAATCAGATCTTAGATGCAAAAGATACATCTATTTTACTAAACACCATATCTGCTGGAATTTAATGACGACTTTGAAATTTCTCCTTCCATCCTTTGCAAAGCACACTTAGATCTATCATAGACACAAAAATCCTCTTGCACTTCAACAATAATGAATGAGAAGCTACAAAAATCTTTTCAAACACATTATTTCTAATGCAAACTATTCTAACACACACATAAGGCTATACCACATACAATTAAGTGAAAGAAATTTCATTAATCAGTGGCAAATACACAATGCGAACTGCCCGTTGATCAACATTAAAACTCTATAGGCTCTCTTTGGCTCTCATAGACTCTCAAATCTCCTTATCTACCTCGCTTCGATACCAAAATGAATATTGGTATGAGATCAACACCAATGTTTTAAAAATCGGAACCGGTCAAGGGTTGGACCGAATCTGGAACAGTTCAAACTTTGTTAACTGGATTATTAAAAAACACTAAAATTTTACATTTGTTATAAAAACAATATATTTGAAGGATTAGAAACCATGATTCCAACAATTACACACAAAATATGTGAAGTTTGCTCATGTATATACTATATAACATGTAAGAAAGGTGTTTATAGCATAGCTACACTGGGACGCGCCCCACCCCCACCCCCCATTTTTAACACATCCAGGGACGTCCCGAACGTCTTGGGGACGTAGGGGAAATGTTTCCCCACGTTTCTTACAAGGCACATTTGGCAGAAACGCCCTAGGTACGCTCAAGAGGGGAGGAAACGTCTTGGGGACGTGGGGGACGTCTAGACGCACACCGGGACGCCCCCACATGTTTTGCCACTTTTTAAAATTAAAAACACACTTTTTAGACTCAAAACTATTTTTTTTAAATTGTAAATCACTTACAACATAAAATTAACATTCCTAACCTAACGCTAACCCTAAACGTGCTATTTTATGTTATAAATTTACATTATGGGCTCATTTCATATTCACACCAAGCAAGAGCAAGAGTGATAGCAAGAGCAAGAGTGAGAGCAAGAGCAAGAGCAAGAGCAAGAGGGAACAAGAGGTATTTATAATTTTATTTGCTTACAATACTTGTTAAAGTTTTTTTTTTTTAAATTTAGATTATATTTGCATTTGTTAGGGGCTGTTTTTTAGCATTTGCATCTACATTCACAATGTAATCATGCATATAGTTTGTAGGATTTAAAAAAATGCATATTGCATAGGGTTTGGTTGTAAATGTAAATGGTTACGTTTTTTTTTTAATTACATTTTTATTTTTAGTTTAAAATTTATATTATATTTGCATTTTTAGGGGTTGTTTTTAGCATTTGCATCTACATTCATAATGCAATCATGCATATGGTTTGTGGGATTTAAAAAAGTCATCTTGCATAGGGTTTAGTTGTAAAATTTAAAATTTAAATGGTTACACTTTTTTAATTACATTTTATTTCTAGTTTAAAATTTATATTATATTTGTATTTTAGGGGTTGTTTTTAGCATTTACATCTACATTCTCAATATAATCACGCATATAGTTTGTACGATTTAAAAATGCATATTAGCTACGTTTAAAAAAAAATTAATTCATTACATAATCAATCAATTATATAGTTATGGTTATTTTTAATTCATTGCAACAATCATCACCATGAGTTCATCTTCTGAGTATGAGTATGAATTAGAGCAGGAGAGGGTTGAACAGGAAGTTGAGATAGGTGATCGTGGAAGAGTTGGTTATGCCACAATGGGGGAGAGTGGAGAAGGGACACAAAATGTAGTGGGCAAATGACAACTCGTAGTTCGGGATTGGTAGTGCTACCAATTGCCCCTCTCAAATGTTGTCCAAATTTGCCATTGGACCATTTGATAAGAAGAAGCCATCGCAACAATTTGCCCAAATAATTGATAACCCCAAGTTTGGAAGGGGGAGCAAAGTATGGAAGTGCAACATATGTGCATTGACTTGGCATGGCAAAGAACACTTGGACCAATGCACACTTTGCTGAACTTACGAAGGGGGTTGGCACGCACTGCAAGGGCCTTTCACTAGAAAGCAGTAGAGCCGAGATGGTGAGAATCTTCAATGGAAATACCACGGACAATGTGCTAGAAGTTCTTGGTTTTACGGATAACACTCCAATGACTCCGTTGAGTGCTTATAGGATCGCAAACATGGTAATACTGTCTGGTTGGTTCTAGTTTTGAGCGTCGAACCGGAAAGCAGAGAGAAGAGAAAGGTTGTGTGGGCAGCCCCAAATTCTTGGGTTGTTGACATGTTTGATTCAAAGGTAAGGGAAGACGCAGATGATGCTATTGGAAAAAATTTCTATGTTGTTGGGATTCCATTTAATGCCGCTCACTCTCCTTATTACAAGGAGGCTATGGCTAAGGTTGCGAAAAGAATGTACAAGTTATGTGCCTCCCGGAGACACAAAACTCAGGACAACAATCTTGGATAGAAACTATTCTAAGGTTAATTTGTTGATGGAGGAGATGAAGCCGACATGGGTGTCACATGGATGTAGCATTATCATGGATGGGTGGATGGATATTAGACACCGTCCTTTCATCAATATTATTGTCTCTTGCAAAAATGGATTGTACTTCTTGAGAGTAATTGATTGTTCCGAAAGCGGAAAGATCTTTGAGTTCCAATATCAGATTTTGAAGAATGTCATTGAGGAGGTTGGACCTTCAAATTTCGTACAGGTTGTCACAGATGCAACTTATGTGTGCATAGCAGCAGGCAAGCTAGTGGAGTGGGAATATAGGCATATTTATTGGACTCCATGTTGTGTGCATGCCATGAACAATGCACTGAAAGACATAGGGAAGATTCAGTGGGTCAACCAGATAGTGACTGAGGCCAGGGACGTGCAGAAGTTCATATGTAATCACCACACATCATTGGCACTTTTTTGAAATTTTTGAAGGAATTTTTGAAATCAATTGACACCCGCTTTGCATCCTATTTTATTTTGTTGGAGAGGATGTCTGAGTTGTAGGAGCCCCTGCAAATTATGATTATGACATAAGATTGGACTAGGTGGCGTGAGTCCAAGATAGATCAAGGGAAAAGAGTGAAGGAAGTGGTGTTGCGGGAAACATTTTGGGTTGATATGAAATACATCATATCAATCATAGCTCCAGTTTTTAGTGTCATCAAATACGGGGATTCTAACAGCCCCAATCTTGGTGAGATCTATGAGTGCATTGATAACATGCTTGGGCAAATGAAGGCATTTATTCGGGTGAGGGACCCCACTTTGGAGTTCTATGATGAACATATACAACCCATTATTCAGCGGAGATGAGAGAAGTTGAACACTCCTCTTCATATGGCTGCGTATGCATTGAATCCCAAATGGTATGTGGAGAGGCCAGATAGAGTTATCCCATGGATGATGATGAGGTGAAAAAGGGCCTTATGAAGGCCTTTAAAAAATGTACACTCCACGGGAGGCTTCACTGGATCGTTGGAGTGGCTCGACTTCACCGAACTTGATGGGTACAAAACATTAACAAAGGCAGACATGGTAACAATAGCACAAAAAAAGCTAGTGAGTTGGTTGCGATTGTATGGGCTTCCAGGACTGCTGCGACCACTTGCCGTTCGCGTCCTTTCCCAAGTTTCTAGCTTATCTACCTCTCGAGAGGAACCGGTCTACATATGGTTGGATACACTCTGTTAAGAGGAATAGGCTTACATTTGCGAGAGCGGAGAAGCTTGTAGTTGACACAGTGTTTTGCGTCTTATGGATCGCAAGACACGTGAGTACAAACAAACCCCAACATTATGGTGGGATGTAGATCCCGAGGAGCCGAGGCAGGTTGAGGAGGACAATATTGTGCAATGGGATTGATTGGGCTTACCTTTGAGGATGAGGATGCCAAGATCAATGAGGAGTTCATGGATATTGCTTCAGATGTTGATTCTGATTTTTAGGCTGATACTTGTAGTTGTCCTCTTTTTTTGTAATATTGGCAATAGACAATTGTTGGTGTATTTGGCTATGAGATTAATGATATGAATATCAACTATTGTATGAATTTTTATTTATGACATTAACATATTGATATTATAGTATTAAGGAATGTATTTGATGTTTATGAGTTCAAGTTTCACCTTATTTAAATCTCAAATGGTTTTATTTCAGCTGATTTATATAATTTAGTCACTATATCTTTATGTTTTAATTATTTATATATTTTTAATTAGCCGTACCTCCGCCGTCCCCAAAATTTAGAATTTTTTTGCCGTCCCAAAACCCTTTCCCGCTGTCCCTTGGTCCTCTCGCCCCCATCTCAGGTAACTCCAACTAAGAAATGTGTTAAAAGTAGAAATTTTAATTAAAAAATTGAATTTTTTATACTCAACGCTATATGCATGCATGTTTACACGACTTGGCGGTTCAGTCGAACCGGACTGTTCGACCCGATTCGAGCTTAAAATGTTTAATCGGCGGTTCGGTTCGGCTCGACCGGGTTTTTAAAACACTAATCAACACACAATCAAAACAAAAATAACTCACAATGCACAATTCTTAATCAATTCTTAGCATAACACAATACATATGTATAGGAATATGATATCCTATAATTTAGGATATCATTCCTATCACTCTTCAACTTATTCATCTATCAATGAGTGTTCTCGTATAAACCTCCACTAACAACATTAATAACGTAGCTATTTGACAAATGTAAGATTAATACACCACTTACATAGCTATTTGAGTAATGTAAGATTAATACGCCACTTCTCCATAATGTATTAACCTATTATATTTCCGTAGTACCTATTATATTTCCATATTACCTATTATATTTCCAAGAATACTAATATGACTATCTACATTACGCCACCTTCCAACACAACCCAAATGCAACATTATAAAAAAAGAGCTTATTTGATGATTTTTTTGTTATCAATAAGCCCATTTACCATACTTTCTTTTGGTTAGGTGGGTGTCAATAACTTTAATGTTTTATTCACTCGAACATGGAGGCTCAATACTAATTATAGTAAAATTTGTCGGACATAGTAGATAGAATTTTAACTAGGTTTCATTCATTGCATCTTTGCATATTGTATTGTCCAAATGTTCTAGATGCACTTACATGTCATCCATTACTTCATAGGTTTTAAATGGCCCTAGCAAAAATATTTCAAGTATCCTCGCATTTTTTCCATCGATCATTATTTTTTAATACATGTTCCTTCGATTTAAATATTATTTGCTGATAATATTGTTCATGGAAACACGTCCTTCGCTTCGACATAGCTCTTGTTGGCTAATGTGCCACGACTCTCTATTCATCCAAGTCGAGCATATCGATTGCACTTCAAGAGGTTGTACTTTCACCTGTCTATTAAAATTTTATCCTTAAACCCCATGTTCACACTCATTGAGGTTGGCTCTTTGGACTTCATGTTAGCTACCCATTCGAATTGGTGGGCCAACTTATCATCAAACTTCACACTCTTGACATTGCATTCTTTGAATTCGGGTGGGCTAGCTGATTGTGATTTTGATGGTTTGAAAGGATTTGGCATCACCAAAATCTACTTTTTGTTATCTCATAACAAGCCCTTGGCCTTCTTGAATCTCCATAATCGCAACACTTGCAATTATGTTGGAACACTTTATAGTCTTCCATTTTCTAATGGAACAAATTGTCGAGGAGATCCTCACTCTTATCATTGGAGCACGCCTGTAACTCAAGGACCTATTTGTCATTCGGCTCCATCATACCTCGGTTCATAGCCACCTAACATTCTTTTTCCAATCATGTTTGGCTTTGGCTCTGCTGGTCAATCAACTAACGCTGACCTAATAGTGAATTATAGGTCTTCTTTTACAATGAGATGACTACAAAATTTAACAAAAATGGTCGCTTTCCAATAAATACCTTTTGTCACATTAGTATACGTAATACCTTAATACCATGTTGATATGCTCCTACTAGTTGAAATGTTGGAGGCCACAATTGGCTTCCCAAGACTCTTCCAAGTCTCTTTTGGAAGAACATTTATACCAAAGCCATTTTCAACAAAAGTATTTGTCAAACTCTGGCCTAGAATTTCCATATGCAGAATTGCAGTTTTCGAGTTAGATTCATCGTTTGGAGTTTAGGATCAATCACTTGATCACGTGACAATGAAGGCTCAACTGTGGGTTCATTTTTTTGCTTTTGCCCTCCCCATCGCCTAACAATTCATCATTTGACATTAGGTGTGCCATTGTATGCTCCATGTCGGGCTGATTTTTGGTATGGTAGTATATATAACATTCTTAGTTCGGATTGCTTTGCAACAAGTCAGCTATCTTCACAAGATAGTGTTTCGCAAAACTTGTCTTGGAATGACTTTGTTGGGTTCAAGTCTCGCTTGTCATTATACTTGTATGTTTATGTGTTTTGCATCGTTTTACAACCATTGACCTCTCGACTTCCACCCATACTTCGACCAACCTTTCCTTTTGTGTACTTGGGTCAGGATGATTACCTTTCTTTACTTGTGCTCTAGTAATTGCCATAAACTCCCTGGCGTTGACTACTTCAATCATGTTGACATTGGCCTGCTTTGGACGATTGCCATCATTATGGTCCTAGGCTCATGCTATCTACAAAGAAGTCAAATGTTATTTCAATTAACACAATCTCTTGTGAATGGCCCCATCAAAGGACTCACGACATTGTACAATCGGTCGTCCTTGGGAGTTGTATTGAATTTGGCTTCGACCATCACTATTATTCGACGTTAGTAATTTTTAGTGGCGTGGTGGGTGGTGTCAATTGCTCTCTTTGTGTGAATAGTACTTGGCCGCTCATGCTCCGCAAATTATATGGGCAATTCTTTACTATATGCCTTGAGAGTTGACAAATCTCACAAAAATTTTCTTTGGGAAATTCAGCTTGGTGTGACCTTCTACCTTATAGTTGGTACACCAAAGATCCTTGCCTTCATTCTTTGTGTCTCCCTTGAGTTCCTCATTTTGAACATGTCTTTCCTCAAGGCTTGCACTCGATCTAAGTTCATTGTCATCATCATCGTCGTGGTCCTCTTCTTTGCCTTTTCTCAAGCGCGAGTATGTCTTATTCTCACTTTAGTGTCAATAGTTTTGTTAGATGTGTCTTTGTAAGACAAGAGTGGGACCATCTTCATTTTTCTCCGCAATGAGGGTATTGACCCTTAAATGAACCATTGCTTCTTCAAGCCGTTGATAGGTTCTTTTTCAAGTTTTCCAAATAGTTCTTTAAGTCTTATGTTATAGGCTCGAACATTCTTGTGTTTACCTTGTTAGGTGTTATAAATCTCTACTATAATCTCATTGTCATTTCTTAGGAGCCTAAATTCCTTCTTGAATGTTTTCTTGAGTTTTTCCCATTTTATTTATTAGTACTTGGAGCATTGGTGAACCAATTCCCTGCCCCTTCCTCCCCCTCAACACCCCATATATCTATTTTCACAATCAAGCGCTGTCTCATTGACAGGTCTGTTTTCAAGTCTACCCAATAGTTATACCCTGTTGGGTATTATAAATCTCTACTATAATCTCATTGTCATTTCTTAGGAGCCTAAATTGCTTCTAAAATGCTTTCTTGAGTTTTTCCCATGTTATTTATTAGTACTTGGAGCATTTGCGAACCAATCAATTACCATCCTCTGAAGTTGTCCCTGCCCCCTCCCCCCCCCCCCCCCTCAACACCCCATATATCTATTTTCACAATCAAGTGCTCTCTCGTTGACAAGTCTGTTTTCAAGTCTACCCAATAGTAATTTTGAGTCTTCTTATATAGGCTTGAACATTGTCTTGTTTGCCCTGTCATGTATTATTGATTTCAGCTACAATCTCGCTGTCATCTCTCAAGAGTCTAAATTCCTTCTCAAATGCTTTCCTATTTTTCCCATTTTACTTTATCAATTCTTGGTACATGTGTGAACCTAATTGCCACCCTCCGAACTTGTTGCCTTCACCTTCACCCCAACCCCCCTATATCTATTCTCATAGTTGAGTGCTTTCCCTTTGGTCGGACCCTAGATAAGAAGATATAAGATATATAGGGGTGGGGTGTGGGAGGTTGGAAAATATGATAGATGGCCAGGAGAAAGCATAAATGCTCGACTAAAGATGTAGATGCTCTCAACCTCTCGGTTGTGTGCCTCATATTTATCTATCGTCTAAAGTGATATGCCCCCTCCATTATCGATTGAAACTTGGGCGCATGAGGCTCTCTCTCTCTCTCTATATATATATATATTAAGGGTACCCTATGGATCAGTTAAGATCTATAAGGTAGGGGTGGGGCCTATCTAAAGTAACTTCGACTACATATATTATTGGAAAGCACTGCAACTAAAGATGTTCATCTATATGTTCACTTGCAGTCCAATTTGTAATATGTCTTGCAATGCTATACAAGATCCTCTGATCCATCACTAATGAATTTTGGAAGCTCTTGCTTTTCTAGAGATGTTGATAGGGTAACAATATCTCGGTTTATTGGTTGCTTCTAATGCCGGGACATGCAGTTTTATGTGGCATCATTCGTAATAAGAAAGGGGAGCCTATCCTTGGCTTTGCACAATATAATGGTCTTCAAACCAACAATCTGGCTGAGCTTATGGAATTTTATAAAGGAATCTAACTGGCAATTGACAATGGATTCTCCAAGCTTCTCAATGAAGGCAACTTGCAAGTGGTGTTGAACTAGGTCTAATAGGTCACGAATGCCATGGCAAGCACAATGCATGGAGGTGGTATGGTTCACAACTTGTTGACCACCAACATTTATTTCAAGAGTTGAGTATTCAACATAAAAATACCACTATAATACAACTATTGATTCCTTAGCCAATTTTTTTGTTAGATATGGGGCGATAAAGAAGGTCTAACAGTTTGCAAAGCCCATGACAAGCACAATGCATGGACGTGGATATGGTTCACAACTTGTTGACTACCTATGTCAATTTCAAGAGTGGAGTATTCAAGATAAAATTGCCTTTATAATACAACAATTGATTCCTTAGCCAATTTTTGCTAGATACGGCCTCAGATTAAACTCGTCATCTATTCAAATGTATTGGTTCTCTACCCCTGCATATTCAGTCTTTGGTGATCGCAGAGCAACCTATCACCTACCTTAGTCATCCAAGATCCATCAATCCTCGAAGAATAGACCTGAAATGGCAGAACGAAAAGGATACACCACATTCAAGACTATGTATTACATCCATTTTCCATGGACAATGTTGTTTGTTTGTGTTAGATGGGACTCCCCCTCCACCATACATGCTTACCTAATTCTTTTTATTCCTTGGTACTCACTCATCTACTGTTCTAACGTTTTACCTTGTCCACCTTATACTTCCCTGAAGTCTTGCTACATATAACTATCAACATGACTACATATCTCACCATTTCTAATCTTGTTTACCATCTCAAGTTTGAGGATTATGGACATAGTTTAAAATATTTTTCTTTTTCCATCACTCTACATGTTCAATGTTTTCTTCAAAACAAGACATCTGCATGTCGTCATTCTCTAGCCTTTACCTGACTGCACTTCCCATTAAGGCTTCCAGCAGTCACATTGACCCCCTAGTGATGTTCATCACATCCATGCACACGAACACTCCAACCAGCAGCCATGGATGTGTTCTTTCCTTCAAAATTGTCATTGCATCCTTCTTAGTTACAGCCACCTATTAAGGAAAACACAGCTGCCCTGCACATACTGTATCCTTGTTCAACATGGCAGACATTGGCGTGGAAAGAAGCTATGAAATTGTTTTCAAATACATGTAAATTCCAAGAATACTAGAAGCAAAGTTATTACTGCTCACACACCACTTTGACCGTTCAATAACTGCAATCGCCTTTGCTCATGGGCGAAGGATGTAATTACTAACCAGATCAGAGCAGACTGGGTTCCAACTGAACTACAATGAGATGATTTATTTGTGTTACATGTTCAAATTAGCAGACACCTTGGGGTAGGTTCTGACCCCAAATTTCTCATCCTCAGCAGACTAGATCCTCGAACAAGGAGGTGTCTTTGTCCCAGAAAGACTGTTGTCATTGATTCCACTACCGCTCACATTAATTCAAACGCAAATCATCATAGGTTTTGCAATTCTTGTAAGTATTTGGTCAGATTTCATTCAATCTCAAGCGATCGTTTTGGTTTGCATGGTTATTGTGCTATGGGCCTCTGGAGGAGTAAATTGTTTTACTAGAAGCTTGTAAAACTAAATACAAGGTCCATGTATTGCAAAAACCATTGTTGGGTGCAGGAAATTACAAAATTAAAGGTTATAGCAGAAAGAAAACCAACATAATTATGTTCTCCAATGCCGAGCTCCAGTTTGCTCATAAAAATATTCAGAATCGTATAGCCTAATAGGACATTCAGTTAGGTGACGAGGAGTCTCTTACGAGTCAGGAAGGTATGGAGGGAGATTGGGTGATGTATATTAAAGCTCTATCTTTTTCAAGAGCTCTTAAGCATGCCATATTTCTCTCTCTCTTTCTCTCAATCAAGCTAGGTTTGTTTAGTACAGTTGCATCCATGCCTCTCTTCATCCCAAAACTGACATCAAGGTTTCTTCCATCTCCGATTTCAACATGTCAGGAGCTGTCACCTTTGATCCTCATATTCTGCTGCCATCGCTCTGTTCATCTTCCCCATCCATCCCCTCTCTTTCACTATGCCCTCTACCCCCATGAGCTCATCTTTCAGTGCCCCTACTAAATTTGCTTCTGGAAGTGTCCCCACAGCTTCACCTCCTACAACACAATGTGAAAGATCTGTCATTGATCATCCTGAGATTTCAGTACCTCAAGCAACAAACAGTAGGAATATCCCTCAGCCCTCTAGACCTTATGTCAACATCGGATCCCTGATACTGATCTAGCCAAGCTTTGTACTGCCCTCATCCAAGTAATCCGGAAACCTGAGAGCAAGATTGAAAAATTAGGAGACCAAATTGGGATCAATGGAGCTTTATTTCCTCTTCAGGGTGATTGTATTTTGAAATTCACTACCATTGAAGGAAACACCAGTCAAACCATCGAGTTTCTGAAGAATGTGCTGAACTATCATAACTTTGCAAGGAAACTATAGAGAAATTGCATCTCCACAATCCAATTGGAACTTTAATTCAGCAAGGTTCACACACTGGTACAAAGAATACATGTTGCACAAAGAGAAAGGCCACCTTTATGGCCCAAACTACCAGCAACCGTGCAAATACATGTGACTGGCAGGTCCCAATCTTCAGTCCTTAAAGCAGCAACAATCAAGGCCTGCTTTTGAGATTCTCGGACAATGTGCAATCACCTTTGGCGGGGTTGGACAGCTCCCTTTCAAAGGGGACAACTCCCACCAAATCTCCGTAATGAGCTCTGGGTTGATACTATTGTTGTATCTACTAGTTGTCCATTTTTGTGGAAAATCTTATGGCAGTCCCTCACCTTCTACAATCCCAGGTTATCACCTTTTTTTTCAGCTGTTTAGTCTTAGTTATTAGCTTTGCATAGGCGGCCTCATGCGTAATGAGACTGTTGCTGGTTTATCTTTGCTAGTGACAGTTTGATATTTCTGGCCAAACAGTGTTGTCTCACTCTCTGGCAGTTTTGGTAACACTTCTCAATATATTAATATATGTTCTTTAACATTAGTGAATTTTTTTGTTGAACTTAGTCCAATTGTATACGTTCCAAGGGTTGGCTTGAAACATCAAAACATGTTTGCATATATTGAAATATTTAGAATTAAGAATTGATCTTCCCTTGCAAAATGGTTGACTTCAATGAGTAATCAATTATAATTTCAATAACCATGCATACGTAATCACTATTGGTATCTTAAAGTAAAATTAGTTTTTAGTGTTATAGTATAGCAAGTTTTGCCTACAAGGGCATGCTACACGGCTAGCTGAAACCTCACTTGCGGTTCCTTCTTGAACGATCAACTCTATTCCCCATTGCCTTTAGCCTTATTTGGTGAAAATTGCTGAATCATGATCTTATCTTGCGACCATCTAGACCTTTATGTAAGAACTGTATACACTGTGGAGACTTCGTTATGTTTTTGGCGTAATTACAAAGATCCAAGTTTATGCTGTCATCTTAAAAACACTGGGCAATGGTAGATGAAAGGTTTAAAGCACAAATCATAATGGGCATGATCTGTATTGAAAATAGGTCTTTTGTAGGGATATATGCCAAACTTCCCACATCATAGAAAGAATGTCACAAGCTGTCCTTGAGCTAGTTGCATGTAAATTTTATCATTTTTGAGCTTGTCTCCACTCTTAGTGTTCTTCCTGAAATTTACCAAAGACAAGATTTCCAGGGGCAGTTCCTGGGAGTCATGAAGAAAGTTGCTCCATTATGAAGAGGTGGCATCCCCACATTTTTCTACCGAATTCACTCATGGCATCAAAAGTAGTCTATTCTGTATTAATTAAAATATGCAGAATGTACAGTTGCACCACAAATATTTTGAATTTTCGACAGAGGTATCCATTGAAATATTGGCAAGAAAAAAAGATTTCTGATTCTGAGCAATGAAAACTTTAATGTTTATACTTAAAATGATACAAAGTATTAAAGCAAATAAAGAACAACCACACCATCAGTTGCGCTCAATTTTGCATGGAAGAAAAATGATACAAGCATTGAATTCTTTGAGGTTTTTTAATCAACAAAAGATCAACAGTACATAAATGGTCCCATTGAAATTTAAGTCTGGAAGGATGAAATTTTTGTTGCTTAATAATCTTCATGATACAATAAGAAACAGTTATTTTCCCAAAAACAGTCTTGAAAACCAACAGTTACCTTCATGAATGGTGAAAACAGGTGAGCAGGTCTGGAATTTGATGGTCACCCCTGCCTGTCAAATGGTACTTTCAGGATGGTTTGATCATTTGCCTGCCTTTAATTTACGTCTCAAGCAAAATTGTTGTGTCAAATTTTTAATTTTTGTTTAACAATCTATGTGGGTGGATGATGCCGTAGGGAAAGCTTGGGGAACAGTTGTGAACTTCGATGGTCCGTGTGATTATGTCTGTGAACTATATAGAAATGCTGTTTAACATTGCATATAATGTCTTCTCTGTAAATGCTATACTTAAATAGGATTTACAATATTCAGTGGTTAGAGGTGGTGTAACATAACGGGGTATTGTTTTGCTGTGAAAGACTTTTGAACTGTTCATTGTGAAGTCTCTGGATAGTGAGTGATTACTTGATGTGTGCTGGGCAGTCTCTGTTATCAATATGTTCCAGCAGAGTAAACACCGGGCTTAGGTTGAACCTAGAGGGTTTTCCAGCTGGAAAACTATATTCAACATGTAAGTTTCCGAATGTCATGGGTCTAAAAGATAACTATATTACTTATAGCCAAGAATTTGTGGATAACTTACGGTAAGGAACCAAATACAATTGTAGACTTTGCATTGGTATTCCTGTATAAAAACTCTTAAACATTAGTTGGTGCTATTTTTTATGAGGGGAACAATCCAACATGTGTGTGGATTCTGACCTAGGAAGAGGCTGGGGAACAGTTGTACAACTTCGTTGGTCCATGTGATTATTCCAGCTAACCATCTAGAAGGCTGTTCAACAGCCAGTAAATAAATCATATTTGTTGGCGTTTAGTGAAAGGTAATTAGTTGATCGTGTTGTCAATAGTTGCAATGATGAGGTATGTACATGCTGTGCTGTTTTGTACAAATTGCACATTATATTCTCTTTGTGATCGCCATAATTCAAATAGGCTTTGCAATATTCAGTGGTTAGAGGCGATGATGCACTACAACAGTTATTGTTTTTCTGTGCAAGACCACTGAACTGTGAATTGTTCATTGTTGAGTCTGTGGATATGGCTTAATTATTTGATATTTGTCAAGCAGTCATTTTTATGAATATGTTTCAATAAACACTAGTCTTTGGTATAGACTAGTAGGTTTTCTAGTTTGAAAAGTGAAAACTATATGCAACATGTAATTTTCCAAATGTCATGGGTTTTGAAGATAATTGTATTCTTTATTATCCAAGAATATGTGCATAACTTACGGTAGGACTACCTAATACAATTTTAGACTTTGCAAAGGTTTTTTTGTTAATTATCTTTGTACAAAATCGTTGACAACTTATTGCTATTTTTAAATTGTTCCTTGTTCTTGATTAAGAAGCACATAAATACTTTTCTTTAACAATCAATGAAGAAAACTAGACTGGGATTGAGATAGTGCAGAAAGACGAGGTTCACAATGCCAGGCAGAAAGGGTTGACATAGAAAGACTTTCAAAAAATCAAGAACTAAGAATTTGAGAAGAGAACATTTTCCACCCTTGGCTTGCAAAGCACTGAAACAATCTGTAACTGGTCCCACCTTCATCGGAGAAAAGCGGGACCAGTTAAGGGCTCACACATTCCTGAAGAATCTTTTGTCAAAATGGACATCAACTTGATACATTGAGAGTTGGATCTCATTCAAAACATAGATTGGTATTTATGTCCAAGCAATTCCATAAACTACGACTGAATATATATTATGCCAAGAAAACAAATGTGGGTCAATGTTTATTGGGTCCATTAATCATATTCAATACCAATTAAACCTGATGTATATGAATAGGGACTTTGTGCCATGACAATTTTACTAATTAGAGTTGTGGCTTAAAATTTGCCATTGATAACCTCTTGGCAGTATTCATAGAGTAAAAAAATTGAAAGGGCTTCAGTAGTGGTTGAATACTGTATTTCTGTAAGGTGGACAGTGAATTATGAATTAACCAGTTCTGAGACATCATATTTTGAGATAAATTAAAAGAGTTCAATATCACCTTATAAATCTTAGGGGACTCTTAATTGTTCATACTCTTTGTCTGAACTGTCTTAAAGGTATTTTACCTAAAAACTCACATTCTTTGTGGGGCCTTGCAACAGTGCAACAGTTCTAGCACAGATAAATCTTAGGGGATTCTTAAGTATTCATACTCTTTGACTGAACTGTCTTAAAGGTATTTTACCTAAAAATCACATTCTTTGTGGGGCCTGGCAACAGTACAACAGTTCTAGCACAGATTTGTGAAATGCATCCTTTTGCTTTTGCAGGCACTTTCTGAGGCCATGCTTCTGGCAGATCTGGAATTAGACACGGTTAGTGACAACTCCTCTCATCTGTAGTTTTATTTTACTATGTATCTTTAATATTGATCAAAGTTTTTATTTGCAGATTATGCTCCAAATTTTAAGATTTATGCTATATGCTGTGGGCCTTTTCACCTATTTCTGTTTTAGGGTTAACACAATTTCCTATATTCTGTATTGAATATTTTAGGTATGTTAGCCTACTTGCAAGTAACTAGTTTCTGAGTATTCTTTTTTACATCTAATATACATTTTGTATTTTGCCATTAGATACGTGCTTTTCTATAGAGAGAAGGAATTAGTGCATATGGTGGATACAAATTACACACTACAGTGATATCGTGGAAAGTTTTACATCTATATCCATTTCCCATTGCACATTGTATCACAGCATCAATAAAGCATATTAGGATCTATTGGGCCTAAATATAGTGTTCACTCTTTGGAGTCAAATTGTCTTTCCACTTCAATGTCTATTTGGGATGTTTATTTATCCCCTTACATACAACAATATTTGCTAACCTTAGTTTCTTTCACAACTATAGCTGAATTGCAGAAATACCCATCATGTAATACCCTAGTGAATTTCACTAACGTAGCTGATATAGGAGGTACAACATCACATTGGGAACACAAGTCACTGTTTATTCATAGCAGTCTTTGTCGTGTTCCTATTCCACTTTATATTTGATACTATATATGTGGTCCAAAGGATAATGATGGATGTGTTTGTGCCTTTCAAGTTTTCATTCCTCTTTTCCTTACAACTTGTCTTCATATCTTTCTCACACGTTGGCACACCACCTCATTTATGTGCTTTTCGTGAACATACTGCAGATTGCTGAACTGGGGCACAGAATCTAGGCGGGTTGGCCACAAAATGGTTTACAAACCCATTCCCAACAAGGTCATCATCTAATTGCTCAGTTTTAACTTCAACAAAATAACCGATAGCAATTTCTTAGAGAAATATGAAGTTATCGACCAATTGTTCTCGCCTTCTTTGGTTTGCTTCCATGCGAGTCAATCCCTAGCCACAAGGAATAATGTTTCATTCTCAATTATTTTTGATTTTCATGTTTTTCTATGACTTCAGGCTGGGGACAACTGTGCCAGATGCATGGATATGATGTGTACGGGCCTAAATCTGAGTGACAATGATGTAAAAATGTAGTGTAATAAAACACCAGGGGAAAATTATTCTTAGTATGGCGTAATATATGTTATTCACAAACAAATCATACTACCATTTATATCCATGATGATTAATCATGAATGAGACCTGATATATTGAAATGAATGTGCAATGTCTCCAAAAACATGGAAAGTTTGAGGAGAATATTGCAGAGCTCCATCAATGGTCAACAGAAGTTTATCGTATGGGGTTGGCCACGACAGGTGTGTTAGTTGGCCACAATTGCTTTCCTTACATAACTGCTAATTACGATCTCGAAACATAATCATGTTTTGTACATTTATCTGTAAATGCCATAAGAAAATGGCTTATTCTGTGCCAAAAAATCCAATAAAGCAATTAAGGCTGTCGAAAAAATATGTGGGGCTATAACAAGGTTTTTGTCTTGCATATTTTTAGATTCACATTCTTTGTGGCAGTTCTTGCTAATATTATAGTATATGCCTGTAGGATTTATTCTCAAGTTGTCTAAACCAACTCCTCCATTTTGTACACACTACTATTGTGTAGGCATTGTTGGTAGAGACACCAACTGGGTTTTGGTGATCCCTCATCACAAATCTCGTCAATTTATTGGTTTGGTGGAGAATTCTGTAATTGAAAAACATTGATGCAATTGCATTCAGAATTCTCCACCAAACAATGAAGCATGTGAATATAGCCTTAAAACCCTAATCTATTGGTTTTTATACATAATTTTCTTTTCACAATCTATCTCTTTTGCACCTATATGCATTTCTCCTTTTGCTAATTTACTCGTTATCATACATCTCCTTCACTAATTAAGTACTCGGTGAAGTAGAACACATTTATCTAGTTATGGTTCTGAAATAATATGAAAACTTGTTGAAAATTCGAGATTTCTGTTTCAATAGTTTTCTCTTGCACCATGAAATCTATTCGGGCTTTTTATGACATTAATCACAGTCTGTATCCATCATCAAGACAAAATATGAATATTTTTTCTAGTGCACTTTGCAAAGATGATGCACATTGTGTTTGCTGTCCTTTCTCTGTTTTGAAACATTTGTAAAGCATATAAATGTTATGTCATCGTTATTGCGGATGAGATTATAGTTCTAGAATTTTTCTTTTGGAAGTGTAGAACTCTTTTTGTATGCTGCAATTTTCTCTAGAGCAAGAAAATATTGGTCTTCTCCTGGTCAATGCCTTTCACTTGCACATTCTTGTAATGCTCTAGTCACGAGCCTTTGGATAAATGCCCATATGCCATGCCAATATTAACGAATATTGTGCACGGTAGCTTTTCCACTGGGATTTGTGAATATTGAATCAAATGGCTTTTGCTAGATATGGTATATTTGGCCCTTGGTGGATTTAAAAACAACTTGCATATAAGATAAATAATTAAGCTTGACATAAAGTTTATGATAAAGTAGTAAAATTAAGCATGACAAATTAAAACCCGTGGCCCACGTGAGAGTTTAATGGATGCACTATGAAATACATGTGGGTTATAGGAGGCTTGCCAGCTGTGTCCATGTACATAGTCTCTTGCATGAATGCCAATTATGGTTAATGTATGCCATCCTTTAGTATGAGTTTAGTTTATAACTGATTGAACTATAGACGGGAAGTCACTCAATTTTAGTGTATGTGGTCCCGGTCCTAGTGATTGTAATGACCAAGAATCTCTTTGTACCTCCTTGAAAACATTTCAATGTATTAAATTCGTTCCTTCTAAAATTGCTGCCCCTAGCTTTTCTAAAATATGCCTATGTGGTTTTCATGTTATTTCCATTTGATTCCAATTTTGTGAGTGATTTAATGGTAGCCTTTTTACAAGTGTATGATCTATAAATGCCTCCTAGACTCCCAAAGATAACTCTAGATCCATCCTTGAGAAAGATAGGTGGAGCTAATCGAGGGTTTCGAAGGTTCTCTGCTTGAAACTCAACAAGCATTTTCTTTCTTTTTCGATGTACTTTATAGACTCACCTTTAAGAATTGTTTCTTTCCACCTGCAATTATTACGAGGAGGGAGAGGTGTAACTCTAATGATAGTATTAAATTATATTAGTTAATGTTTAATGAATTATTAGTTATCAACTAACTAATGTTTGGTTATGAAATTCCCCAACTATAATGTGACCTCGTTTAGCATAATAAATACAAGCACCACACACTTTCCAACGTGTGTCATGTCCCTTTCTCATTTCTCTTCATTCTTTCTATGTACACATCTTATAACATTGGTATAAGAGTCATTGGTGCTCGATGAGTCGGAGTTCAAGGAAGCCCTGTAGAAGGTACAAATTGTAGGAACAAAGACAAAAATTTGAAGTCCGGTGACGCCATTAGTGGTATGGATGACAAGGAGAATAAGATTTGTAGTACAATTCATGATATTGAATGAGATCAAAGACGGCTGAGGCACAATCAAAATACACATTACAATATGAAAATCATGAGTGAAGGATGTGAAAACGTGAAAAGGAAGAGTTGTAGAATTCAAGGGCATGTCGAGGGCACGCTTTCTTGATGTTTTTAGCAATGATAAAATGAAAAACATTGTTTTGTGAACCAACAATTTTTGCTGTTCAAGGGCACTTATTCATGTAATTTTCAGTCATTTTTATAGTTGTCATTTGGAAACGTGAAGGCACTCATTTTGAGGGCAAAATGGGAGGGTAGTCATTTCAAGGGAAAACGCGAGGGCATAGGCACAATTTTTGAATAGACTCTTGATTTACATTGTTCCTCTAAAACATGATTTTGAGGGTACAAATTACAATAGACCATTACAGTTGACAAAGATTATGTTTTTGGAGTTGATTGACCAGTTCGAATGTAGTTTTTTCATTCCAAAAACATGAGAGGATTTTCGGAGGCACAATTAGATTTCAAGGCCATTGACAAAATGCCCAAAACGTGCAAATGTGAGGAAAAATTTGATTACCATCTTTCTTTTGCAGGGAGGTACACTCAAGTTTTAGGTGATTTTACAATCGAGTTTCAATTGGTTTTTCAGACAGTTGTTTGGGCATGACTAGTGACAGTTCAAATGAGTTACAAACAAGAACTTTGAAAGTTTTTCTTGAATTTTGTGTTGTATAAATCATTTCCACTCGTATCGATTTGTCAAGAAGAAGTTAGAATATAAACAATACTTTGATTTATTGCATTGATTTGCATTATAAACTTAAAGTCTTCAGATGTTGTATTGTAATTTCTTTTGTTACGTTGATTTTTAGATTGGAAAATATAATATTGTGTGAAAAATAACAACTATTCAAAATCTTTTGTTGGGGGCATAGAAATTGACAGCCATAACTACAATGTCGGGAGTCAAAAGATTACGACGTTTGCAGAATATTGGGACTGTGATGATATAATCCTTCACATTGAAGGTAGGCATATTTTGTGGATTATGACAAACGTCATAAGGAGCCCTTGTCGTTGTTGAAGCTGTCAGATCGGTGTCCGATGATTTGATACCCAAGGATTGGAATGCCACTGAGGCTAGTGAGCTATGGACAAGTCTGAAGAACAAGTACATTCGCTTAGAGAAGTTAGGTTTAATACCCTAAATTTTTGTTGTTTTTAGCAAAGATGATGGAGGATGTGTCCACTGGATGAAAGATATTTGAGATGAACTTGGTTCCATCAATAAAAAGGTGGATGATGATGACTTGGTGGCGCTTGTTTTGAATAGTTTGTTGCCCTCCTTTGAAACATTTGTGGAGGCTCTACATTTTATTGCAAAAATTTGACTTGGACGTTTGATAAGGTCAGTTCCTATGTGCTGTAAGAGGAATGTAGGAAGACACAAGCAATTGAGTCTAGTTTTAGACAATTCGTGAGTGCATTGACAACTTGGTCTAAGGGAAAATGGAGACATCACTCTAATGAATCTTTGAGATGCTAGGTGAAATGCCATTACCGTTAGAATTTTGGGCATCTAAAAAATGATTGCCGAAACAACAATATGATCTTTCCCTACACAATAAAAAGCAAATGTGGGAGCAATTGTAGATGATTAGGATTTTGAGGAAGAGAATGCTCTCTATACTCTAATGACTTCATGCTCGAGCTACAATGCTACTAGTTGTTGGTTCTTTAATTCGGTGGATCTAAATATTTTTCATGTTATAGGGACCGGTATATAACTTTTACTGCAATTTATAAATCAGATTTTTACGCATAGAGGCATTCTATAATGGTGGACAAGGCTGTAATGGAGTGCGTTGTTCACTTTTTTTCTCGAAATTAAATTTGATGTTCATTTGATCGTCATGTGATAGTTCGTTTATAAATTTGACTCGTATTAACATACTTAAATGATTTTTTTGCTTTTTCTTGGAGAAATCAATAAAAAAATAGTAATATCTTGGCCATGTAATAATGTTTGGTTTTTTTTTCTTGAATATATATTTTTGAGATGAATAGAATCACATAACTAAATGATGCTATTTTCCACAAATGAACGAGAAATTGATAGTGAATTTAATGAAATTGTTGATTAAAGAGGTATGTTAAAAATCAAACCTAAGAACCTTGAAATTGATATCTATTGATGTATTTCATATAGATATATTTATTATGTTATATATTTTTTTAATTGATATTTATTAATGTATTTCATATAGATACAATTATCATAATATACTTACTATATTATATTTATTTTTAATTTTTTTTTTTTTGGTATACTTATACTACACTTACATAGTTAGATAGGTGCTTCGTGATTGATATCTCTTAGCATATTTTAGATAGATGTATTTAAGATATCTATACTAGTATTAGTAGATGAAGAGTCACTTACCCTAGAGAGGATTGGTTATTTATGCATTGTGTTGAATAATGGTAAAAAAACTATCAAGAAGGAATGTTAGGTGTTCCCCTAACATGCATACATCTCTAATTTGTCCTGTCGCGATTAATGGAAAATTCTAATATTGCTGTAAATAACTCTAGGTGAAATTGTGTTGTGTTGGATGTGAAACAATAATGGGTAGTTGCCTTGCGCATTGGCCAAGGAAGTCGGTATAGGGTTGTTGACTTTGTTACTTTCAACTTAAAAGCACGCTAGGGGAGACTCCACCATTTAAGATGTGTCAATTAATCAACTTACATGCATTTATTGTGGAGGAAATATCCATTATACATAATGTGTACGAGGACACAATGTCTTGGGGTGCTAGTATTCCTCATTCAATACAAAATGTGTGGGAGGATGGATTTCCCTACTCAAATGTATGGTTTATATTGGAGTGACACTCCGCTATCTAGGATGTGGTGGACATGCAGGGTAAAATGACATGACACGCCACTCAATCAAAAGCACCGGTTCAAAGGACAATAGAGCATTTACACTTTGCTCGTGCCTTGTTGCGAAAGACTTTTCACAATTGGGAGAAAAGATGAGAAACAAGAAAGATGGTTATTTCTCTTATTGTGGGGTTCCTTTTACTCCTACAAATTCTACAAAAATGGTCACATTTTAGTAGCTTCTTTGGAGGTTTGGATGAGGAAGTCTATGTGGTGCTATCAGAACTTTTTCGGGTACTTGAACGTGCTCATTTGGGTTGCAAATTGATTGATGGATTGAGTCCCTGTGCTGACATGAGCAGGGTCGACAAGCCTGGTATTTTATTTTTGATTAACATATCTAAGATTTTGATTTCAGAATTATGGAGGTCAAGTTGAAGTTATCAGCCATTGATGATTCATCCTTAATCAATGAATCATTCTACAAACAATTGGTGGACCACCTATCATATCTATGTGCACCTGGTCTGATCGTGGTTTTGTTGTTAGATGTCCTCTTCATTTGTTGTCTATGCCATTTAAATAGTAGCAAAATATCAATTGACTGCTCTAGATTTCATAGTAATATCTAAGTAGCGGCCTAGAGGTTTAATGTCTAAACTTCTTGGTTTTATTGTATTTTAAAATTTTTGGGACAAACTTGTTGTCTTTAGGTTTAGCTATTAAGGGGGGTGCGGACTTGAACAGGCTCGACAAGCCTGGTACATTCTGTTTGATCAACATAGCATAGATTCTGATTTCAGAATTATGGAGGTCAGGTTGAAATTATCAGCCATTGATGATTGATCCCTTATCAATGAATCATTCTACGAACAATTGGTGGACCACCTATTATATCTTGTGTCCACACAATCTGATCATGGTTTTGTTGTTAGCTGTCCTTTTTAGTTGTCTACGCTGTTTGGATAGTAGCAAAATATCAATTGACTGTTCTAGATTTCATAGTAATATCTAAGGAGCAGTCAAGATGTTTATTGACTTAACTGCTTGAATTTATTGTATTTGTAAAATTTCGGAACAAACATGTTGTCTTTTGGTTTAGTTATTGGGTGGGGGATATTAAATTATATTTGTTAATGTTTAATGAACTATTAACTATCAACTAATTAATGTTTGGTTATGAATTTCCCGACAATATTGTAACCTCTTTTAGCATAGTAAATTTGAGCAAAACAAACATTGTAAAGCGTGTTGTGTTCCTTTCTCATTTCTCTTCATTCTTTGTGTGTTCACATCTTCTAATAGATAGATAGGGGTGGGAGGAGTGAATGTAATTGTGTGAAATGTCAATAAAAATGGACAACCTTAAATTTGACGTCCATTTGACAAACATAAGGCATTTTTCCTTCTTGCTTGGAGAATATGATCGAGAAAGTGGGATATCTTGGGCATATAGTGGAGTTTGGAGGTTATTTTCTTTTGTGGAATTTTTTTCCAAGCCCGATGTGGTGTAGCTAACTTGAGGCCATCGGTCAACAATCAATTGTAAATTTGCGTAGAAGTTGTTGTCATTTATCAATGTCGAACCATTCATTGGGGAAAACTATTGACAAATCCAAGATATGGGTCTCAAAATTAGTACACTGCAGCAATTTCAGATTGATATATTTAAGATAAATGTACTAGTTTTTCAGCCACGTGAATACTATTTCAGGGGCATTCAAGGGTATCATGTGATTATTAAAATGTAAGGCTTATAATTTCGTAGTTAGTTAATATTAGTTGTGTATTAGCTGATAAACGGTTGTAACCACTTCAACCATTTTGTAACCATCTTTCTCATAATAAAATGATGAACACAATGATAATGTGTGCATTCCGGTTTCTCTTCATTTCTTCTTTTTGCACATTTTTTAACATTGGTATTAGAGCTCTTAGTGCTTGAAGGGATGTACGAATCGAAGGAAGAACGTTTAGAAAATTTTCAAGGGTCATTTAGGGCTTCTTCGAAGGGAAAAATAAAGGAAGAATAGTCACGTCCAGTCTTGTTTAAGGCACAAATCCGCTGCCATTACTATCATCATTTAAAAGCACGTGAAAGGTATAAAATGAATCAAACGTATTTTCATTAACAATCACGAATATACTAATGATTTGAAGTTTCAAAGGAATAGAATAAAGAGTCGTGGAAGCTTGAAAGGGCATAACATATAGTTGCGAGAAGGACATATTTACTAATCGCGAACGGTTTTTACCATTCACAAACAATGGTTTTATGGTTTTTACGAATCACGAATCGTGGTTTTATTGGTCACAAATAGTTTTTAAGACTAGTTTCAGTCTCGAAAATATAGGACACGAGAGTTTTAAACCATTAAATGCCATTGAAAGCACAAGTTCAAAGTCGTCATTTCTACCACTGAAAGTTGTAAGTCATGAATATTTGCTAGGGAATGAGACAAAATCGTAGACAATTTCTCTCAATTTTATAGTCGTAAGAGGGTTTCATTGTCTCAAACATTTGAATTCTTCGTACTAGTCAAATTTAAGGACATTTTTTCGGGTATTCATACTCATCATTATTCACTTATTTTTCCATCTATATGAATATTTCAGATTCAAAATCCCAATGGAGAAATATTCTAGCTATAACTTTCACGCTTGAAAAGTTAAAATATAAATGCAATTAATGAACAAAAATTTGTGGGGTATTGTTAATGGAAAGATACGCTACCCTCGATGCTGCCAAATTAGAAAGAGAAATGTCATTAAGATAAATCGTCATATGTAGTGTTCATGAATCTTAATGTGTTTAATGCGAGCATGATACACCAAACTCTTCAATAACTTTGATACACCTTGATTATCATAAAGAAGTGGAGTAGGTGTAGTTTGAGGAAGTTGAATATCAACTGAAATGTGATGTAGCCAAATTGCATCACAATTGGCACCGACCGATAGCTGCCTTGTACTCTGCTTTGGTGGGAGATATAGTCGTAGTGTGTTGAAGCTTGCTTTGGCACAACAACTCTGAACCAAAGATAAAAATGCACTTGGTGGTAGAATGCCAAGTATCTACCGATCTTGTCCAATTAGTATGTGGAACTTGTCAATCTGATATTTGGTGGCCTCTTATATAGGATGCCATAGTTAAGATTTTCTTTGAAATATTGCAAAGTTTGTTTTGTTGTTGTCTCAGTGTGCAAGCTTTGGTTGAGATAAAAACTGGAAAAAATAGCTAACAAAACACAACTTTGGCCGTGTGTATGAAAGATAAACAAGGTGCCCATCAATTGTTTGTAGATAAGATAATATAAGATAAATAGATTAATGTCCAACGAATGACCACAAAGTAGGTCAATGGACTTGAATAGCCAGCCAAGGCAAATACAAAGTGGGGAACCAAACGATCACAAGAAGGAACTATGCGAAGAAGATACAAAGGGCTTGAGAAGGTAACAACAATGGAGAGAACAATCCCGACACCTAGACCAGTGGGTGGGTTTACAAGCGAGAAGATGAGAAGAAGGAAGGTTGGAGCGAAGAAGAGAAGAGAGTCCATCATGGGATGGTGGAACTAGCTCCCCTAACATTCGAGGCCGACTGAAAGAAATTTTGGATGGAGAGACGATCGGACAAGGAGGCGGCAGAGTGCAAGGGCCGTCTACTAAGCTGTTGTTGTCATTGTATCTAGAAGATTTGGTAGGTCTCGTCTGTCGCCTAGTACCGGGCTTGGTATCGACGTGAAGATGATGGCTCGGTGAACTATGAGTGTTATCCTTGGGATGGACCGATCTGGAGTCCGAGGTGGAGCTAGTCGTCCATTGGCGCTTGGTGCCTCTCATTGAAGGTAGCACCGTGAAGAAGGAAGTGATCAACTGGGTAGAATCTGGTCTGGAATGTAGTTGAAGAGTGTGCTCACGAAGCCTCATGGCCTCTTGAATGTATAAAGCAAGACATTTTTGATCCTCATATTTGAAGAAGTCCAGAAAGAGTCTGTGCCCCTCTGAAGAGACAGTGAAACCTCCCTTTGATCGCATAGTATATGGGGCATTTGAAAATAAAGTGCATCTTAGTCTCGGGCTCTTGGAGATTACACAAATGGTAGATCCTGTCAAAACAATCAAGGTGGTGGTTTGTCTCGACCGGAGTTTGTGGGAACCAACTTTGATGTGGCCGATGATGAATCATCATTGGTTGATAACTTCAAGCCGACCTCCATATGTGTAGAAGAGATTGCAATCTACCATTCCAAACTTACGGAAGATGCTTGTGGCATTCTTGACTTGTACCATGAAAATGAGATGCTCATGTTGTTAGAATTCTACACCCAAGCAATAGTGTTGAAGTCATAGATTGGTCTTGTCAAAAACAACACAAATCTGATTTCACTCACTGAAGTGTAGTGGCCTCACTACTTGTGATGGCAAGATCGTGAACATAGACAATAGAATCGCAATGTCATCAACATCACTTTCGACATTAAGATTGATATCGAAAGACTCTTTTGAGTCCATAATATTAGGTTGTTGATCAATCTTACTATGCCAAGCTCATGTAGCCTACCTAAGCCCCCTGTAGGAACATAATTAACTACAAACTAGATGATCACGACCAAACACCCAAAAACCTTTAAGTTGCATCATGTAAACCTTCTCATCCAAATCTCTATCCAAGAAAATGCTCTTCTTATCCATCTTAAACGCCTTCCAACCAAACTAAGCTTCTATGAAAGAGAAGCAACTGAAATGTGACCATCTTTGTTGTAGGAGCAAAAATCTCCCTATAGTCTATTCTTTCCTATTATGAAGGCTTTGCGACAAGACAAGCCTTGTACTTGTCGTCCAAAGTACGAAAGGCTTTGCATTCGACCTTGAACACCCATTTGCATCTAATGGGTTATTTACTTGGACGTAATTACACCAACTCCAGTGCACGGTTCTTTGTGCGAGTTTCATATTCAACTTGCGGGACAGAGTCACACACCGAGGCTTGCCTTTTACCTCGAAATTACCGCGGTTCAAGTACTATAAAAAGATCTAAAGAGAGAATAGAGTGAACATGCTTTAGCTGAACCAACAATTTGTTTCCCCACCTTTAGGGGTAATGCATCTAATTGTGGAATTTCATCCTTAGACACCTCCTATATAGTCAACTTAAACCACTTAGGCCTTCGTTGCATTTGAAAACCGTGTGATGGCTGAACATTAGTTAAGAGTGTTGACCAACTCAATTGGGAATCACTAATTGACCGATGGGGTTGTTGCTTTACCGTTTGTAGAGTACTAGAAGAACTAGATCACTCTTGTTTCAGAGGAATTGCGACAATAGATTAAGGTACCCCACTTTTTGCATAATGATTACAAACAAAGCACTCTCTCCTTTAGATCAACATCTCGATTAACGATAATCTTATTAGTAGAAATATCAATAAGTATATAGGCTTTAGATTGGTCGCATTATATCCAACAAAGTAAAATTTGTAACGCTTGGATTCTAGTTTACTTTGTTTTCTATTAGGAACTAAAGTATGTGCGGGTTTCCTCCGGTTTAATTCTTAACCAAGGTTCCTCAAGTGAGACATCTTGCAAGGCTTTTCATTGACTCTTCCTTAGGATATAAACCTTCGTGTTCACTACTTCTTCATAATGTCTATACGACATGCCCCTACCATACATCATGCACGGGCCATCTCCATGATAGTCCTATTGTGCCTCTTAACCAGCCATTATGTTGTGGAGTGTACGGGGCTATCAATTATTGTTGAATACCTTGTTGCAGTTGTAATGTCCCTTTTTCCCACTTAAAAGCTGGAAATTGGTCTTCTTGCCATCCCTTCTCCATGGAAAAGAAGAGGAAAACAAGGAGAAGACCCTTGAGCACAATATAATATTTTCTTTAGGGTTCTTTTGTTCTATACAGGTCGGCCTTGCCTAATTATGTTTTGGTGCCAAAGGAAGGATATAAAAGGAGAAGAGGGAATTCCTTTGCACTCTAGCTTGGCATATTTTCTCTATACTATGGTGAAGTGAGCTTGTTGTTCCTTAGTCTTCCACTTGGGGACGAAAACTCTCATGTGAGGTCTCTTGAAGGACGAAAACCCTTCAATAGTCTTGGGTGAAGGACGAAAACCCTTCATCATCTCTTTGCATCAAAGAAGGAAGCTGATTTGAGGCTCTTTTTGGCATTACCAACAATGTTACTATTTTTCTAGGGTGGATCGACCTACCTAGGGTAGGGTTTGAGCATATTGGTAAGGATTTGGACAAATCTGGTTTTGTAGTCTTATTTGCCATAACTTTAAAGGCGGGAATATTGAATTGCATGATTTTTGGAGACTCTGACATCTACGTTTCATAATTAATTTTGTGGCTGCAATTTCCAGTGTTTATTTCATTTCCAGTAGTGTGTTTTCAGTTTGTGTTGATGGTATTTGCTTCTAAAAATCATATAAAAATATCGGCGAGATGTTTGGGTGTGTTTCATGCTATTTTGGCATCATTTTGAGCTAGTAGAAGTCACTGGTTTTTATCTATTGACTGCAGCAATTTTCATATTCAGTTTTGCATTTAAAATATTTGATAAAACCCTCAAAAGGGTCATTACAATGGTATCAAAGCTTGATCTTCAAAAGGTCTAGGGTTTATGGAGGAAGGTAACAAGGGCTACATCTATTATCAAAGAAGGAAGAAGGCAGATAAAGAGGACCAGCCAAGAAAGGAGGGACATATGGCTGATATGGATTCTTCTAGAGGCTAAGATGGACAAGCTAATTGCCAACCAAGAGAGGCTTGTTGACACTATGGACTTCCTAGCACTTTCCCTCCAAAGAATCCTCGAACCAAGGGTTCAAAATGGTGAAGGGAGTTCCAGTGGAGCAAATAATGCCAAGTGACCGAATGATTCAGCTCGAGGATCAAGTTGGAAGCCTACGTTCATCCCTAGAAAGGAGGCCATCCCGGAACAAGAGCCAAGGCCCACAAGAAGAAGAAATATTTCAGCGAGTTATGCGAAGTATATGGCCTTGTCTAGAGAGATCCGTGATGCCATTTCTCTTGCCGATTTTATCGGTTTGGATAGAGGAAGATCTAGGCTTGAGTCTAGGCATGCCATGCCACATAAAGAGGTACAAAGTGCTGCGCAAGTTATCTTTTTCTACATTTGATGGATCTTCAAAGGGTACCGCTAGGGCATGGATTCAAAAGTTGAATACTTATTTGTCTTTGAAGCCTATGTTAGAAGAAGATGCCATCAAATTTGCTACTCTACATCTTGAGGGCATTGCCCATGAGTGGTGGTTTCATGGACTTGTGACTCAAGGGCATAGTGAAATTCATGCCTATGATGAGTTTTGCCAAAGGCTCATTGATAGGTTTGATAGAGTGGATCCGGAGGTACACTTCCGTGAGCTTGCTCAACTAAAACAAGAGGGTACCGTGGAGGAATATGTGGCAGATTTTCAGAGGCTCTCCGTAATGGTTACGGATGTGGCGGAAAGAAGGCTTATTGTGCTTTTCATAGAGGGTTTGATTGAGCCCCTAAGGGGGTTAGTTCATGCATTTGACCCATTGTCTCTACAAGAGGCAATAAAGAAGGCTCTAGATTTGGAAGGTGCTGCCCCGAAATTAGCAGCAACCAGCAGTGTTTCTAAGACCAATTGAGAGGGAACAAGTCCCTTAGCAGCCTAAGAGCCTCTCTTGAAGCAGCCAAAGAAACTTCTACCAAAAGTGCCTCATGTTCATATGGATCTGCACAAAACCAGCCTTGAAAAGGAAGCAAAAAATGAGCTACGAAGGAAGAACTTGTGCTTTTCATGCAAGGATCCATGGACTCCAGGACACCGTTGCTTGGGTAAAGGTAAGATTCATTATATTGAAGTAATTTCAGATTGTGATGATGATGATAGCAATGAGAATGACACTAGACATGATGAGATATTGGAAAAGGAACCGAAAGAAGTAACTAACACTCTTGCTACCTTGATGGGGGCACCTAGTTACAACTCTTTCATTATTGAGGGTGATTTACTTGGGCACAAAGTCACAATTTCGATTGATGGAGGAGCTACTCATACTTTCATAAATGCATGCTTGGTTTCAAATATGAAATTAATTGTTGAGGACTTAAAAGGCTTCATCATTAGGATAGCAGATGGGTACTCCATGCCTTGCACAAAAAGGTGTACTCAACTCCACATTACTATGGAAACACATGAGGCATGTGTTGATTTTTTTGTGATTGATATGGCTGAGTTTGACATCATTTTGGGAATCCAATGGTTGTGTCTGTCGGGAGAGTTAAATCTCAACTATCAAAACATGGAAATGAGTTTCATGGATAAAAGTAGAAGAGTCTCATTACAAGGTATACTTCCTAACACTTCCCAAATTAATTATTTGGTAGAAGAGGACATTTCATGTGAGTCATAACAGATTGAAAAGCATTAATTTCAGCTGAGTATGTGAAGAATAAGTTTGCTAGTGATGTCTTTGAAGGGGTAATAGATGATGGAAGGTATAAGGTGAAGAATGGGCTCATTCTATACAAAAACGGGTCTATATAGTGCTGGAATCTAAGGTGAAAAGTAAGATTTTGAGGGCTGCTCATGATGATCCTTCAGCTGGTCATCCGGGTTATTTTAAGACCTACAAATACATAAGAGAAAGGTTCTATTGGAAGGGGCTCAAAGGAGAAGTGCTTCAATACATCCGAGAGTGCCTTACTTGTCAACAAAACAAGGCGAAACACACATTTGCAGCTGGTCTTCTTCAACCACTTCCTATTCCCAGTCAAAAATGGGAAATTGTCTCCATGGATTTCATTACCGGGCTGCCTATGGTGCAAGGTAAGAATTGCTTGTATGTTGTTGTAGATAGACTCACTAAATATGCTCATTTTTGTCCTCTTCCAGCTAAGTATAATGCTCCTATAGTAGCTGATGTATTTTTCAAAGAAGTATTTAGACTTCATGGGTTGCTCAAGGAAATAATAAGTGATTGGGACAGTCGGTTTTTGAGCTTGTTTTGGAAGGAGTTGTTTCATTTGGTGGGTACACAACTTGCCCATAACACTAGTTACCAACCCCAAATGGATGGGCAAACTGAAATAATGAACAATTGGGTGGAAGGATATCGAAGAAACTACATTGATGGGCAGCAATCAGCGTGGGTAAAGTGATTGTACATGGCTGAATTTTGTTACAATACTACCTTCCAAATGTCCTTTGGCATGTCTCCATTCAAGGCTTTGTATGGGTATGATGCTTCTTCCTTCGTTGATTTGGTTATGATTGATAGTAGATTGCCTAAAGCTCAAGATTTAATTCAGTGTAGCCAAGATATTCTTAAGGAGATCAAGGAGAACCTTCTTCGTGCCCAAGATCAACAAAATTTTTATGCAGATCAGCATAGAAAGGAAAGGACATACGAAGTGGGAGACATGGTATTCTTGAGGTTGCAGCCCTATAGGCAATCTTCCATCAAACAAAAGGGTGTGGAAAAGTTGAAGTCACGATTCTATGGCCCATACAAGGCAATAAACAAGGTTGGCAAGGTTGCATATGAGTTAGAACTTTCGGAAAATAACAAGATACATAATGTTTTTCATGTTTGATGCCTAAAGAAGGCACTTGGGCAGCATCTTACCCTTTCACTTGAGCTGCCCCCATTGGATGAAGAGGGCAAATTGATCTTAGTTCCAGAAGAAATCCTTGAAGTTTGTGAAAAGAAGTTGAGGAATAGGAGTATCAAGGAATATTTGGTTCGTTGGAAGGACCTTCCACTTGAAGATGCTACATGGCAGAGTGCTACAATTTTAGAGCATCCACAATTGCAATTGCTTGGGCACAAACAATCTTGGGGAGGGAGGATTGTAATGTCTCTTTTTCCAACTTTAAAGTTGGAAATTGGTTTTCTTGCCATCCCTTCTCCATGGCAAAGAAGAGGAAAACAAGGAGAAGATCGTTGAGCACAATATAATATATTTTATCTAATAATATAATATTTTTTTAGTGTTCTTTTGTTCTATACAGGTCAGCCTTGCCTAATTATGTTTTGGTGCCAAAGGAAGGATATAAAAGGAGAAGAGGGAATTCCTTTGCAATCTAGCTTGGCGTATTTTCTTTATACTTTGGCGAAGTGGGCTACTTGCTCCTTAGTCTTCCACTTGGGGACAAAAACCCTCATGTGAGGTCTCTTGAAGGACGAAAATCTTTCAATAGACTTGGGTGAAGGACGAAAACTCTTCATCATCTCTTTGCATCAAAGAAGGAAGCTGATTTGAGGTTCTTTTGGCATTACCAGCAGTGTTACTATTTTTATAGGGTGGAGCGACCTACCTAGGGTAGGGTTTGAGCATATTGGCAAGGATTTAGACAAATCTGGTTTTGTAGTCTTATTTGTCATAATTTCAAGGCCAGAATATTTAATTGCATGATTTTTGGAGACTCCTACATCTATGTTTCATAATTAGTTTCGTTGCTGCAATTTCCAGTGTTTATTTCATTTCCAGCAGTGTGTTTTCAGTTTGTGTTGATGGTATTTCCTTCTAAAAATCATAAAAAACATATAAAAATATTGGCGAGCTGTTTGGGTGTGTTTCATGGTATTTTTGGCATTATTTTGAGCTAGTATAAGTCGCTGGTTTTTATCTATTGACTGCTGCAATTTTCATATTCAGTTTTGCATTTAAAATATTTGATAAAACCCTCAACAAGGTCATTACAACAGTATTCCTTGAATTGCTTAGAAGTGCATTTGTCACCATTGTCGGATCTCGGTGTTTTGATCCCTATGTTTGTTTGATTTTTCATTAACACTTCAAATTTTTTTAGATGATGCAAAACAATCAGACTTCTTTTGCAAGGAGTAAACCTACATATTCATAGATAAATCATCCACGAACAACAAAAATACCTTATATTGAGGACCTATGGTGTTTTCTAGGATGGATCTTAAAGATTTGCATGATTGAGATCTAAGAGCCCCTTTGCACACCATGCACTTTCACTCGGAAATGGATTTCGCTCTGCTTGACAACCAAACATCATGCACACGTATCTTGTTTTCTTGGATAGTTGGTAAACCAAGAACCATGTTGGCGCTGTTATGTTTGGCTAAGTATTGAAGATTGAGATGTCCCTATCCCTTATGCCATGAAACGTTGGTATTGCCCTCCGCTACTAATGTATGCAAGTTGAATGTGGCAAAGTATACAAGTCTATAAAATTTGCCTTGCCCAATGCCTAGGACTACCACCATGTTATGTTTCACATTCGACGCAATACATTTCTTACCATAGAAATTCATGGTAATGTTGGGATTTTCAATTAATTGACTAATAGACAATAGTTTGTATTCATTCGTAGAACATACCCGACATTCTTGATTTTGAATTTCTTAGCATCATTCAAGATTGTAGACATCTCCTAACTGCTCTCTAGCATGCATTCGCCTATCAACTAATGAAATTGAATCGAGAAAAACTTGTATGTGTAGAAAATTGTAGAATACTGTTCCTTGTGACACGTGAAATGTATAGATGTGCTAGAATCAAAGTACCAACAACTGGTAGCACTATTGTCCGAGGAGAATACCATGAAGGTTACTCTTCCCGAGTCCTATTCAAAGGTCAATTGCTGCCACATTTGAATGATCCCACAACTTTTTGTTGTGGGGTAGGTCATATTGTCGCTTTTGGCCTTCTTTTTGTGACATGCTTGGCCTTGTGACAACAATAACATTTCATGTGGTATTTTGAAGAATATTCATCACAATTTCATTTCCACTTCCCTTTAGATTGAGCAGCAAGCATAGTTACCTAAGTCTCTGGGATGGGGGAATAGGGGGACCAGGTTTCTGGGACGGCAGGGAGACGGCTCTTAAAATAATATATAAAAATTATTATCTAAATATTTTAATTTTATTCAATAAAATTTAGGGATTTAAACCGTGGTTAATTTGTTTTAGGTACTTTCAAGATCATAATTTATTGTTCTTGGTAAAAATAACAACATTTTAAAAGTAAAAACATCTGAAAACTTTTGGAAGTTTTTAAAACAATAGGAGATGTCCCCTCTAAGTTCCCAAGTCGCGAACGCGTTTGGGACGTCCCCCGCTAAGTTCCCAAGTCGCTGAAACGTTTGGGACATCCCCAAAATCAAGGGGACGCTTCGACACATAACACTGGACTAGCAAGTGACTTTCTGTTTGTCTAGAACTAGTTTGTCTTGTTTGCACCTGCTTGTGTTCCTTCCACATCAAATAGGACTTGACCTGCTCAAATGTCAAATTCTAGCTCTGCCATCAACTGTAAAGACTCCACAAATGATTCATAGGAGGTTGATAAACTTTTAAGAACTCTGGCAACTAGGTTGTTGTAATCCTTTTTTTTTTTTGAAGGGGAGCACTGGTCTCATAGATGTTTCATCTAAAGGAAGTGCTTTGTCTGGCACCCAACCTCATTCATCTTTGCAGAAAATAAAAGATTCTTTGATTACAAGACCCTCCTTTTCTCTGAAGTTTGATGGTTGTTTTTGAGAATGGTCCAAAGCTCACTTGCCATAGTGGCATTTCTGACCTCAGTAACTATATCATTTAAAACAGACAACTTTAAAAGCAAGAGAGTCTCATGACATTTGTCATAGTAGGCTGGATCTGTAGCAGGTAGTCTTGTTTCAATTTTGAGATTATTCTTATGACAGTACCGATACTCTGTTATCGTGAGTATCTTGTGACTCTAGATGCTATAATTTTGGCCAGTTAGTTTCTGCACTTCCAACAGAACCAAATCCTGGATATTGGCCATGAACTTTAGGATTTTGACTTCTGACCCGTGAACATATTAGTGCACAATTTCCACCTCTGAACTGACCATGACTTTCTTTGGAATCTCACGAAATAACCTTCTGCTCTGTTTCCCCATGATTCTGGTTTGTAGGTCCCCAAACAACTTTCTGGTCTGTTGGGGTATGAAATCCCTTGAAGACTGGAATTCACGTCATGGATAAAACATTTGTTTCCTCTTTCCTGTGCGTTCTTCTGTCTGTGTCTTAGCGCACCTCAGTTATGCCCGGATTCTCTGCTCTTCACATTTTCGAATGCAAATCTTCTTTTCCTCTGTTTTGGTCATAAATTATAATGTCTTCTCCTTTGCCTTTTGTACCCTAGTGTTTTACCTAGGGCTTCCCGAATGCTGGTTCTGATATCACTGTTAATAAGAAACAGAGAATGAAGGCCCACAATACATGCTTATGTGTCCATTTTCTATTAATTTGAGAAGAGGTTACAAAGTTCATTGAGGAGTTTGAAGAGGTTAATAACCACAATACACTAGCTAAAGATATTGTGATTAATATATGACTGATATCTTTAACATTAATGGCCGTCCTAAATCCACCAATCTCAAGCTGGCTGGCCATTCCTTTTGCATGAATCTTTGTGCCTAGGGCATTCCGTGACAAAGCATCGATTAGTTCAAATAGCGCTTTTTTAATCAAGTTCTGATCTACTGAGAACATTGATGCCTGAATCTTGAAACGTTCTCTTATCTCTAGCCAGTGAAATTTATTTCGATGCGGATTTTACACTCCAACAATAGGAGCTCCAAAAGCTGGCAACGAGGTTGTTGGTGCCAGGTAAACCGACAATATGTTGTTATATGGGATTGTAAAGTCACAATTCATCATTTGTGTTCCTGGGTGGCTACATTCTTGGCCATGTAATTGATGACATTCTTGGATCTCTGTAGGTGGCGGTGGCATCTCTGTTGCCTGTTGGAATTGCAACGTATAGCGAGTTTCTCTTTAGGTACCTTCTAGGATGATGTCACTTCATTAGATTATTATTATTATCCTTGGCTGAGACCAAGGATGGATCCGAGCAGGCCCACCCAACAGCTACAAGTTGCTTTCAGTCTTGTTCGGGGTGAGACTTACAGATTGGGTAGTATCAATGCATGTGGGTTTTCAGTTTTCCTTATTTGTGGCTGCCTTTTACCCAAGGAGTCTTAATTTTTTGAGTTTAAACCTGAGCTCCCCTTTTTATGTAATTTTGACACTTTGGGTTACAAATTGCATACATCATATTCTGCTGTTTCAGACACACATGGATGTAGTATGCTTTGCATGTTATTTTCTCTCTTTATTGAGTCATATAACACATCAAAATAATTTAATAAACTTATATAGATGATGGTTACCATGTGTGATTCTGAACATGGCTACTGTAAATTTTTTTTTTGTCAAAAGAAGTTTTTTTGCCAAGGTGGATTAAACACAAATATATCATAATAACAAAAATGTTGAGACATGTATAAAATTATATTTCCATTGTAGAGATGTTTTTATCATTCATCAATTCCTAAAATATTCTCCTTTTTTTTACCCTTTTTCCAAATATTTTTTTGGGGCTCCTTTGTAGATGTTTTGCCAGTCACAGTTTTGGTAACTTTGATTTGGCATCAATATATTTAAACGTTTTGTTATATATCCGAGCTTATTTGGAGAATTTTATCAGGGGGATTTATATGGCATATGTACAAATCTGATATTTTATTTCAATATGTACATTTTAGAAATTGTATTTTACAGATTATGAAGTTTGGAATTTATTGCTTTGATTTCCAGCAGATCTGGACAAAATCCTCCACTCCCACTTCACCAACCTTCTAATAAATTTGTCTTTTGGGGTCTCTTGGATGGATGGATGTAGAGAGCGAAAACCACTATCCGATAAGTTCACATGGAATTCAGACTGTTAGCAAGTAGATGTGATACTGTATCAACTAGTAGATCCTTTTTATTAGTGTTCAAGCATTCTGGTGTTCTGTAACACACCCTTGAAGACATTCATTCGATCCACGAATGGCAGGAAGCAAGCCAGTTTAAATTTTATGGCAGATTTTTATTCATCTAATGCAATATGAGAGGATACCCGGATGGTGGTACAATGAAATTATTTATCATAACTCATTTGAGAATTTTTATTTAATATGGTGAAAGCTCATGAGTGTGTACAAAAACTGCATTCTCTTCCCAGATGTTTCTCTAGAGTGGATGGCATAAAGTGGATATGGAATTGTATGTCCAACAAATTCAATCTGCTCCCCAAAGACAAATTATAAATATATGGTTTGGTTATACGATACATTCTCCTGGAATTCTGTCCGTATTATTTAATTTTATCTTGGAAACTTATGTGTTTTCCTTAGTTACCCTTGAATTCCAGGAATTTAGACTATTTCATGGTGGAATTCCCTTTCATCCCAACTTCTAAATAGAATGCATTTGAATTTCCTGTCATTAGAAGACTGTTTAGGAACTATGTGGTAGTTTTCCAATTTTCTATTTACATTTGGATTCAGTTCTTGTTCAAACTGCTGATAGTCACGTCTTTTGCAGGTTGATTTCGTGGCAAATTTTGATGGTTCACAGAAGGAGCCATCCTTGCTACCTGCAAGGCTTCCACATGTCTTGCTAAATGGTGCAGCAGGAATAGCTGTAAGTTGATTTAGTTATTCATTCTCTTTATGGGCTGGGTTGAGCCTTTCTATTCATTTTGTACAATTGGTAATAAAATTGAATGTATGTGATTTCAATGTCATGTTTATTATACTGTCAGGTGGGCATGGCAACCAATATACCTCCTCACAATCTTGGAGAAGTTACTGATGCTTTGATTGCTCTTATTCACAATCCTGGTGCCACGGTAATGAGGGTTACTGTTTAGTTAACAGTTTTCAAAAGCCATGTCCATTTATTTGTTCTAGGTGAATTGCTGTGATTCTATTGCTATATTAGTGTATGGGAAAGGGTCATTACTGTTTAGCTTATGGTGCTTATAAGTCATGTTTACTTCTCTATTTTTGATAAGCTTGTTTTCAATCTATTGTTTGAGATTCATCCAACTTATTATGAACTGTAAGTAGATAAAAATGGCATGTTGATAATGCCTTGGTTAGGATAATTTTGTGTTTGAATCACATAAGAATATTTATTTTGTAATATAATAAACCATGCATGAAGAGAAAAGATCTATCAAATAAATGTGTAAGGAAACATCAAATCAATTCCACTGCATTCCTGGACAAACCCAAACTTCCTCTGATATTTTTACCATCCCTAAAGCTTTTAATGTGCTTTCATTAATCAGCTTTGTGTGAATTAAGGCTTCAGCCTTTTTACGGAGCAGGATGTTTTTTTGAGATTTCAAGCTTCTTCTATCCATTATGTTTAGAAGAGTTTTTTTGGAAAACATTGTGTAGAGAAGTGTTCTTATCGATGTTCTGGATCACTCTTTGTGGTTGTTATATAGAAACTGCTACATCATTAGATAGGATACATTGTATTACTAGTTAATGCTGAAAATAATTAATACATATAAATTAACAATTTTCACCAGCATTAATAATTTTCCAGACACGAATATTTACATTTGGGTTCTCATCATGTGAACGAAAGACTTCCATGAGCTACCAAGTTCGAAGCCTTCATTCTTGTTGAGGTTGTTGGGGTGTTTTCCAATCTGTATAGCTTTTGTTATTTTTCTCTTCATGGAATGTTGTTCTTTCACCCATATTTTAGCTCTTTCCATGCATACGTCATGGGTAGTGGATTCTGAATTTTATCCTTTTCCATGCAAGATGATTTTGTTGGAAACAGGAGAGGCATTACTATTTTTGCAAAAGCATTTACATCTGCATTCACAAAACTCAGCAATCTGACAACTGAAGTAATAATTAATCCCCTTATACAATATGAGACACAAATTGCTTGAGAGTAATGCATCCAGCCTTGAGTTGATTCCAGCTGTACAAGAATCCAACTTGTACAAACCATATAAACTGTGATATTTATTACAAAATTATAAAAGACTCAATTCAGTTCTCACCAGATGACTCTAATCACCAACTATAATATTTTTAACACCATACTATATATGCTGTAAGGTATGTCTGCAACTGATTAAGTGACTACTTTAACCTACGTGTTTCACTTTCTCGTAATTATGATAAATTAAATGCCACAACCATAAACTTAATATCAGAACAATCCCTTTAACAGACCTTGATGTCCTTCAAAACTGTCGGTGCTGTTAATATTTGAATCTCAAACTCTGCATCAATATCTTAATAATCTATGAGCACTTGAATATATTCAGGATCAAATTTGGGCTACTACAATGTATCACCATGCTTCCACTACACTGTTACATTTTGGCAACTTTTCTTAAGTGTCTTAAATTGTCTGTTGGTTTGTCTTTGTCTTCCTCGAATGCTTATAGAAATGTTATCGGGAACCAAATGTCCTTGTAAATTTCAGCAGATGGTGCTATTGTAGGTGGGCTTTCTAGTTTCAAGGTCCACTTTGGAATTTGGAGTTTATTTTGTGCTTTGCCTGCAAAATATGCACTTATGGCAAGGATCTCAAGATATAAAGATAAGCAAAGATGTGTTCAGTGCCCAAACAATTTGGTTTTTCAGAGGTCGTTGTTAAATGGCAAGCTTTTCTAAGAAATTTTTTTGAGTGACCTTGAACCTCCAATAAATTGAAACCTGGGGTTTAGGATTACCTACATCCAACTGAAAATGACAAGGTTTGTGAACCACGTTGATTGATATGGGACTGGAAAGACAAGGAAAGTTTTCAAGGATTAAGTGAATCAAGGGATAAAGTCAAGCCCCAACTAGTCTTTGACACTTCACACACACTCAAACAGGTATGAGAACCTATGATAAATCAACACAATCCATTATTGACTAATGTCGAGTTTGGATTTCAGCGCCATTCACATATGGCATCACATGCTTTCACTAGATTTTCCATACTTAATATCTTTTGCTCATTTGTAATCTCTATTATGTTTTAGCTAATCATTTGAAAATGATTTGGAGATGTGCAAATGATCAATTGGATGGGTGTTGCAATTGACTTGCAGCCATAAGGTGCTTAATCTAATAGTTGTGGTAAATACTTTGAACTAATTGAAACGTTTGACTGAATTCAAATTCTGACTTACAACCTTTCTTCTTTTATTTACCTCGACTTATTCCAATTTCTTCAACCACAGGTTGCCGATGATCATGTGGTTGGAATACATCAACTTTGACTCAAAATGGGGCCCTGTTTCCAAAGTCTGTAAGTCATTTTTGGGCCCAACTAAGGACTTCCCTTCTCTTCATCCAAAGAATCAACGTGAATTTTGACTTGGCACTCACATAAGTGACTAACCGAAATCTCTGTTTCTTAATTTGATTCATGACTCGAGTTTGAATGTGATTTGAAAAATGAAGATACGACCAGAAAATTTAACTGCAGAATGCCTAGTAAATTTTCAACTTACTTTTGGCATCCAAATCTACCAACTTATGACTATTGACTTTACCCGACTCAATAGATTTTGACCACTTCATTAAAAAAACTTCACTTATGTCATTATATTTTTTTCTGTCAAAAAAATTAATGACCTAAAATTTTGACGGAAAGATATTGTTTCAAAATCTACACAAGAATGACATTTGTTTTGAAATGTTATAACATTAGAAAGGTGGGCAAAACAAAGCTGTCTTAGGACCTATCTCTTACCAATGTGGCTCATTATCAAATGTATGGAGATGAGATATCAAAGTTCCAAGGCATACTTAAGGAGGAATCTAGGTTCTCCATGAGAGGAGGCTGATTTAGGTCAGAATCAACAGGGCTAGGAGAGCAATAGATAGATACTATATGATTCACATCGAGTGATGCAATCTCTTGAGCTAAGGGGCAAGCCTCATCTTGACCCTCTGGTGAGCTGCTGTAGGAAGCAGCTATGGTACGAGCATAGGTTAGCCTATCTGGCTGTTGGGCTATGTGATAGGACAACCTGGTCAGTTGAACTTGGTTCAAGGATGTTTGGGCTATCTCAATGCGAGTAGGATCATGCAACCTATTAAGGGTGTTGGGGAGAGAAGCAGAAGTATCGTTACTTTCCTCTTGCCCACATTTTTGAAAGGATGGTACTTCTTGATTGAGGTATGCTGACTCCCTTATCTTTGTCAAACATTGATCTTCATGTTTCTCCTTCCCGCATGGACTCAAATGATGCGTCGTGACTCTCTTCCTTTATCATGCCCTGTGAAAGTAAAAGACTTGTTAAGTGCTTATTAAACTCCAATGAGTCCAGTCTGTGTGAATTAACAAAAAGCAATATTAACTGCTATATAATGTGACCTTATTTCTCAAGGCAGAAAGAACTCTTAATCCTTGTGGCCACACATCAACGCTACCTCTTTATTCAACGTAAGATATATTGTGTAATGAACAAAGAAAAATCCTTATCAGATTAGAACCCCAAAATCCTTATATTTCCAAGGATGACTTATTATACAACAATACGCTCTGCCCTCATTTGCTCTGCTCTGTTTTTTGGCTAAAACATCAGACAAACATTGCTATAACTGTCCAGAATAACACAATACTGCCATTCCAGGTGCTTCAGGATGCCACTTTACTGCTACGTCTTTAACGTAGTTAAATTCAATAACATACGACAGTAAAAAAACAATTTGACCTTGAATTCTATTGTCTCATGTCTTCATGGTTCAGCAATGTAGTATGTCTCGACATGCACCAAACAAATTCATTCAGTTGCTTTTGCAAATGTCTTGCAGCATATGAAAATCCTCCTAAATCTTCTCAGGACTTTACATTCTAATCACGTAATATTTTTAATTAAATTTTCAAACTCCATACGTCATCCTTGTGCCGATCTTCAAGATTATGTATTGGGTAATAAATATTGTATGCTGCCTTAATTGCAGGTTTGTCAAGCTCATTTATTTCTCAATTTTTGCCCGAAGTTTTTATTATTCGAGAATTTCTTGAATCTATTGTCTTCTGTGCACAAGTGTCTCGCTATTGCTTCAATTATATCACTACCCAGTGCTCATGTTTGCTTTACTTTCGCCAAATTTTAATGCTTGGAATCTGCTTTATTTAGTAATGGTGTGGTTGAGGGTCAATTTAACAACTATCAACCACAAAACCAGGTCATGGCGGACAAACATATATGGATGCCTAAAATTCACAAACAAAAGATGTCAATTTTATTACTGTAAAAATGTACAGAGAACACTATATTTTTCACTGCTATTTAAAATAAAGTACACTGCACAAAATTGGTGTACTTGTTCTTCAAAGTTTTTCGGGTACCTTATAATTCAATCTTGGCAGCCCCTTTTCCCTACCCTTTTCTAGTATATAACCTACTTGATGCTCCAAGAAGGTCTTTGAGGTGGAAGGGGAAGTCATTAATTCTTCTTCACATTGTGCTTGGTTCAGTTCAGAATTATCCAGCTGCTATCCTTTGAACTGTGATACATCCCTTGTTTGAACATGACACGTGCTACATTCATCGTTATTTCGCTGCCTTGACCCCACATGATTGCCTCATGTTATCTATACCAACATAGGTCATCTCTGGGTGCAGTGATATCTTTGAAGCAATACCATAACATGGTGTCTCTTTGGCCAGATTATAACATGCACATCATGTTGACTATTTGATGACACCATAGCATGGTGTCTCTCTTGCCTATCCTTAACTTGCACAACATGTTGTCTCTTCCGAACGCCACAACTTGACATCTCTTTGTCTGGACCACAACATTCACATGTCATCTTTTCTGCTGTGCCTTAACATGGTGTCTCCATGGATGTACCATAAATATGCATGACATTGTGTCTATTTTGTAACACCTTCAGGTGGTCTTTTTGTTGGTTTGACCATAACATGTACAACACGGCCTCTTTCGCAACACAATAACATTTATAGTGTGGTGTCTCTTTTGCCATGCTTCCACATTGTGTTTTCTTGGCCAGACCATAAGATACACAAGATGATGTCTTTCCATGACACAAAGTGGTCTCCTATATGGTCACTATAAGATGATCTCCAATATGATCACTTGCTCATAATGCAACAAATATATCCATCATTATGATGTTACCTCCACAAGACAATAATATTTTAAAGATGATCTTTGTACACTCCTGCTTGATTTGGCTTATATTCTGAACTATTCTGATTTTCCATGGGCCTAAAATCTATATCAGTTGTGATACTGTGAAGAGTGTGGAATACAAAAGGAATATACATGGAACATTACAACATCATTCACCACAGGATAATTTGTAACCAAATTACAGCAGTATGTACATTTTTTTATTTTTCTCCAACATTCTTCCTTGTATGCTACCGGCGCTTGTAAACTTCTATGTTTATTTTGGTGGCAAGGTTCATTCTTTACAATTCAATCTGTAACTTTCTTTGCATACCTTTTGTCTTATTTCTTTTTTATTAACTTCTAACAATTCTTTTTCTTATCTTCCAGGCACAGAATTGGTATCAGGTGGGATACCATGTTCAAAACAAAATTTGTATCATTATTTTATTGAGGCAAATTATCTCTAGATTCCCAAAATTCAGCTATTAAACATTTTTAAGTGAAAAAGCATTCAGTAACAAATGATACAATAAGTGACACAATATGTATGGGATAAATAAAATTAGCCCTTCATTGACTCCTGATGCAAAGATACCGCAGCATCTCTTCCTTTTCATAACCTACTCATGTACATGCTGTTTATAGTGAAACTCCACTACCTAGAACACTTATTAATAATATTGCATACCACAAATATAGACAACATTAGCATTATAACAGTAACAGTAGCTTCTCATTAACCAAAGGTAATACTAATCACAATTAGTGTGGTACAGTAAGGACCTGATACAAGCACCCCTACCTCTACGTGTGTAATGTACCTTTCTAGGGCTGAACCAAAAAAACAATGAAATCACACAAACCCAAACTGAAATATATTCTGATTTTTATACCAGCCAACTGAAAAATGGAACAGCAGTGTACAGCAGTCTGATTTTTATGACAGCAGCTTGGAAAGAGCAATAATTCAACAAAATGTTTAGGGCAATTATCGCCATTAAACTCAACCACAAACACAACAAAAAATTAATTTAATAACAATAAAATTACAGCTATCAAAAGTGACTGACTGAAAATGAGGTCTCCAAACCCCAACATATGCCAAATAAGTGATAAATCGGCCTTATACATATGTTAAAATCTGAATATCAACTTGGAATGTCAAAACGTGTTCTAGAAGGCACTTGAACACACTCACACCCAAGTTGCCACCCTAGGAGAGAGGGCCAAAGTGATGAAAAAACCCTTGATAATCTTCTCCTTCAACGGCCTAGCTGCCCAACCAGCAAGATGGTCTTAATAGAAGTCCTCAACACCACCAAATTGGAGAGTTTTCGTTCTTCAACATTCAACAAGGAAGGTTTTGTTTTCATTGTTTGCCACACTAATGGATTTTCGCGCCTCGGTGGATTGGAATAGAGCAACCAACTTTAGAACCAAGTGTATAAAACTGTATAAGGCAAAAAGATGTCCAAAATGAGCCTATGCAACCCCTTATATAGCCTTATGGTGGCGCCAAAGGTCATAACGGAGGAATTCTTCAAGACCGACCTCCTTTAGAAGCTTGTTTAATTTTAAACTTGACTTAAGAGCTCTCCAATCCAGCTGATCTGCCTTAGAGGAAAAATACAAAAGAAAAACATTAATGTTAATGAAAGAAAATTGAAATGCAACCCAATGACTCCTCTTGTTCATCTTCTTCTTGCCCACATGAAGAAGAATGGGCAAAAAGCCTTCAACAAGAAGCCATCATCTTTTGGATTAATTCGAAAAAGGGGACATTATAGTCCTCCCTTCCTGAAATTGCATGTCCTCAAGCAATTGCAAATTCGGATGCTCTAAAATTGCTGCACTTTCCCATGTAGCATCTTCAAGTGGCAATCCCTTCCAATGAACCAAATATTGCTTGAAGCTTTGGTTTCTTAACCTTATTTCAAGAACCTCCATGATTCTTTGATGTTTTGGTAACTCAAGCTCATATGCAACCTTTCCCACCTTTCCCTTTACCTTGTAGGGGCCATAGAAACGTGGTTTCAACTTTTCTGCACCACTTTGTTTGAGGGAAGATTGCCTATAGGGTTGCAACCTCAAAAACACCATATCTCCTACCTCAAATGACCTTTCTTTCCTATGCTGATCTGCATACAACTTTTGCTGATTTTGGGCACGTTGGAGGCTTTCTTTGAGCTCTCTCAAGATGTCATGACTTTGTTGAACTAAATCTTTGGCCCTTGGTACCCTACTATCCGTCATAATCAAATCAACAAAGGAATGAGCATCATAACCATACAAAGCTTTGAAAGGAGACATACCAATAGACATTTGGAAGGTGGTATTATAACAAAACTCAGCCATGTGTAACCATTTTATCCAAGCTGATTGCTTCCCATCAATGTAATTTTGTAGGTAGCCTTCCACCCATTTGTTGACTATTTCTGTTTGCCCATCCATTTGAGGGTGGTAGCTAGTGCTAGGGGTGAGTTTGGTACTGTCAAGCGAAATAGTTCTTGCCAAAACATGCTCATAAATCTGCTGTCCCTGTCACTTACTATATCCTTTGGCAGCCCATGAAGTCTAAACACTTCCTTAAAAATACATCAGCCACTATAGGTGCATTATACTTGGTTGGAAGTGGACAAAAATGAGCGTATTTAGTGAGCCTATCAACCACAACATATAAACAATTCTTACCTTGAACCATGGGAAGCCCGTGATGAAATCCATGGAGATACTTTACTTCCCTCTTTAGGCCTTTCCGAAAGAATCTTTCCCTCACGTGTTTGTAAGTTTTAAAATTAACTTAGATGACCAGCTGATGGGGCATCATGGACAACCCTCAATATCTTCTTAGATTCGGGCACCAAATAGACCCGGTTCTTATAAGAATGAGCCCATCCATCACTTTGTACCTTTCATCTACCATTTCTCCCTCAAAAACAACATTAACAAACTTATTTTTGACATACTCAGCTGTAATCAAAGACTTCCAATCTGCTGTTATTTTAGATAAAGAGCAAAAATATGACTCTCTTGACAAGATATCTTCTACTAAATACTTGATTTGAGGGGTTTCCGTAATCATACCTTGAAGTACCACTTTCTTGCCCTTGTCCATAAAGCTTATTTCCATGTTTTGGTAATTGAGAGTGAGCTCTCCCAATGAATGCAACCATTGGACCCCAAGCACAAGATTGGTATCAACCATGCCAATCAAATAAAAATCAACACATACCTCATGTTCTCCCAATGTGAAGAGGAGTTGGGGGCACCTCCTTGTGCATGGCATGGAGTAGCCATCCGCTACCTTGACCATGAAGCCCTTGAAGTCTTCCACCTTCAAATCCATCTTTGCCACCAAGTACTCATCAATGAAATTATGAGTGGCTCCACTATCAATCAAAACTATGACCCCTTGCCCTTGTAGGTCACCTTCCATCCGGAATGGATGATAACTAGGTGCACTGTCAAGGTAGCAAGAGTGCCATCCAAACTTTCCGGATCTTTTCTTCCGGAATACTATCTTGCTTTGCTTCACCAACACAAATTTCTTCATCCTCACAATCTGAAAATACTTCAATGTAATGCACATTACCCTTACCTAAGCAACGATGACCGAGGAGACCATGGATCCTTGCAAGAGAAACACAAATTCTTCCTCCTTAGCTCGTTTCTTGTCTCTCCTTTCTTGCTGGTTTTGGACAGCTCCTTGTGAATAATTGGCATTCGTTGGAAAGAATTCTTTGGCTGGTCCAAGGAGAGGTTCCTTGGCTGTCCCAAGGGTCCCTTGTGCTGTCCTCCATTTGAATTATACCTTGGGCTGTCCCCTGATTGCTGGTGTTTTTTCGGGAACACCTTCAAGATCCAAAGACTTTTAATTGCCTTTTGGAGAGACAATGGATCAAAGGCTCTAACCAAACCCTCGAGTGGTTCGGTCAAACTCTCAATGAATAGAATAACAAGTCTCCTTACTTTGTGACATCCGTAATCATTACGGAAATCTTTTGACACTCAACCACATATATTCTTCCACCATACCTTGTTGTCTCAATTGTGCAAGCTCCAAAGTGAACTTCCGGGTCAACTCTATCAAACCTCCTAATGAGTCTTCTACAAAACTCATCATATGAGTGGATACTATTATGCCCTTGTGTAACCAATCCATGGAACCACCACTCATGAGCAATCCCCTCTAGATGAAGGGTTGCAAATTTGATGGCATCATCCTCTGTCATAGGCCTCAAAGATAGATATGTATCCAATTTTTGAATCCATGCCCGGGCTGTCCCCTTATTAGAACCATCAAAAATAGAGAAAGACATCTTACCCAATGCATTTTGAACCTCTTTTTGTGGCACATTTTGTCTTGGTTCGGTTTAGACCTTCCTTTGCTCACACCAATGAACTCGGCAAGTGAAATTGCTTCTTGTATCTCTCTTGGAAGTGCCATGTATTCCTCATAACTTGTCGTAATGCTTTGCCTTGTAGAGTGCCTTGTTCCCACCTCTGAAGGGTTTCTTCCCTTGAAAGGAAAGTACGTCTAGTGGCTGATCCTTCGGGTTGCTGTGACGCATTTGCTCCGGATGAGCTGCCCTTTCCATTATGAACCCTAGGTTCATGAAATCTTTGAAGGGTTAGAGCCAACAAGTCTATAGTATCCGCCAATCTCACTTTCCCTTCAATGAGCTTGTCAATTTTTGTTTACTATGGACCTTGGTGATCCATACTATCTTCTTCTCTTGGCTGGTCTGATATCTTTTCTCTCCTTTGATAGTGAATGAAATCCTAAGACTGGGAAGACCAAAGCTCTGATACTATTGTAATGTCCCTTTCTAGGGCTGAACCACAAAAATAATGAAATCACACAAACCCAAACTGAAATTTATTTTGATTTTTATACCAGCCAACACAAAAATGAAACCGCAGTGTACAACAGTCTGATTTTTAGGACACCAGCTTGGAAAGAGCAATAATTCAACAAAATATCGCCATAAACATCATCTACAACATATAGAAACCCTTTAGGAACATTTTAGGGCAATTATCACCATTAAACCCAACCACAAACACAACTGGAAATTAATTTAATAACAACAGAAGTACAACTATCAAAAGTGACTGAAAATGAGGTCTCCAAACCCCAACAAATGCCAAATAAGTGATAAATCAACCTTATAAATATGTAAAAATCTGAATATCAACTTGGAATGTCAAAACGTGCCCAAGAAGGCACCCAAACACACTCACATCCAAATTGCTACCCTAAGAGAGGGGGCCAAAGTGATGAGAAAACTCTTGATAATCTTCTCCTTCAATACCCTAGCTGCCCAACCAGCAAGATAGTTTTCATTAAAGTCCTCAACACCACCAAAGATGCTCCTTAGTAGGTTTTCGTCTTCCTTGCTTGTCATGTTAATGGATTTTGCTCCTTAGTAGATGGAATAGAGCAACCAGCTCTAGAACCAAGTAGATGAAAGTGTATAAGCCAAAAAGATGCTCAAAATGAGCCTATGCGACCCCTTATATAGCCTTATGGTGGCGCCAAAGGTCATAAGGGAGGAATTCCCCAAGACCGACCTCCTTTAGAAGCTTGTTTTAATTTTAAACTTGACTTAAGAGCTCTCCAACCCAGCCGACCTGCCTTAGAGAAAAATACAAAAGAAAAACATTAATGTTAATGAAAGAAAACTGAAATGCAACCCAAGGACTTCCCTTGTTCATCTTCTTCTTACCCACAAGAAGAAGAATGGGCAAGAAGCCTTCTATTTGGATTAATTCGAAAAAGGGGACATTACAACGTGTAACTATTTAATAACATGATACATCAGTTAGCAGTTGACATAACCGCCAACCAAACATCAAGTCATTACTACCTAATATGCCAACAAGAACAACATTAGTTACATTTATGTATAAAGATGGTTTGCACATGCCATGTATTTATAGAATTCACCACAATCTTGTAAATGCTATAAGCTTTGTTAGCTAGAGCAGCTTCCCTTATTTCATAACTTTTGTTGTGTTCTCCTAACATCGAAGGATCAAGATCTCTTGTAAGAGGTCGTAAGATTGGCAAATGAGCCTAATTATGAGGTCTAGACTTTGTGTGAAGAGGATTGGCAGGTCACAATGTGCCAACTTTCGTGTCTGGCAATGTGGGAAGGCCCTTTAGTTTAGGGGGAATGCTACCTGATTTAGATGTTTACTATTATTTGTGTGATATTGGCAGAAGCAAGAAGGAGCTTGCCCTTTTTGCTAGTTGTGGTTGAACAGAGGACAATGTTACCAATCCGATAGTCCAAACTTTCTTATTTGGAATATCACCAGATGATATAGGGTTTTCCCGGACTCTCTAAATAAGGAATTGAAAATCATAATGAATTGGGATTTTTAAATAAAATGTTGTGTAAATTCCACCTCTTGAAGATGTAAGACCCGCCATTCTTGCCTTTTCGAGGGATATGATGATAAGTTTCAATACAAGATTTGTTGGCTACAAGGAGTGTAATGCCATGCGATTTTGGGGCCACATATAGTTCAGACAAACCGTATCTAAGATATGTGGAATGAATGTTATACATAAACAGCTAGCTAAGGACCGAGAGATTGAGTGGGAGAGCTAGTTTATCTTGGTAAATTGTCAATTATTGTCCTCATGAATTTTTCTATTTTTATGTCCCTTGAAGGGAGAGTATGAAGAGCATCCAAGGAGAGTATTCATGGAGCGGGAGACGGAAATATTAACAGACTGTAGAAGTTGGGAGGACTTGGTGCACGAGTGTTGTTGTTCTACTGTAATCAGAGGGGTGTTATAAGTGATCTCATTGGAGAAGTAGAGGGTAAAAAAGGTGCCTTTTTTGCAGAAGTTTGATCCCCAAGGGTGAAACTTGTTAACATATAAGATTAGTACGAAGATACACCCGAGGGAGTGAATGGGCATTGGATTTGTCATGGGCAATGGTACGAGACTTTGCCCACCCTTATCCATGGCCATGGACCATGCACCAAATTTTTGTTTTACTGTAATCAGAGGGTTTTAGAAATTAGAAGCGATCTCATTGTAGAAGTAGAAGGGCAAGAAAGGGTGCCTTTTTTGACCAGAAGTTTGATCCTTAAATGGTTGAAATCTGTTAACGTATAAGATTAGTAGAAAGATACACACAAGACGGAGTGAATCGGCATTAAGTTGTCTTGGAAAATGGTATGGGAATTTGCCCACCATTATCCATGGCCATGGACTATGCACCAACATTTACATTTACATATTGTAGATGCAAACATGATACATGCATTGGGCAGGTAGTAGAAAGTGCAAGAAAAGGATGAGTTAGAGAGATAGCAGTTAAGTGGGCGTGTCAATGTAATCATCAAATATGGACCTGTGTTCTTTTGGTGAAATACAAAAGTTTGGTGGTGATTTCATCTCTCTATACCCTCCTCAATTTATTTGTCTTGCACATGTCCAATTGTATCGTCATTTATGCTTTCCTCCTCTTGGAATCAGGTTTCCTACAAGATGACTTCCATATCGTGGAATGCCTTCTTTATACCTGCATGCACACACAACCAAGAGCAAACACACACAGATATGTAATTATTAATATCCATAGATAAATATATTATTACCACATCCTGTGTTGGCAACAGATCTAGCTTAAGATAAATATGTACAAGGATTAGGGTGGAGATTGGTATGGCCATCACCAAACCAATCAATTATAACTACAAGTGCCATTACGCAGTTATCAACAGCATTTGGATAGGAATCATGATTACTTATTCACGGCTCCAATGAATTCAGTATATCTGTACAACCCGATAAGAATGCAAATGCCAATTAGAACAGGCATGATGTATATCCAAATAGACCCTTTCAGACCAAAGTTAAGTAATTATTTCACTATGTTGGTTGGGTCTCCAAATAAACCCTTTTAAAATGGTATAAAGCTCTGAGGGGTGCCCAAATGCACCTCATTAAATTGGAAGGTAAAACCTATATTTATTTTGGGTGTGGTAGATGGACACATTTGGATTGAAGGTAAGCCTGGCATTTTTGGTGTATCTCTAATAGACTGTTTTGGACTGGAAGTAAGCTGGGCATTTTATTAAATAATGAGGAAATGCCTAGAATAGGTTTTGTACATCAGCAGTGAGTCAATTAACATCAGAAATCTTGAACAACTCTTCTGAATGTTCGATTTTGTATCTGATGTCTATGCATTTTCAACTTCGAAATATATACTCAGATCCCAAATAATCAGGATTTAACATCCCTAAGTTATTTAGATTTGAGTGATTTTTATAAATCTGAAAATACATGTTTTCGGCAATGAAAAGGAGAACAAATAGCACATTATTAGCTGAGATATTTGTTTTCAGATGCCAAGATAATGCACAAAAGTGACTAATATCAACACTGATCTGTGATTGCCTTGGAATTGCTGTGCTTCAGCAATAAATTATCTGTGCTTTGTATAGAAAATCTCATCCCAATGATGATTAAATCACAAATATTGTCTGGCCGTAACATAGTCACTCCCTTGCTAAAATATCTCAATGTATTTGGGTGTTGAAATGCCATAAATGGGGGCAGGTTGGTAGCTGTTTCAAATTTATTTGGTTGTTATAAGTTTGGTTGAGATGTAACAGACCAGGTGTAAAAGAAATGTTGAAAAATTATAGTTTGGATTCACATTTATAAATGACAGCGACTGTTCATCTGCCTCTTAATGTGGATTCTTATGGTTACATATACTGCTGATGACAATTTCATCCACCACCTCAAGTTTTGTCATGGATTTAACTAGTTGTTTATGTTCTAAGTATTTTCGTCCATAATTTTCTGCCTGAAGTTTCTCTGAAAACATGGGATTGCACCCTGTCTAAATATAAATTCTTGGTGTTGTCAAGGTCCAACAACTGATGGAATACATGCCTGCGCCTGATTTTCCAACTGGTGGAAAAATCATGGGGGATATCGGGTATGAGATACTACCTTAAGTGTTTCAATATTTACTGCAATTTTTTGAATTATATTGCATCTAACTTTCGTTTTCATGGTTGTTTACTGTTAACTGCTCATGCAAAGGATTTTAGAAGCATATAGGACAGGCCGAGGAAGCTTGATACTAAGAGGAAAAACTGAGGTTGAGGTGCTTAACAAGAAAACTAATCAGACTGCCATCATTATTACTGAGGTAAGGCCATTTTGTTTGCTCCCATCTGTGTAGGATTGTTGAAGCTAATGATTATACTGCGCTACTTATTTAAAATAACATACATTTGGCCTTATGTGTTCTTTACAGTTTGATTGGGAAAGTACAGTATGGTTTTATGACAATAGACTATAATAGCAATGATTAATCAGCTATGAATGCAAATAACAGTCATATATCGCAATCAAATGATGAGTTTCTATTACCGAAAGAGTGTACATAAATTTGAATGAAAGGTTCATCAAAGGTGTGAACTTTGATGATACTTTATCAATTTAATAATAGCTAACTAAATCAACTTAATTCATAAGTGAATACGTCTTTGGCAGATTAATAAAAACTTGATTACTTAGTATTAACTATACAAAACCCAATTACCCGTAGCCTACAATATCCACCTAATAGAATTAAACATACACTTGTTTGTCTAATTCTTACTGAAGTGAGGTGTAAGTGTACTTTCCTGGTTGTGTTTGTTGATGTACCACAATAGCTAATGTTCTTGCCAAACTGCTTTGCTCAATTGATAAGCTGGAGGTTCTGCATGGGTTTGTGCCTTTTGATGAACTGATCCAGCAGTTCCTTCTGGTTGTTTTTTGGATCCTTGCTTCACCTGTGAACCTTCTGAAGGCATCGTTTCCAAGCCTTTATTGACTTGGTGAAGATGCAGCATCTTAATCCTGTTGACAAACAACAGCTCAGGAATTAAATTTATTTGTCTGGTGGAGTTTTCAATTTTGATTTTCAACTGTATTTTCTTGTTAGATAATTAATGAAATTTTCAATTTTGCCAACCCCTGCTTTCAGTGGTCTCTGGAAGTCCTTCAGGCTGTATTTTGAGATGTTTAAACTATCATTCATAGGAAAAACACAGAGAAATGGTTTTCTTGCATGAAAATCTATGCAACGGGTTTTTAACAGAAATTAACCATAGCTGTCTATGCAATGCAAATACAGATTAAAAAATGACATCAAAACAATAAATATATTTGCTCTTAAAGATGATACACATAAATGGAGTTGTAATTTATCTTTATACATTTGAAAGTGAAGTACAAGGCAAGGGAAGATCATTCGTGCAAGATGTACAACATTTATAGAGATTTACATTATTGTTGAACTTCTCTTTCTTTCATTTCAGCTTCCTTTCTTTATTGTGAAAGCATAACATTTTACGTTTGACTTTTCTCTTTCCTTTTTATACATACAAAATCATTTACAATATTCCATGTACAGTAGAGATATTTTAGGTATAAATATTTCTAATGCACAATTCCCAATGTTTCACCAAAGTGTCATTTGCATAATTGATCATTGGATTTTCTTCTTCTTCTGCTAGCTGCTTTGGAGTTCTGGTCACAGTATCACAAGAAGTGCCGTTTCTGGTTTTCGCTTCCCACACACTACTTAGCCACCCTTTTTGGTTTTCAATTAAGTTGCATACCAGACTACCACTCTTTACATGTTTTGAGTAGCCTAGTGTAATGAGGAGACCATTCTTTCCGGGTTTTCAACCTTTCTGGCCTCACTCCCAGAAATTCTATTCTTGAAAACTTTATGTTGGCCCAAAAATGTATATTATTTTTGTAAACTTGTTCCGCTGTAGTTTGCTAAAGGATGTGGAGGTAGTGTAGGCTACATTAGCTGCCTGTTACCTTTCTGCAGTGAAGAAGTTATTGACGTGTGCTGCATTGGATATTGTGATTGTTCTCACTGTGTCTTATCAGATCAGTGGGTGGTATGTACATTGGCTCATCTACTTGATCCTTCAGGTAGGGAGAAGGTTGATAAGATCCATCTTGAATGATTTCCACTGCTGTATCCCATCCAGATCAAGGTGAAATATGTATGCAATTGCGCCATGATCTGCATTGCACCTAACTTGTCTTCCTCACCCACAACTTGGATTAACAATATTTTTGTCTATGCTCTTAGCGATTCCTTCCCTAAAGTGCTCTAGCTGCTCTGCAAATCTCTTTGATTGTATGCCTGTAAACGTGTTGCAAAGCATGTATAGTTCCCATTGTCTGATCTGATCTATGACATTGCGTCACTGCTTTAAGGACAATTTCAATGCTACCTCTCTCTTGTGATCATCTGAATTTCTAGCAATGATTGATTGAGCTACTTTCTTTGTCCATATTTCTTTATTTTCCTTCATCATCTCCTCATGCTGCAAATCCCAGTCTATTAGCCGAATCGCAATATTTTCTGCTTTTGCGACTGCCTTCGCCAATGCTTTCTTGTGCTTCAAAAGCAAAATGACCGATTGGGAGTCTTCTTTTTGTTTTTGCATCTAAGTTTTGATCTTTTCAACTTTCGTTGGCGCGACAGTCTTCTACCAACTTTGCTACCAAGGAAGTGATCTGCAACTGATCGGACATTATTTGCTCCGCAATCACTTCCTTAACTGATTGAGGACACTTTTATTCAATCACCTTCTTAAGCTTGGTTAGTGTGTTCTCTAGGGCTTTTTCTACTGGTGCAGCTGCAATGCAGTGTTGTGTGAGGGTGTTCCAAATTTTTTGTGCACCATCTACTTGCATCTCCACTGAGAATTGATCTATATTTAATGCCACTTTTTCCGTGAGGGTGAGCGGCATTGCATATGCTGTTGCATCTTCTCCGTTGTGGTTGCTTGTATGTGTGTGATTGATACCACAAATGTTGTCCTTTGCCTTTTTGTAACTTGCGGATCTAGTAACCATGATCCCAATATATCACGACTTGCGAGCCTTCTCATTGTGAGGTTGATTGCTTGATTGCCAAACTTGTGGCCTTTTGCTCGAAGATCTTTTCCATTCTTGCTTCTTGCCATGTATCTTGGCTCTTGGATGTTGTTCTTGTGCCCTTGTCTTGCTTGTTTTTGCTGCCTGTTTCTTGGCCCGTTTTTCTACACAAGGCTTCTTCTATCACATCCTCTTGCTTTTCCTGTGCCTCTTTTGTGTGATTCCTTTTCTTACACCTTTTTCTCTTTTGCCCCTTTGCTTTTATCTACTTTTGTTGCTCTGGCACCTGCAATTTTCCAATCTTCCAAACTGCTTCAGATTCCCTATCTCCTGATTGCTTCAGTTGATCCATATATGTGGGAGAAAATGGCTTATCTTGTTATGCACCGATAGCCCTTAGAAATGATCTTGTGATGATTGGGGCTAGATTGTTGCACAAGCACAATAGGAGACATGTAAGATATTCCTCATGGCTTCCATGATGATGTAGGGGTTTTGATAGGGGTATGTGGAGGAGAAGTGAGAATATGAGGATAATGTGGTGGTGATGGTGCGACACAAGGAGGAGAATGTGGTAGAGTTGACTCCGTTTGGTGGAGGTGAGTGCTGAAGATGGAGATGGAGGTGGTGATGGAATTAGGGACAGTGATGGAGATCGAAGTGGTGAATACGGTGGAGGTGGTGATGGACGTGGAAGTGGTGAACGTAGTGGAGGTGATGATGGAATTGGATGTGGTGTTATAGTCTGGAAGGAGATGTAGTTTGAGAGGGAGAGGGTGTCAAATCTGTGAAATTGGGTAGATCTTCTCACATAACAAAAAACTCAGTGCTCACACAATAATTCTTCGTAGTATTTTATAAAACAATTGAAAGGTATGAGCAGAATCACAGAGATAAATTGTTAAACAATTTATAATTTCACTATTTTTATTCAACCAACAATATACAAATATATAGGAAATGAATTCCTATATTTACGGAGATAATATCTCACCATATAACTTACCCAGACAATATTCCTAACCACTAACTAGACATAGACTAGTTGTTCAAACAACTCGTAACAAATACACTAAATACAAGCATAATATTCTACCCACATAATATAATGGAGCACTAATATGAATTTTCCTAACAACAATTACATACACATATATAAGACGAAGTATCTCCTATAATTTAGAGTCTCTAATAACCTCCTAATACTATTGATTTGACATATACGAGTTGTTCTAACAAGTCAACCAAACAAATCCATATTTCCATAAGTTGTTTAAACCATTTAAACAACTTATATAATACATTATAATAAATTGACACATAAGTTCACACTAATATATTTGTTTACACAAATATATTTTTTACTATTAATGTGAGCACTTCAATTTCCTAACATCCCCATGTTAGTTCGAAAATGGGGCAAGGAGCAACTAAAAGTAGAATCGTATGCCAACACATACTTCTAGGTTTGCATACTACTCTAGATGTCAGCTGCCCTCCTATACAACTGTTTTTATAGTTCTGCACCTTCCACGCCATATGACAACACATCAAGGAAAAAATACTCATTGAATAGGAAATAATTTCACAACTTGTCGCGTTTGCAGCCACTGTTATAGATCATTGCCACTTTGATCACAAACAGTATGGGACGGTTACAGCTGCCACCGGAAAACTGATCCTGGATTTAGTCATTTTGGTGCAAATAATTTGCCACTATTGCATCATGCGGCCTCTTCGTTAGTGGCGAACAAGAGAATGCTTATTTCCCTTCGACTTCAGTGCCTCCGTCCTCTAGTATGTTGCTGCTTACTCAGCTGATTGGAAATTGAAGCTCAAATATTTTCACATTGTGTTTATTTTTATAACTCCCTCCCATAATGTGAAATGTTTGACTTAGGATGTTAGTTTCCACTGAAAATGCATCCAGTTTGTAAACAATTTATTTGACACTTTTACAACTATAGACACAAATAGTTTCTTTATTGACACTTAACCTAGACAAGATGATAAATACGACAATTAAAATAATATTTAATTACTTTTTCAATACACATACATAATGAAACAAATATACTATTATGACACTATATTATGATACACATTGACCATGGAAAACTATATTGAAAAGACCCCCTTTTAATTTAAAATAGTGCAAACCTATAAAATAACAACATACACTATAGACTAAAAACTAAGCACATAAGCTAATAGACATAAATAATTAGTGACCCAATAAACATAAAAATACTAAACCAACCCTATTTTGATGGAGATTTAAGACTTTGGTTTAAAATGTGCATAAACAAAATCTACCAATCATAAAATACCTATGTTGCATTTTTTTCCACCAAATGTGAAATTCCAGCCATAAAAATGCCTGTTTGACAACAATTTCGCCATATCTACAGAGATAATCAGAAGATGATGTAAATAGATGAATTGTGTGTTTTTTCCTTATCTTTCCAACAAAAAAACGAGACATTAATCCGATATCATATGAGTAAAATATGTCTATTTTACTGAGGACTGTCTACTGGATATTTTTGACATGATTCTTTTAACCTCCTTTATTGTTGCACTTGCAAAAGCTTTTGATTCTACACCACTCAAAAATATTTACACTCCATTTATTGCAAATTCATACAAATTATAATGATGAAATATATATTCTACAGACCTTTATGTCACTGAATACTCCTACACAGAAAAAACTCCATGTATAGGGGCAACCAAGAGTAGAAATGGAGATGCCCCTTCCTCACTTAGAATCCCATACAAGCTCTCACAAATTCAACCAGTTCTGATACTAAATGTGAAACTTGGTTGATATTGTGACATAAAAACACAGAAAATTTAGAGTGCTCACACAATAATTCTTCTTACTATTTTTTTTTATTGATAAACCAGGTTGAAGGGACTTGTACCCTTTACAATTCGAAGAGGCCCTATTCCTCATAAAATTTTCATTTGCAGGCCAGATCACAAAACCGTATAGTCGGGGCTGGTAAAACAAAACCCAAAAGCCATCCGAGTTGGTTGAGCAAGCCAAAAAGACTATATCTAATATCTATAGTATAACTATAAACACACTATATCACCATCTTCAGATTTGGAATCTAACGAGTTGGAGATAAAAACCTCGAGCAACCCCTACTCATCCGGAGAAGCTTCGACCGTTGATCCATTAATTGCTTGAGGCGCATCCAACCGGACCATACGAAATCATACGCATCAGCAATAGAATCCTTGATTTTGCGCCACCAAGTAGGAACCACGCCGATAGGCTCCTTAGTTGCTGCAAGGTCGGAAATTTCAGACAAGCACAACCGGTTTTTTTAATTTTGCGGAAGGCGACCACATTCTTAGTAAACACCAGAATCTTCCGTGCCTTTTTCCATCTCCTTAAAAATAGTAGCCTCGATCCAACCATCCTAAGACGAGTTCGAATGCAGTGCGGCCGCCCAAAAAGCCAAATTGGCTCTCCCGACCTTTAACTCAAGATTAACATGATGTAAGGGTTTGATCCAACGAAGCGCCAAGTTTATAGCATCTAATTAGTTGAGCCAAATTATGAGGAGGTGCTCCACAAATGTAGCCGCTATTTTGCTGTTTACCCTTGGCCGACCCTGTGCATACAAATATCTATCGCCAATAATCTTCCGGACCGCCATGACTTCCTCTTCATTTTCAATTTGGAAGATAGATTTCAGTCCTTTGTCTGTGATGGCGGAGCGAAAAGGCATTTCTCTGTTACATCCAGCCACGAGCAAGGAGGGCTTTCTTGCTCTGTCCATCTTTTCAGATTATTGGGATACCCAGAATGTGAAGAAAACCAAGTGACTCTACTTTAATGAAGCCTTCACCCCCACTTCACACGTGTCGATCCAAGACTAAAACTCATTCCCTCCCCATCAAGTCACTTCTTAATAGATTTGTAAGAATTGTCCAATCTTTGCAATTATTACTTCTCTTTTCCTTTTCGTTTTGATCAATGCCCATATTAACAAGGAGGTCCGCACATTTATTACATTCTCTATAGTTGTGTTTGATACTCCAAGAATTGACATAGGAAAGCCGATTCATGATTCTCCTAATTCCCAAGTCTAACCGCCATGATTGAGCCTTTTTGTTAATGATAGCATTAATTATCACTTGGGAATCACCTTCTATTTGTAGTTCTTTTATATTATAGGATATTGCCAACTTTGCGCCCAATTCCATTGCTTGAAGCTCCACCATGTTACACGACCCATCCTTTAATTTAAATGAGGCTGCCAAAACTAAAACTCCCTTATCATCCCCGATGATACAACCATCTCGGGAAGCACGAGGGTTACTCCTAGCTACTCCGTCAAAATTTAGTTTGAAAGATCCAGGACTAGGAGGAGACCATTTAGAGATCCTTCTTTTAGCTTGACTAGACGCATCTGTTTTTAAAGCCTCGTCTCTTGGGTTTAATATATTTGGCCTTTGATTTTGAATTTCCCTATCTTGCCTTGAGAAGGCATTTCCTCTTTTCCGGAATGTAGAAACATTTTCCGAAATAGCCTAGTCAAATCTTCTTATCACTTCCTCAACAAAGTGACTTTCCTCCCTAAAGAGCCTCTTGTTTCTTTCCCACCAAAGATGGCAAATGAGAAGAATTGGGCTACACATCCAGATTGAAGAAAGCACATCACATGATTTACTTTTAGGCCAGATTAGCAAAACTTTAGGCAGAGATCTCGGTTGAACCTAGGGAAGATTCAAACGAGCACATAACCAGTTCCAACAGTTCTTTGCAAAGGGGCAATGCACAAGAAGGTGATCCCTATCCTCTTCCGCAGCCATACAAAGAATGCATCTTGTAGGACCAATCATCCCCAATTTTCTCTACCTTGCTTGAGTGAGAATCTTCCCCTTGAAGGCCATCCAAGCAAAAAGCCTAGCTCCTGGAGGGCAAAATTTTGACCAAGCAATCCAGCCAATTTTTTTCTTTCGCTCCTTCAATCATCAATTTTTTATAGCCTCAACTGGAGGAGTATTCACCAGAGATGGCAGCAATCCAAAGAATCCCATCAGCTTCTGCAGTAATGACCAATACTCTGCTTTCAAGTTCTTTTCTATATCTGAATTTTGATTCAACAGAGACATTTAGATGATCAATGTCTTTCCAAACCAGGGGCAAGGAACTTGAGCCGTCCATATTCCATAATTAATTACTTTGGAACCCCATTCTTCAACTAATATTATTTTTAATTCTTGCAACTTGGGGATCTCATCCATGGCGGGAAAACCATTCCATGAGTCTTCCCAAAATCTGGCACTTTCACCATTTCCAATATTTGAGGAGGCTGAATTCAAACACATTTTCCCGCAATCTACCATAAAATTCCATATATGCAAACCCGGGAGGATTATCAATCCGAAGAATAGAATCCGGCAGGGGGCTCCTAAGTATTTCTTTTCCACGATCTTACTCATGGTGTTGTTAGGATTAGAAAGCAGTTGCCAGATCAATTTAACCCCAAAGCTAAGTTCTGTTTGTCAAGATTGAGGATCCCTGGTCCACCTAATTCCTTGGGTTTAGAGAGTGTCTCAACTGATTAGAGGAATTTTTTTATCTTCTTGTATGCCTTGCCAGAGAAATTTCCTCATAATGCTCACTAGTTTGTCTAGAATGCCCTTGGGGATCTTGAGGATTGAGAGCATGTAAATGGGGGTTGCATTTAAGACAATTTTAATTAGCAGAAGCCTACCTGCTAAAGAGAGCCATCTGCCCCTCCAAGATTGCATTTTGCCTTCTAGTGCTGAAATGAGATCTTTCCACAAAGTATCTCTCCCAACACCTTTGAATAGAGAAAGCCCAAATATTTCATAGGAAGCTTTCCCCATTTGAATCAGAAGATGTTGAGAATTCGGGCTTCCATTCTGGGACTTACATTGAAAAAGAAGATGACAGATTTTGGAAGGCTTACCTCTTGACCACCAGCTTATAGAATAGGAATCAAGAGTGAATTTCAGCTACTTTGCTACTTGAATGCTTGCTTTACCGTATATGAAAGCATCATCTGCAAATTGTTGATGAGACATTGGATCAACCTCATAGGTAATTTTTAGACCCTGCAAACTGCTTGAACTCACTTTTCTTTTGATTGTTCTATTTAGAGTTTCTGCTGCCAGAATGTAGAGGAAACAAGATAGAGGACCCCCTGCCTAATGCCCCTGTTTCCTCCAAAAAAACCTTCAGCACAACCATTAATCAAAATCGAAAATGGACCAGCAATACAACTAAAAATCCATTTGGAAAGGAGTGGGAAAAAGCCAAACTTGCTTAGAACTTTTATCAGAAATCTCCAATTGATCTTATCATATGCCTTACTGATATCCAACGTAAGAAGGATTCCTGGAGACCTATTATTAGATAAAGAGTGGATTAGCTCATGAGAAAGAAAAATTCCTTCATAAATAGATATGCCTGGCATGAATCCAGTTTGCTCTAGCGAGATAAGGGAATCCATGAGATTTTTCAAGCGATAGGCAATTGCTTTAGAAATGATTTTATAAGAGGTATTACAGAGGGCCACCAGTCTGAAGTCAGCAAAGGATTCAAGGCGTCTTTTTAGGAAAAAGACAAGAAAGTACAGTTGATGGCTTTAAGAACAACAAATTTGGATTTTCGAGATTCCTCCACAATAGCTCAAACATCTCTACCCACTATACTCCAATATCTCTGAAAGAAGTCAGCTTGGAATCCGTCTGGGCCTGGAGTTTTATTCTTCTCTATTGAGAAAACCATTTTTTCAACTTCCTCCATAGAAAAAGGGCTTAGTAGTTGGGCATTTTGACTGTATGAAATTGAGGGCTGGATGTTCTCTAAGATTTCATTCTGCTCGGCTTCATATGATGCTTCTTCCCCACCCCAAAGGGAGGAGAAGAATTGTATCCCTTCCTCAACAATAGCCTGCTGATTTGACAGGATGTCTCCATTGTCACTCCTTCAGCTGGAAATGTAGTTGGAACTTCTCTTAGCCTTAACTGAAGCATGGAAGAATTTAGTATTTCTAGCGCCCTCCTTAGCCAATTTTCTCGGGATTTTTGTTTTCAGTAATTTTTTTCTTTGATCAGAAGCTCTCCAAGTTCATCTAACAATATTTTTTTCAATTAATACTCTTCTTGACCCATCCCATGAGTGAAAATAAACAAATTCAGATCTTGCAATTCTTTTTCCACTCCGAGTTTCCCTTGAAAGATATTCTTGAAATGCACCTCATTCCATTCTAGCAACTTACTTTTAAGAAGTTTGAGCTTTTGAGCCAGGATATAAATTTTTGTTCCTTTGATGTTGAAAGCATTCCACCAAATCCTTATGTTATCTTCTAGGGAGGGGTCTCTAAGCTACATTTATTCAAATTTGAAAAAGATTTTCTAGGAGAAGAGTCTTGGATGGAGGACAAAACCACAGGGTAATGGTGAAACCAGACCAAGGCAATACTTGGCATTCAAGGATGATGTTTCTAAGGGCCCAGTGAGGGCATGCCAAGAATTAGTCCAATCTCTTAGAGATGTTACTAAAGCCTCTTCTTCTATTATTCCATGTAAACCATCCTTGCTTAGGTTCTATATCCATTAGAGAATCATTTCGAATGAAGGAGCAAAAATCTAATTAAGACCGAGAATTTCTTCTAAGTCCACTTTGCTTTTATCTCTATCGAGGTTGTGGAATTGAAGTTACCTCCCAGAACAAATAAGTGATCTTTTCTTGCTTGAATTGCATTAGACAAGTCGTGCCAAAGAGATCTCTTCCCAATTATGCTATTTGGTGCATAAGCATTAAACAAGAAGAAAACTTCTGGTTATTTTGGGACTAACCTTGCAGAGCTGCCAATTATGATTTTGAGAAATTAGTTCAACCTCCACATGATTTGCTTTCCATAAGCAGCCAAGACCCCTGAAGCTCCTTGAGAGTCCATGAGACAACTCTTCCATCCTTTACAAGTATTATCCCAGCATTTCCCCAATTCCGCTGGCCGACATTTTGGCTTCTGAAGCAAAATTGTACTAACGTCAAAGGACAAGATACAACGCTTGAGCAAGCATTGTTTGCGGGGTGTTTAAACCCCGACATTCCATGTTAGGATCTTCATTACCGACTTGAAAGGAATTTCACCTTCCCAAGTTCAGACTTGTTGAACTTAATTGTTCTTTGCTTGCCAATTTCCACTTCCTTTTGGGCAACCTCTTGTTTAGATTTTCTACCTCTCTTGCCACTTGATCCACTGATTGTCGATTTTAAACCCTCTAGTCTTGCTGCAATTTTAGTAACTAGAGGCTCATTCTCCAATTCATTAGGGCCAACTTCCCCTTCTTCTCTCTAAAGGGAACTTAAGAACACCGACATTTTCTTCTTCTTGACTTTGAATAATCCAGTCATTCAATTCTTGCATTGAGTTGGCTTTACCTAATCCAACACCTTTGATCATGGAAGCTAGGAGTTGATTCCTTTTGGACCTCCTTAGTGTCCTCAAGAAGGAACGAGGAGTGATGGAATCTGTGGAGTTTTTCCCATCCATGTAGTCCTCTGGATTTGAATGAGACTTTTCTTTACTCCTCCATTCGATGTCTTTGGATTGAATCTTGGAATAATCTTTCGAAAAGTTGCATTGGTGTTTGGATTACTTTTAGACAGAGGCCCATGCCTTGATCTAAAATTTTTCCCCTCCAAACCTACGAGGGACAGCTTTTCCTCATATGCCCCACCTTTTTGCGGGAGAAACATTTGATATGCAGCCCATCATACTCGAGGGCTTGGACCCAAGTTTTCTTTATGGGACGGAAGGCGAATCCCATGTGGTAGAGGAGCGATAGATCCATCTCCACGTAAATTCTAGCGTCGAGTATTCTTCCAAGAGCTTATCAAAGGGTTTTTGATTTCTAGATAGTCCCCTAATGCCTCCACAATAGATTTTAGAGTGGATGCCCTCCATAATTCTGGCAGAAGCTTTGGGAGGCGAATCCAGAGAGGAGCTTTCCCAATTTTCTCTTCTTAGGGATTGAAAAGAGGGGACCAAGGGCGAAAATATAGACAGGAAGATTATAAAAACCAGGTCCCTCCCTCCCAATATCTTTTGAATTTAAAGCCTCAACCGAGGGAAAGACTACTTGAAAAAAATCATGGGAAAGGAATTTTACCCGATTTCGCCTCCTTGCCCTAGAACCAAAAAATCCAATCCAAAAGTTTTTGCTTAGGAAATCTTGTGTCGATAAATTTGCAAATGATTGCTTTCCTGCTTAAATCCTCGCAAAGCTCTTCCTCCTTTAAATGGTTTAGATCAATTTTGAGAACCTTGTTCGACATTTTGAAGGCTATTCCCCGATCATCAATCCACTTCCTCCGAGTGATCCGTTTTCTCAAATCCAATCTGATTTGAAAGGAGCTCTAGAGATTCCCAAACGACATCTGGGCGAGGCAACACCAAAACACCAAAGGGTCCCCATTTATTGTCATCCCTTTCCAACTCGCCACCAAATTTTGAAACACTTCCCTGCCCGACACGGAAAAGGGTTTTCAATAGAGCCCCTTGTCTAAATCTATGGATAAATAGCTCCTTATCGATTGAAACAACTTGATCGATAGATCCCTGGCTGCCCAATCCTCAACGATTGTTGACCGGGATGGCATTTGGTCTGTGAGCACTCCTTTTCTGCGTGCCCCGAATCATCGAAGCCGAGAAGGAGCAAAATTTGAATTGGGTGCGGCGAAATGACTTGTTTTTGTTTCTAAATTCGTTATTTTCTCTAGTCATCGTGATCCCATGGTCAAACTTTGGATGGTAAACGCTTTTATTATACCAGAGCTATGAACTGGAGTGGTGGAGGAGTACTTTCTCAAAGTGGGACATGGGGGTGGGCTTGGGTCCTTAATGTCCGCCGAGCGATCTGCATTCGAAGTGCCTCGCTATGTTCCGCTTGGTCCATATGGAGAAGTTCGACCCCTACCTCAAGGTGTCCCCATGGCCACTTATTGAAAGCATCTAATGAACTCAATGGGAATGGAACTTGGGTTGATGATTACAAGTTACTTGTAACTCACCAATAGCCCAAGACCTTGAGTTCGAAACTTTCAATGTTAAACACTTTTATTATACCAGAGCTATGATCTGGAGTGTTGGAGGAGCACTTTGTTTAAGTGGGACATGGGGGTGGGCTTGGGTCCTTAATGTCCACCGAGCGATTTCGCATTCAAAGCGCCCGCTATGTTTTGCTTGGTCCATATGGAAAAGTTCGACCCTACCTCAAGGTGTCCCCATGGCCACTTATTGAAAGCATCTAATGAACTCAATGGGAATGGAACTTGGGTTAATGATTACAAACTACTTGTAACTCACCAATAGCCCAAGACCTTGAGTTCAATTCTTCTTAGTATTTTATAAAACAATTACATACATGTATATATAGGAGAAGTAGCGCCTATAATTTAAAGTTTCTAATAACCCCATAAAACTACTGATTTGACATATATGAGTTGTTCTAACAACTCAACCAAAAAAATTCATAGTTGCGTATGTTGTACAAACCATTTAAACAACTTACATAATATATTATAGTAAATTCACATATAAGTTCACACTAATATATTTGGTTACACACATATTTTCTCATTATTAATGTGAGCACTAACATTTTGCTAACTTTGCTAACAAAATCTTGTCATGTAGCTAGAGTATGTTGTTTTGGCACCCTTGACTTTTTCCAAAATGAGGTTGGTGTATGTTGTTCTTTCTTTTCCTTCTCCCCGCCTTTCATGCCTTCCTCTCGTATGTCATTTCTTGAACCTCTTTTGTCCTTACTTTTACTTCCTCTTTCGGGTGTTCTCTTCATCATCTTGATATTGGCTTCTTCTTTCACTAATTGGGCATCTATGCTAGCACTTCCTACGCTCTCTCGGTCTATTTGTGAACCAACTTGAAAGGGCTCTCTTGTTGATGGTCTCCCTCTCTAGGCTGATAGTTATATGGGTGATTGCAAAACTTTTAATATTTGTTGTACGAGTTATTGCCTTCTTTTTCTTGTGAGGAGTCCTAAAGGGCCCATCTACAATGTTTTCAAGCATGTTTCGAGCTTGTGATGTAGTCACTTTGTTGAATGTTGATTATCTTGTCACGTTTCTATTTTTGAGAGATTCTCGCATTAACGCAAAGCTTGACCAATTTCTTAGCAAGGTGTTGTATGAACTACCTTCCAAAGAAACCACTCTTCCTTTGCCTTTTTGTGTGCAATAATACCCATGTCTTGTAGTGCGATGTTGAGGATGTCGATTCAAGCTACTCTTAATCTCTCAAATATTTTTCAAGCATTTCGTAGAAATTCACATTTTTAGCGATTTAATAGGGAAAAGGTTAGATTGCGATTTCAAGATATTGCAGAGGAAAACATGATTAAAATCGATGCAAAACGCTAGAGCATGGTCTCTAGAAATTCAATTTTGAATGCAAATGGTAGAGATTCAACCAAAACACCTTTGTTGAACAACACACAAAGGGTTAGCTTGATAAGGAGCTTCAAGCAGCGAGGAACTCTTGTCAATTTTGAGCACGAAACTCCCATCAACTCCAAGCATGGAGCTCCCATCAATGCAAGAATTTAAAGTTGCGTGCCTCTAGAAAGCCTCATCGTGAAAAAATAAATACATAAGCCTCTTCCAATGAATCTATGGGATCAAAAATATGGGCCTCGAACTTTGAGACTTTTCTGTCCTTGTTTCAAATACAACTATAGGAGAAGGATCATATTGTTGCAAATTTACAAGAAAGGATTGTCAAGCTTGAACAATTTAACGTTACGCCTACTTATTCTCCATGTATCCAACAACGGTGAGAAAATGGTTGCGAAATTCAAAATAAACAATTAGAGATAATTAATCAATAGGAACATGTGAAAACAGAAACCATGGCGCAAGAACAATCAATTCAAAAATAGGTAGAAGAGCAAGGATCTTGGGTACGAGAGGTAAAAGCAAAGAAAGTGCCCTCTGTTGTTGAAATGCCTATCCATGCAAAGCTTGTAGAAGAAATGGCATGGTAGAATAAGGCACTTAACCTCTACATTAGTGGACTCACTAAGCCAACAAATCCTTTATAGGCAAGTCACACATTCTTGTACCTTAAGGATATCTCTCTTAACCAAGCTTGGGCTTCATCAGGACAACTCTTTGATCGGCTAGTTCGGTTTGTGGATGAATGCTTATAGGATCTATAGGCTAGAAAGATCCTCTCTCCCTAAAAAAATCTACCTAGATACGAACTTCACAAGACCTCAAGTAGAGGAGCGTTGTAAAGCTTGTGCTCAAGTTGTAGTAGTGAAAAAAAGAGATCAAATGGGCTATTATGTGGGATTGTAGAGCCATTATTCATTGCTCTCCTTTGTGGTAATCATGTCCCGGTCTGTTAGCATGATGACGACTTGTGGTCTTAATGGGAGGTGGTGGTATCTCCATTGTTTGCACGGACTGGAATGACACTATATGGTCTTTTCCAAGTGCCTTCTAGGATGTTATGCTTCTCGGGATCCTATCTTCCTCATTGAGACCCTTGAAAGCCGTGGAGTGAGTCCTCCTCGAGTTACGCGGCACTCATGGGTTTTGGCTTCGATCATGAAACCCACAAATTAGATGGTGTTGATGGTTCTTGTGGTGTGGTTTGCGTGGCTCTCCTCATTTGCGATAGTCTCATGTCCGAGTTTCAATTATGAATTTTGATACCCAATTTATATATGTGGCCACAAGTTCAAAGATGTTCACTTCTTATTGGAGATGTCTTCATACCAGTATGCTTTACTACTCCATCCCCCACCCAAAAAAAAACTACATCTCCATTCATCATTCGCATTGATGGGGACTCATACCTTATAGTCTATGCAAAGGTCTCAAAGTGCTCCACTATTGACAATATCATTCTTTTGGCTAATTTTGATACCCATATAGAGAACCACCAGATGCCTATTCATTATTCTGAATAAAATGAGTTATGTTTTTGTGAGTTGGATCTAAGGGAATTTGGTTTAGAAAGCCTCTGCTAAAAAAATTCTACATTTAGGCCTATGGAAGACCTCTCATTGGGTGAGTCACAAGGCCTCCACTTTTTAAACGGACTTCCTCACTTCCATGATTCTAATAGATTCTCTTGTTTTCTCCATGGTAGTGGTGCGAGTGATATGGACCATATTCTCAAAAGTAGATTCCTCATCCGCTACATATGTGGCTTCTCTATCTCACCTCATCTCCCGCTTGTTGACTATATTGTCCGATGTTCACCCACCTTATTAGTTCTCACTCGTCTCTCCCTTATCCTCCCACCCCGCTCTTAACACTAGACATACCACAATCCACTTTGATGATTTACACATTGACTATGTTGCTTGTTTTCCTTCTTATGTCTTGGTTTTACTCTCTCTCCTTCCACCACCGAGTCCGTGTACGTGTTCTTATGTCAAGTTCTTTGGGATGCTATTGTTGACTCGTGTCCCCACACTATACATTACCCCAAATCCCTATTCTTGCTAAGGATCTTGCCCTATGAATCGATGGTATGATGATCGAGTAAATTCCTTCATTAGAGACTTCAATTTTCCCTAGTCCATGACGCTCCATCCATACCCACCCTACGTAGGGACTATCGTTGTCTTGTTGCACATGAAAACGAGAGTTTCGTGCATTTAGGCGGGTTGCACTCGTTGCTTGTCCTACCACTCACTTAAGACCTTTTGGTGTACTTTTCCCCTAGAAAAACTTACTTCCAACATTATCCTGAAGCATAGGTCTCTTATTGTAGTTCCCTCTACGATATTGTTGACCATCATGCTATTCTTGCTCCCACTCCTCTGGGATCCTCCTCTGTCTTATCCACTTACATTAAAAGAGCTAGTTTGAAGTTATACACCAATAAAGCAGCTGCATACGAAGGTCTCAAAGTCGAATTAATCAAATATGATGCGGATTCCCTTGCCTTACCCTTGCCACACTCTTTAATGAGGTGGTGTGGTCGATATTTGCTCGGTTGTGGTCCCAACACATCATTCACCCTATTCAAAAGTTTGGGGACTTAAAAACTACATGACCATTATGGTTGGCCATAGAGTTGGACATCTGTCCGTAATATTTGGAAAGGAGTAATATCGAGCTAGGGGAGGCTACCTTCGGGAATGACTACTAGACTATTGATCACATCTTTACATTTGGCTATTATTGAGGAGGATCGTCCTAGGTCTTCTAAAGTGTTTGGTTGTTTTGTTGACTTGAAGATGGCCTTTGACTTGGTTATACGACACCTACCTTTCTAGAAGCTGAGAGATATCACCATCCTAGAGTCCTTGATTAGTGCTACTTTTAGGTTTCATGAGATAGTAATTGGGTATATTCGTACTTATCATGGTTTCTCTAACTTTGTGTAGAATACCATTGGGGTCAAGCAAGGATGTCCTATCTCTCCAACCCTATTCATCATTAACATTGATGAGTTTCTCTCGGTAGCATACCCAATTAGATGATGGTTGTATTTTGCATGAGGTGGTTATAGCTATCCTTCTTTTTGCCGATGATGTTGTCCTTGTGTATTAGACCAATTTTTCCAATTTATTTGCAATTAGAATAACATAATACAATTTGTATAAATAACACATCAATCTAGATCAAATTTTCTTTTATGAGTAAGAGTTTGAGTACTATCTCTAGTCATTCATTGGAAGGCTTCTTAAGATATCTCTCAATTGAAGAAATGCAAGAACAAGAAAATGGCATAGTATTGCGAATGTTGAGGAACCAAAGTCCTTTTAGGAGTACAAATTACACACACACGGTAGCCATGGTTAGGACACTCATGGATGTAATTTGTACCCCATGTTTGACACATTGTGTGTGTCCCCTTCTCAATCACTCTGCCAACTCCTGAATTGTCCTTTCTTAAAATGCTACCATTTGAGAGCCTTCAATCATCCTCTTATCATATTCCATATGCCGTTTCCAATAGTTCCAACCAATATATCAAGCACTATTTGTAGCTAGTTTTCATTAAGGACAAAATATAGGCATAGACCCCAAGGGTTGTCTATGGTAGGTATCGATATGGGCAAATACATCAGCCTCAACAAAGTTTTGCAAGGCAACAATTTATCAGACATGGTAAAACAGTAAAAACCAATTTTTTTGCTTGTTCCCTACTAGCACCATTGTTTGTTTCTCGCAGTGGTGATCATTTTGGCATAAACTTATTTTTTCTGAAAACAATTCCCATACAAATAGCTAGTTTTAGGGGTTGCTTTTTACCTGCCATCGGAGAACAATTTTTGCCCTTCGGATACTTATATGATTACGATCATTTGATCGAGCTGGTTGCTTTAACATATAACTCCAAACAGTGTTCTCTGGATCCCTGACACCCCCCTTCATGGATTGTCACAACCCCATTAGGAACTCACGGGATAGAACAAAAAATTGCCAGCTTGGAGTTCCAAATCTCTAAGTTGTCACAAAAGGTACAAGCGCTAAATCTTTAACTCGACTGACTCTCTAACAGAATTGATGACAGATGATCTAAGGGTAGTTTTTCATTTGGTCACATAGCACTTGGATCCAAATTAGAATTTCCTAGATTTAATGGCACAAATTCTACTAGTTGGCTTGACAAAGCAGAATAACACTTAAGTTTCCATAATACATATGTAGTCAACAAGGTCTCTATTGCCTCCTTCCGCTTGGAAAAAGAGGCCATTCAATGGTATTAGTGGTACACTAAAACTAATGGAGAACCTACTTGGGAAACATTTTTCAAGCAATTAATGTAATAATTTCTTTCTCACAGTCCTCCACAAATAGTAATGACAGTTGTAGGTCTGAAGGTACCTTGATTTTCTTGGCCTTGCCTTTAGAAATTTCTTCTTTTTGTGCTTTGCAAGGCTTCTTTACTTGTCATGCTTCTGGTTCTGCGATGTCTGCTTCTTCCTTTTCTTTGAGGGATTTGGCGTCTTGCCTTGCAATGGAACAACTTGTAGGGGCTGCACGGTCTTCCCTATCATCCCATGTTGGCGGCTCTGTTCTGACTTGACTATCTCCATTGTGGAGAAGAATGGTAGCTTGTATTGGTTCTTAGTGCCGATCACATATGATCGCAAGATCACTTCATTGCATAGTTGTGTGATTGAGGTCAATGATGTGAGGTATGTCTAAACCTCTTTCAAGATCCTAGGATTGTGACCAATGATTTGTTTGATTTCCTTCAACCACTCTCCATAATTATGTTTTTGCTTGAACGGATTCTTTTTTGCGCTTGTATATCCATTTCTAAAAAGTGAGACACGGCCAATAGATTGCCTTAACATCCACTAGCTCTTTTGGAGACTTTTAGTGCATGAAACAAATGAGAAAAATTAGAAACTGATACTGGAAGCTCTTCATTGCCCTGTCAAGGACTTTCTGCATGTTTGTGCTGATTTCATTGGCTAGGAATTCTGGAGAATCAAATTCATTGTTCTTGCAGATCATGCAATGTAAAATTTCTATGACTCCTATTGGAATCTGCTTGCATATCTGAATGGTCTGCGAATATCTTTCCATAATTGTCGCGGCCAATACTTGCACAGATTTATACGTGATCACATGGATGGTTGTTCTTTGAGTTGTTTTCACATCCTTGTATCTCTCCTTTTATCGCATTGTCTACTGGCTGGTTCTTTGACTTGTAGGGCATGAGAGATATGCCTCTGATTAGTAATCCTGTATCCTTAGCAACCATTGAAGCATCTATGGGGATGATCTCTTGTGGCATGAGAGCAATTGCCTTGTTGTTATATCTGCCGAGCAGGGTCTGCATTAGCTTAGGATTTGTTTCGAAAATTGGCCATCTGATGTGTCTTTCTGCATTGCCATCTTGAGTGGTTCATGTGGTACAAGTGCAATTGGTGCTTTTCCTGTTGCTATCTTTCTGTTGGAGCAGTGAATCAGATCTTTTCAGCCTCTTCCACATGGTTCAAGGCATGGTGAAGGTCCCTTGAGCATGTCAATTTAACCTTGGAAAATAAATTTGCTAATCTTCATTAATTGGATGCAAACTGATATCTACCTCGAGTTGAGACAACCATTGATCAAGTTTCTCAGCATTTACTACACCTTCATAGGGCTGAATCTTTATCTTGGCCTCCACGTGGAATGGGCGTTGATTTAGAAGTGCTAGCTTGGTACGAGGCTGCTCATTTTAATGGGTTCAGGGCTGTTCTTTTCTCAATTCTTCATTTGCTTGAGGAGTCTCCATGCCCACCTCCAACTGGTCAAACTTCCCAACGTATTTTGAAATCATTGCAGCATCTTCGTTCAACTTGATGAATCTTGCTTCATTATCTCAAGGCAAACCTCTTCACTGGCTGTGCTTCCCATTTCTGTATTCCTCTTCCTTTTAGATATCTTTGGCTAGAATAGAACCAATTCATCTTTTCTTTCACTTATTATTCTAGTAACGGGCATAAATTTACAAAACTGGCCACACCATAATAAAACCACATAAACAAAGGAAACCATTGCTACAATACCAATTTGATTCGTAATTATCATAAATATTTTATAGCGAACTCAGCAACAAGAATGTTAACTTAGGAGAAAACAATGTTATGCAGGGACGTGTCCCCCAACCCCCTGGAAAACTAGGTGTCCAAGACGTACCATACGTCCTGGGGATGGCGGGACATGGGGGAAATGTCCCCCACATTTTCAAATGGGCAGGAAAGGAGGGGGACGTCTCTGGGATGTCCTTGAATATCAGGGTATGTTTTGGGGATGTCGGGGACATCTGTTTTTAAAAAAACTAATGTGTTTGTTGTTTTCTCTTTAAAAACTGATTTTAAAATTGTGCTCTTCTATCATAAGGTTATTTTTAAAGCCATTCATCTCTATTCGAAAAAAATAATTTGTACGCATAAATCTAATTAAAATTCACTTTGAAGCTCCAATAACTTGTAGATGATAAAAGGAGTAAGGCATAGATCAAAACGTTTATCGGTTAACCGTAACCTGACTGTATTGTATTACAAAGACATTAAGAATCAAGAGTGATATATGAATATAGAATTTTCGAGCACAAATGCACATGGTGGACTGTCACAGACTGCTATTCATAATTTGAATAAAAAAAAAAGTTATTTGAATGTTTTTAATAATACTATAATTTTATGTATTATTTTAATAGAGAACCCCCGCTGTCCTGAAATTTTCGATTTTTTTGCTCTCCCAGAAACTGTCCTCGCACCCCGCCAATCCGGAGTCTTAGGTAACACCGGGAGTTACAATTTTATATATTGATTTAATAGACATTCCCCCGCTGTCCTGAAATTTTAGATTTTTTTTTGCTGTCACGGAAAATGTGTCCTCATATCCCGCCATCGCAGAGTCTTAGGTAACACTGGGAGAAAATGTCTTTGATATTTGTGCTTGCTGTCCTCTAAGAAATTTGCTTAAGAGAATAATAAATTGTTCAAGAAGTGAGTTGTATAAGTGCTGAAATTTATTTTCTGCAGTTGTATGAAAGAAAATAAAAAACACATAGCTAAATCATACAAAAGAACGAAGCTCATAATAAAATGATCACACTGGAGAACCCAATGCAGGCAGCAACTTCTGAAGAGTAAGATCTAAGCCTTCCTTCTCTTGTCACATCTCTTGCACTATTACAAGGCAAAATTTTCATTGGGCCTCCAAGAACATCTAAAGCTGACCACAGTGCTCTGCAACTTGCTCTAACTCATTTCCAATTCTGCACTTTCATGGTACAGCTCTCAAAAACATTAAGAGCCTAAGATGATTTTACAATACTGCGATGGGGTGTATTTATTCTGAAGAATCAACCAATGAATTGAATGGAAAACTCAAATTGCACAAGCCTTAGAAAACACGGGATTGCAAACGTTTCAACTTCCTGTAATCTAGAGGTATGCTAATTTGTTTCCATGTGTACAGTTTTGACACTAGTTGAACTTGTCTAGGTAATATGCTTTGCAGAAGATGGATTCAACCCTGCTAGAACATTTCAGAAGAGTTTGAACCTTGATGAACCAGTTGCATATAGCTCTGTTCACAAAAAATGTTCACAAAAATGTAATCTTATTTGCATATACCTCAGTTCCAAAAAGGTCAATGTATTGGCACAAACCTCTGTTCACCAAAAACATGAGTGTATATGCAAATAAACGAGATTTATTTATTTGGACTGAAGAGACCATCCCCAATGCTTCCCTTTATGTTGTTGTTCAATTCTACTCAACTTTTGTTGATACTATGCTAGCAATATGCAAGGGATGATCTAGTTTGTGCACCCAATTTATATGTGATAGATCGGGTTCGTTAACATTGTTTTTAATCTTTCAAAAGTTTTTTTTTTTGTTCCTCTCCCCAATTGAAAGGTACTTCATTGCTTAACAAAAAACCTACTGGGTGTGATAGTCCCATGAAATTCTCATAAATCTATGGTGGCATTCAATATCCTAAAAGATTATGTGGTTTGTAGCCACATGCTCTAATCCTCTGACCTACAGGTCCTCAAATACATGAGATTTGTAGAGAGGCCCCATATATATGTGGGGACTTATTTGCTAGGTAGATATATAGGCCAATTGAGGGGTGATCATTGCGATCGATTTATTCTTTCTGCCCATGTATATAGATTCTAGATACGGGCAATGGCCCACTGCTCATATATAGATATAGGCGAATCGAGGGGTGAGCATAGCGATCGATTTATGCTTTCTGCCTGCCCATCTATGTAGATTCTAGATACAGCCAACGCCCTGCCAACCCATATATAGATGGTGCATCCGTGTATATATCTATATAGGGGTGTTAACTTGTCCAACATACTTGGGACTTGGAGATTCACTTATTGGTTTTATCTTGTCTAGGTCCATCTTCATACCAGATCTATACATCTCTTGTCGTAATAACCTCCCATTTTTACTAACAATTGACACTTAGAATTTGATGGCAATCTTGCTTCCCAATATCTATGTTTGTAGGAAACGGGTGCGGGTCGGGTTTGAAATGCAGAAACAACAATTTTTAAAAACCGTGGGTATGAAATGTTACGGAAATGTTTGTACAATATATTATAAAAATTAATGTGTGTGTGAGCATAATAATAGTCCATAAGAGATAAAACACTCAAAATATTTTGTATTCATTGAAGTTCAAAAGATTCAACATGGTTACAATTTCAATGTTTCTTATATACATGATTATAATCTAGATTCTAGAATATATCATCCAAATTTTCCTCATAATCATCTCCATGAATATTGCTGATAGCTCGATTATCCATCCCTTGTGTAGAACTTCCCGGATTGTCATCATCAATACCAAGTAGTGAAAGTTGGGCAAGAGTAGTAGCAGAAGCATCAAAGTCACTAGCCTCAGGATGAATATCCCAAAGTTTGTTGGGACTTCTAGTATAGCCTTCAGTCTTGTGTGATATGATGCATAAATTGGAATGTACATACACCAAATCCTCAACCTTTATGGATGCTAACGTGGTCCGTTTATTTGAGTGGATGAAGGTATATGTACGCTTATTCCAGCCAAAAATTATTCTCTTACAAAAAAAAGTTAGAAATTTCCAATTAGTAATAATATTAATATATCAATAACGTAAATTTTTAATTAATAAACAATAAAATTTTGAATTCATTTTAATATTTATACTTTTGGGGGATTTTATGGCAACAGGTCATAGGTACTTGGCATCATGGCCATGTACATACCACCACATGACTAGGGTCATGGTGTACTTGTCACATAATGCCTCAATTTCACCCATGCTACCTTTAGACACAGAGACAAAGATTTCCATTTCATAGCGGAACGCACTACTAGCTCTTTGTTGGATTAGGAAAAAGCCTTTAGAAAGTTTTCGTAGTTCCATTTGCAACTTTTGGTCATTATATGGTGGTTGTTTATCAGGTAGCCCAAGTATTTCATTGCTATAATATTTGGGATTTAGGGCATAGGCCATGAGATGCAATGGGTTGGTCATTTTATTCCACCTCCTGATCACGCTCTTAACTTCATTGTAAAAGTTTTCTTCAGGATCTTGCTCTTTCTTTTGTATGATGTCTCTAATTTTTTCAAGCATATAGTTAATGCCATCATAAATTTCCCCTATGCAAGCATGATTTTTGTCTACATATCTAATCATGGATAAAGTAGACTTTAATAAAAGCGAGCAAGTATTCAACCTTTGCCTATTAATCATCATCATCAATGATTTGATCTTGATGGCTTGTTCTTTGTTTCCTTGCCTCCACAGAGACTAAACTTCATCAATGAGCATACTACTTGATGCTTGTTTTACCTTCACAACTTTCTCAAGACGAGCGTGTGCGAGGCAAATCTCGTTTTAGGAACCTTTTAAAATAAATTAAATCAAGGTAATAAAGTATAATATTAACTTTTAAAGAAATTCTATTGATAAATTCATAGAAGGTTAGAAAATAAAAATTAGAAACTAGTAAATTGTTCTCTTACCTTCAACAACTCCAACCTTGAGAACCTCCTAAAGATAGCTTAGGACATATGATGATTCATGACAAACATATAAATCTCATTTGCCTTTGTATAAATCTCCTGAATCCATGGGATTTTGCTAATCTTTACTGCAACATCAAATAGCCTTAATCAAAATATTAACAAGAAATTGCTCATCTTTCACTTCGCCCACACAATCAATGGCTTTGAAGAACATTGCCCCTTTAGGGCACATTGCAATAATGTTGATTAGGGGTTTATTTCAAGCATCTTTCCATCCATATGAAATAATAGATACCACCAAGTCCTTTTAGGAATCCATTATTGGTTGTAAAAAAGTATGTATATGGTCCACTTCTTTTGCCAACAATGATGCTCTAGCCCCCTTATCTTATAACCAGGTCTTTTGTACCCTTGTGGTGAGTCATTAATATCTTTCACCATTTGTTGCCAATATGGTGACCACAACACATTGAAGGGCAACCTATATGCATAAATGTATTGAGCAACCAACTCGTTAGCAATTTCCCTTTTCTCAATTGCAAATGCTTGTTCTAATGGACCTTTTGTTCTCTTTCGTGAGGTGGTCTCTTCCTCTAAGGGAGTTTCAACTTCAAGTGGTTGGGTTGGAGTTTGAATGAAAGGATGGTTTGATGGGGTGGGTGGTTCTTGAACCCCTCCTTTGCAAAGGAACGATTTTAGATCTAGCTCTTGTAGCTTGCAAGTCAGTCTCCTCTTGCTCTTTTATGTATGCCAAGATTTGTGTCTTATCAACCTTAGAACACTTTCTAATCCCCATTCCCACTACTCGATTAAATGAACTTTTAGTCGGGTATATGTGGACATGAAATGCATATTGCAATGATTACATATCCAAGATCGATATCCGTCACCGGTAACAAGGCTCTCCAACACTTGTACATTTCTCTAAAGAGGAGAATTAGGATCTTGTTTTGTGGGATCTAGGCCCTCCCTTTGGATTGCTTCCCCATGCCCTCCTCCTGAAACTAAATTGGATGGCATTTATATTTTGTATCTCAAAGTTCAAACCTCCCATGAAAAAAAAAAACTAGGACTTAAAAATAATAAATAAAACTACTCCTCCATATCCTTTTTTTGTTTTTAATCACCAAGTTTGCCATGAAGGTGCAATGTGGGAGCATACACAAAATTTGTATTTTCAAATAAAAACAAAAAAAAACTCATAAAAAATAGCAAAAAAATTGAACCTTACGTATTCTATTTTGGTATTAATTACCAAGTTTTATTGTATATGTGTAGGGTGAGAGCATACATAGTTTGGATGATATTTTTAATTATAAAATACAAATATAGTTATTAAAAAATGCAAAGGAAACGTAAGTGCGAGGTGAAAGCATACATAGAGTTCAGATTTTTTTAATAAAGACAAAAAAACTCCAAAAATGGCAAAAAAGTTAAACACTATGCATCATATTTTGATTTTGATCACCAAATTCACCGTATAGGCGCGAGGTGAGAGAATACATAGAGTTTGGATGATATTTTTAATCAAACAAAGCAAAATATAGTTCTTATGAAAAAATGCAATGGAAATGTTGCATTTTTTCTTTACATAGAGTTTAAACCATAGTTACCTAAGACGGGGGGATGGCGGGACAACGGGACGGCGTTTCGGGACGGCAAAATTTTTCTAAATTTTGGGGACGGCGGAGAATACGATTAACTAAAAAATATATAAATAATTAAAATATAAAGATATAGTGACTAAATTATATAAATAAGCTGAAATAAAACCATTTGATATTTAAATAAGGTGAAACTTGAACTCATAAACATCAAATACATTCCTTAATACTATAATATCAATATGTTAATGTCATAAATAAAAATTCATAACACATTTGAATTTTGAATTTGATACAAGCTGAAATTTCAAATATATTATAAAATATAAAAGTAAAACCATTCTAAATTACGATTGGTCAAGTGTACATGATAGTTGATATTCATATCATTAATCTCATAGCCAAATACACCAACAATTGTCTATTGCTCAATATTACAAAAAAAGAGGACAACTACAATTATCACCTAAAAATCAGAATCAACATCTCAAGCAATATCCATGAACTCCTCCTCGCTGGTAGTACTGGCATCCTCATCGTCAAAGGTAAGCCCAATCAATCCCCGCTGCACAATATTGTCCTCCTCAACTTGCCTCGGCTCCTCGGGATCTACACCCCACCATAATGTTGGGGTTTGTTTGTACTCACGGGTGTCTTGCGATCCATAAGACGCAAAACACTATGTCATGACTACTGAAGCTTCTCGGCTCTCGCAAATGTAAGCCTATTCCTCTTAACAAGAGTGTATCCAACCATATGTAGACCAAGTTCCTCTCGAGAGGTAGAGAAGCTAGAAACTTGGGAAAGGACGCGAATGGCAAGTGGTCGCGCAGATCTGGGAAGCCCATCTGATCGCCACCAACTCACTAGCTTTTCCCGTGCTATTGTTACCTTGTCTTCCTTTGCTCATGTTTTGTACCCATCAAGTTCGGTGAAGTCGAGCCACCCAATATGATTTGTGAAGCTTCTGTGGAGTGTACATTTTTTAAAGGCCTTCATAAGGCCCTTCTTCACTTCATCATCATCCAATGGGATAACTCTGCACTGGCCTCTCCACATACCATTTTGTATTCGGTGCATGCAACCATATGCAAAGGAGTGTTCAACTTCTCTCATCTCATTGAATAATGGGTCATGTATATGTTCATTATAGAACTCCAAAGTAGGGTCCCTCACCCGAATAGCTACTTTCATTTGCCCAAGCATCAATGCACTCATAGATCTCACCAAGATTGGGGCTGTTAGAATCCCCATATTTGATGACACTAAAAACTAGAGCTATGATTGATATGATGTATTTCATATCAACCCAAAATGTTTCCCGCAACACCACTTCCTTCACACTTTTCCCTTGATCTGTCTTGGATTCACGCCACCTAGTCCAATCTTGTGTCATAATCATAATTTGCAGGGGCTCCTACAACTCAGACATCCTCTCCAACAAAATAAAATAGGATGCAAAGCGGGTGTCAATTGGTTTCAAAAATTCCTTCTTCGAAAAATTTCGAAAAGGTGCCAATGATGTGTGGTGATTACATATGAACTTCTGCATGTCCCTGGCCTCAGTCACTATCTGGTTGACCCACTGAATCTTCCCTGTCTTTCAGTGCATTGTTCATGGCATCACACAACATGGAGTCCAATAAATATGCCTATATTCTGCTCCACTAACTTGCTTCTTGCCGCTTCCGCACACATATAATTTGCATCTGTGACAACTCGTATGACATTTGAAGGTCCAACCTCCTCAATGACATTCTTCAAAATCTGATATTGGAACTCAGCATCTTTCCGCTTTCCAGAACAATCAATTACTCTCAAGAAGTACAGTCCATTTTTGCAAGAGACAATAATATTGATGAAAGGACGGTGTCTAATATCCGTCCACCCATCCATGATAATGCTACATCCATGTGACACCCATGTGACCTTCATCTCCTCCATCAACAGATTAACCTTAGAATAGTTTCTATCCAAGATTGTTGTCACGAGTTTTGTGTCTCCAGGAGGCACATAACTTGTACATTCTTTTGCAACCTTAGCCATAGCCTCCTTGTAATAAGGAGAGCGAGCGGCATTAAATGGAATCCCAACAACATAGAAATTTTTTCCAATAGCATCATCTGCGTCTTCCCTTGCCTTTGAATCAAACATGTCAACAACTGAATTTCGGGCTGCCCACACAACCTTTTTCTTCCCTCTACTTTCCAGTTTTGACACTCCAAAACTAGAACCAACCAGAGTATTATCATGTTTGCTAGTCCTATAAGCACTCAATGGAGTCATTGGAGTGTTATCCGTAAAACTAGGAACACGGCACATTGTCCGTGGTATTTCCATTGAAGATTCTCACCATCTCGGCTCTCTGCTCTAGTGAAAGGCCCTTACAAGTGCAACCCCCTTCTGTAAGTTGCAACAAGTGTGCATTGGTCAAGTGTTATTGCCATGCCAAGTCAATGCACATATGTTGCACTTCCATACTTTGCTCCCCCTTCAGGACTTGGGGTTATCAATTATTTGGGCAAATTGTTGCGAATGGCTTTTTCTTATCAAATGGTCCAATGGCAAATTTGGACAACATTTGAGAGGGGCAAATAGTAGCACTACCAATTGAACTACTAGTTGCCGTCGCCACTACATTTTGTGTCCCTTCACCACTCTCTCCCATTGTGGCATCACCAAGTCTTCCATGACCACCTATCTCAACTTCCCGTTCAACCCTCTCCTGCTCTAATTCAGACTCATACTCAGAAGAAGAACTCATGGTGATGATTGCTGCAATTAATTAAAAACAACCATAACTATATGATTGATTAATTATGTAATGCATTAATTTAAAAAAAAATGTAGCCAATATGCATTTTTTAAATCGTACAAACTATATGCGTGATTATATTGTGAATGTAGATGCAAATGTTAATAAACAACCCCTAAAAATGCAAATATAATATAAATTTTAAACAAGAAATAAAATTGAATTAAAAAAAAACGTAACCATTTAAATTTTAAATTTTAGAACCAAACCCTATGGAAGATGCATTTTTAAAAATCCCACAAACTATATGCATGATTGCATTATGAATGTAGATTAAATGCGAACAAACAACCCCTAAAAATGCAAACATAATATAAATTTTAAACTAGAAATAAAAATCTAATTAAAATTTACAACCCTATGCCATATGCATTTTTCAAATCCTACAAACTATATGCTTGATTACATTGTGAATGTAGATGCAAATGCTAGAAAACAACACCTAACAAAAAAAAACTTTAACAAGTATTGTAAGCAAATAAAATTATAAATACCTCTTGTTCCCTCTTGCTCTCTCTCCCTCTTGCTCTTGCACTTTCTCTTGCTTTTCCCCTTGGTCTTGGTCTTGGTCTTGGTCTTGCTTGGTGTGAATATGAAATGAGCCCATAATGTAAATTAATAACATTAAATAGCACTTTTAGGGTTAGGGTTAGGTTAGGAATGTTAATTTTATGTTGTAAGTGATTTACAATTTAAAAAAATTAGTTTTGAGTCTTAAAAGTGTTTTTTTTAATTTTAAAACCGGTAAAACACGTGGGGGCCGTCGAGGATGTCCGGACGTCTCTGCGATGTTCCCGGGACGCCCAAACGCCCCCGATGTCCCCACCACGCCCCCATGGTCCTAGGACGTTTCCCTCTGCTCTCTAGCGTCCCGAGGACGTTTCCCGCAATGTGTGCCATTGTAGGAAAGCTTTTCCCCACGTCCTCGGGGACGCCCGAGATGTCCCAAACTTGTTAAAAATGGGGACGCGTCCCGCGTAACTATGGTTTAAACATTATTAAATTAAAACTACATATTAATATCAATGATCATGAATATTGTGTGCATTATACAAATCATTTATGATCATTGACCACATTAACATTTACAATTTACTTAAAAAAATAAATAGAGGTTGGAAAAAACTTGATTTTTTCTCCTTTAAGTCTATCCACCCTTCCAAATTTGCTTCTAAAGTCGTTGACACTCTTCGCTCTGAGTAACTCCTAAACTCTTCCTTAAAGCGCTCCTTGATGTCTCTTTGCTCTTCACAATGTTGAATGTTAGTTTAATAAAAATTGAATTCAACAAGAGAAAGAAATGAGTGTGATTTAGAATGGACCAAAGATGTCATTATATAGCTTATAGGAAGTGTCTTTAGGAAGGTTGGGTGGGTAGATTAGGGTTATAAACAATAAATGCTAAAAAATATTTTTGTTTTTGTTATTCGCTTTTATAAGCAAATTGTGCAGTAGTACGACCGAAAACATCATGGGTATGGCAGAGCTGTATTCATGGAGTTTTTGGAACGTTCCGGCGCTTCGGGGATGTTCCTCCCATTTCCGTACCCATACTGTACCCAAAATGTTTCCAGAGGATATAAGTGGGGGTGTGCATTTCCATGCTTCATAGCCCTACATAAATGCATAGATATTTGAGGCAATGTTCTCTAGATGATTATCTTTTCTTCCACGTAGACAAGAGTCATACAATAAGTTTTAAGATCTTTGGTTGACATTTATTGATAAATGAATAAGGTGGTTCTTGGAATGTGGTGACACATTGCATGATGTAAACAATATTCTATTTAATGCATAGATGGTAAATTCCAATTTGATTGTAGCTTTTGACTTATTTTCATAAACTATAATAATCTTGTTATAACATGAAAAATCCATCTAAAAACGAGTACAACTTGTTGCCATGTACTTCATCCAAAATTTGCGCATAAAAGGAATTGCAAATAGGTCTTTCTTTGTAATTACGTTTAGGCTGCAGAAATATCTGCGCTTCCTCGATGTTTTGCGTTTGTCTTGACTGGGTTATCACCTTTGATTATACCCAATCACTACTTGCTATTTCAACTATTACTTTGGCTTATAACACACACCCTATTTCTTCATGTACTTGAGCTGTATAGTGAGGGTTCATTTGTAATATCCCCTTCCCAATCGAAGATCTTTGGCCTATTTTGTCAACCCGACGGCCAAAGGAAAAATATAAGGGTGACTTAAGTTATATTTAATTGTTATAAAGTGCCATTAATAAAAGAAAAAAATATATAGAGCACTTATAATAATTGATATGACTTAATAATTATTAAATCTAGGATGGAAAAAGGCCCAAATATAATTTGTTATCCATCCTAGGTGAAATGGCGACTTGCCTTGAGGAGGAGCAATGGAAACTTAGAAAGGACAAAAGTCCACATTATTTTTGTATCCTCCCTATGGAGAAATGGCGACTTGCACTAAGGGAGCAAAAAAGCATAGAAAAATGTAAAAGCTCATGGGACAAATGTATTTTCCCTAGAAAAATGCGACTTGCATTAGGAGGGAAAAGTTGTTGGGAAAAACATTTAATATGGGAAAATATTAAATGAAAGCAAGGGAAAATATTAAATAAAGTAAGTGGAAAACATTAAATGAGGCAAGTGAGCTGATTGGATGTTGAAGGAGGTTAGTTGGGCCATCTTCTCTATATAAGCAAGTCGACTTGCTTAGGAGAGACATCACTTGTTTATCTTCTAAATTCATATTTGTATGTGGAGCATTTTAGCTTGCATCTTCAATCTTCTAAGGACGAAAACCCTTAGAGATTCACTCTAGAGGACGAAAACCCTCTAAGAGCCCTAGTTGAAGGACGAAAACCCTTCCTCTAGTTTGTGAGGATTTCCTACTCAGGGTTATCCATTGGGCATCATCAAATTTTTAGTGTTAAAAAGGTGGAAAGCATGGAGGATTCCCGGTGGCCTAAAATAGCAATTGAGGAAAAGTTAAACAGGAGGAAGAAAACATGGATGAAGCAAAACGGTGAGTGGATGAGCAAATGGGGCATTAGCATGCAGGAGTGCCCTGGCACTAATGAAGAAATAAAGAAGTATGTAAGAGAGAAGTTCAGAAATACCATGTGGAATAAGCAGCTTGGTCGAAAAAGAGAATACTATGTCAAGAATTTTAATCCCACTTGTGATCACGGACAAAAGCACTACATTGGAGCGACGATAAAGTGGAAGGCTAAAATGTTAATTGTACAACTAAAAACTAGTTCACATCACCTTAGGTGTGAAACCGGGAGATGGAAAATGCCCAAAGAGGAGTGGTCTGAAAGGGTTTGTCAGTTTTGCAAGTCGGGCGCAGTGGAATCTGAATGGCACTTCGTCATGGAATGTGTCGCTTACGAGGACATAAGGAGAAATTACATAGATATTTTAACAGGGGCTGATCTTACAGATTTGTTTGAAGAGGAAAGGGTGGCAAAGACAACAGATTTCCTGATAAAAATTCATAGCAGATGAAGCAAAAATAGCAAAGAGCTGGAAGAAAGGTTGAAGTAGCAGTTTTCTCGGGCATCTTTTGGTGTTTGGATGCCTTGCTCGTGTTTACCTTTGGGTCCCATAGACTGCTCGGTCTCGTGGATGTCATTAAAAACTTTCATTCATTCATTCAATTATTTCCATCTGTGAATAAAGCAGATTTGTAGAAGGGTTTGTGGAACAAGTTTGCAGCGGTTGTTCTTCTATTATTCTCTAGTGGAGTGACCCACTTATTGGTTGATTTGTGTTGTAAGGGAGACATTCTAGGTCTGATTTGTGTTGCCATTTGTTGATCTGATTTTTATGAATCAAAACAGCCAATTTTCAGTATTTTTGGGAGTTTAAAATACCATTTTCAGATCTGTTCATGGCAGCTTGTCTGCAGATTTTTATTAATTAATTTCAGCCTCATTTGCACATGAAATCTGCATTCTTTCTTCATATTTGGGCTTTATTAATTTGTGGAACCAAATCGGAGTGGAATGATTTAAATATAAGGGCTGGTTTGTGTGTGTTTTCCACTCAACCCAAGTCGCCATTCCCATATTTAATTCAGAGTTGCGTGATAATTGTTTGGTATTTTGTCTATAATTGCATTTTAGTTGGGGTTTGCCTAAAATCCCATTGGGGGCAAAAATATGTCGATTGGGGACATTACATCATTATATAAGATATTAGTTTAGTTGGTATTGCTGCTAGTATTAAATCTATATGATGTAGATAAAGTTCCTTTAAAACTCCCTTCAAGTCTTTATAAGTCCATAGTTTGTTGGGAGTGTTTATCATATTTATTTTCTCCTTGAAGATGGGTACAGGTATAGTACCCGAAATGTCAGATTTAGTTTCAGATAACTTGATGGATCCAAAAATGATTATATCGAGTCATTACAAGCACATGCAAATACTTCCTTATCTTCCCTAATATATTTGAAGCTTCCTTGCCATTTTTGGCTGTAAATCTGCTCCCATTCTAATCATTTGTTTGTTCTCTTCGGCTTCCAATCTGATTTCCTCGATTTTTGGCCTGTATAGTGTATATTTGTTTCTTGTGGGAATTCATAGGCAGGCTGGATATACAGTTCATGTTGTGTATTTGCTTAAACAAGGTAGATAGTCACTCCCTCCTACTTTCCTTTGGTATAATGACACCACCCTATGCTCTCACGTTGTGTGCCTTGGTCACTTGTGCAACTCTGTGCAGTCCCTCACATCGTGCACTTTTTGTACAGTGCCAGGAAATGTGCTGCACAATTCCCATGCTTTGAGCACCTCCGCAGTCCATTGCATCATGCGCATGCCACGCATTGCCATGAAACATGGCATAGAGTGCAGAAGAGAGCACCACACAACCTCAAATTGTGTCAAGGGCCCAGCCCTTGCAGGGTACAGGGCAGCTGCCAAATGTTTGGGAATCAATTCCAACACTGTTTAGCACAGCTCCACATTTCGCGCAACATCTCGTAGCATTGTGGAATGCTTCACAACTCCTTGCAAGAGTTGCAGACATTTTATGAATCTATGCTACTCAGTTCCTGTGCAGAACATCCAAATACACACATGGCCCTGTCGACATGCTGTGCTATGCTAAGTGGCACTTCTAGGGCTCTTGTTATGCCAATGCATCTATCAGCATACTTCATATCTGACAATCAAGCCGCGCAAGCTTAGAAGGTGAAGAGTCACACGTGGAAGCCCAAATGGTTCAGCTTCCAGAAAGATTTTTATGCCTTCGTGGCGTTGTTATATATGTGTATACACACACATATGTAGCATTAGATAGCAAGCAGATAGGTAGAAAACGGGCAATCATACATCTCCCTCGAGAGTATGCCATGTACAAAACACACATATTAATATAATTTCTGTTCTAGTTCTATTCTTTTCTCTATCTCACAATCTTGTTCGTATTGCTTTCACTTGCATATAATTCATCTAAATCCTCATTTAGAGTGTTGTTCCCCTGACCTCCTGGGATCTGGATCTGTAGCTAAATTTTCCGCTTCTGCATCTACTAGAGATAGTGGCTTACTTCTTTGACAACTCGTTTATGTCTATTTTTTTCTCTGTTTCTACTAAATACACTGGTTTCAACTTTTCGTATGCACCCTTCCCAATGCAATAGGTCACTATTCGTATATCTGCTACATCCCAATCATTCATTGAGGTATAACACACCCTTATTGTCAGATTCAAACTCGTTATTGGAATTAGATTCACCATTAGTGCTCGACTATTCCACACCAATTATTTGGCCTCTTTAAGTATTAATATTTAGTTTTTACCAATTTATATTGCGCTGGCTTTATGCTCCCAATCGGGTATAGCTTTAACTTGTATGAGCCATGGGCATCACAATTTTATTTTCTATGGAACAACCAGGACTCAGACCTCGAACCTCCATTGTGTATGCTTGGGTGCTTTTCCATTGGAGCTATTGGTCCATTCGTGACTGGGCATTTTTGGCAGGTTCTTGTTAGAGTCTGGTGTAGCTCATTTTCTCTGCCGTCATTAGTGGTGGTTTCCCAGCTTCTTACTTTTTCTGGGAAAATATTTGCACCTGACCCTTCATCTATTAAGGAATTTGGGAGAACGATATCTCCAGTTTCTATGGTTGTTTTTGGAATATTTCTTTTTCTAAAATAAAATATCTTGCTTCTTGGTTGGTTGGTCAGTAGTTGGACTGTTTGGGCTTTGCAAACTGTTACAAGTAGTCCGTTCACAGTTTTACTGGTACCATGACCATGGTTCCATGAATCAGCGATACCAGTTGCTTTATGGGATTATTTTTACCTTTTTCACATTTCATTTTTTTTTTGTGGTCATCTGGTTTGTGTTTCTTGTGAAGCTGCAGTTTGTAAACCTCTCCCATGTTATAAGTTTGACTAAATACATCTTATACAACATGTATGACATCTTGCATGTGTTGTTTTTCTACACGCCTGCCTAACTCTTGTATCTTTGCTGCTCTAGTTGAGCTTTATCTTTGGTAATGCCATTTGCTTTGCAATTTTACTCCCAATTTAAGCAATGAGTGTTTGGAACTTGATTAGGTCCACCGCCAAAGCTTGCTAGTTTTGAAATAGATATTGGTTTTGTCTCATCCTTGGTCTTTTCAAGGGTTTTATGGTTTTTTTTTTTCTTCTAAGGACAATGTACAGGTTCAAGCATCCTTTGCCTCTTATTTTTGGGTGTACACAGTCAAATGTGAATCCTTCTTGGCAGCTGATATCACTTCTTCCCTTTCCTCTGGCCCAGTCTGTGATACATCCAACTGTCCAATGTGTGCTAACAAAGAATTGGTTTCTGTCTGTGAAACATGAATTTTCGTGATATTAATATCAGCTGGGTGGTTTTCCTGCACGATCTAACCGATTGATTTAAATTGATTACTTTTGGCTGTGTTGTTCTCTTACATTGCTTTGTATTATCACTTGACGAATAATGACGCAAACTTTGTATATGCTGCTAGGCCGGATAAGCTAGGAAAGTATGGTACAATAGTATGATGGAAGAATTTAACAGAAATGATCTATCGGCTATGAATGCAAATAACAGCAATAGATGGCAATCAAATGCTGCATTTCTATTACCATAAAAGCATTCATAAATGTTTGCCAAAGGCTATTGTCAAAGGCTTGACCTTTGATGATACCTTTTCAAATTGATAATAATACTTAGTTAAGTCTTAAGCAGCTTAAGTGAAACATAACTTGGTATTAACTTTACTGAAATATGCATCCTCTAAGCTGCCTACATTTGTTAAACAGTAATCAATACCAATACATTAAAGCATATGGAAAACAATTATAGATTTGAAAACTTTGGCTTATGTTTCTCACCTGACTCAAATAATTTGTTTGGCTTTCTGCAACACTATACAAAGAATTGCAGCTATATCCAAGTTATTATGTCTGTAAAAATGTTAAAAATCAGAAAAGATGACAAAGAGTATTCCCTAGAATGGATTTCCCCCTCCCGCTCCCGCTCCCCCTCTATATATCTTGAAATATGAAAGAAACAAATGGTTTATGTTAGTTCTCTTGATGGTCCTAAGATCAAATAGATCTGCAAAAAAACTCAGTTATAGCATTCACACATGCACATTTTATACATTCATTAATAAGATTAAACTTATATTCATAAGATATTCAGGTATTATCATTTTTTTTAATTGGTTGCATTTTTCTACTTTCTCTTATGTTTGTTATTTTTGGAATTTAAAAAAAAACACTACTTGCATTTGTCTGAATGCATTTTTGCTTGTATGTTTCTAGATACTCAAAATTTTCCATATCTAAAGCTTGGAAATACTTATCTTTCCTAGTTTGAGGCAAAAGTAAGATCAATAAAGTGAACTTTTACTTTGACTATTGTCCCTCTCCTGTTGATGTATCTAACATTTTTACATTTAAAACTTTTGCTGAGATTTGTTATTGCACTGCAGCTACCTTACCAGACTAACAAGGCAGCATTGGTGGAGAAAATTGCTCAACTTGTCGATGGTAAGGTATAGAGTTTCTGCCTATGGGTGTAAGCAGTGGTTAATCTGTACACTAACAAGCATCTTGAATTAAATTAATTTTCTATTAATAGACGTTGAAGCATCTGGAAAGAATAAATATAAATGGTGATGAAAATTCAATGAAATCTAATATGTGTAGCAGTTTGTGTATTTGTAAACTAGTTTGTAAGATGTAGCCTGTACCATAAGGCCTTTAAGGCCCCAGCAGTCCTTCATTTTCTGCACCGTACTGAGGTTTTTCAGAGCTTTGTTTTTCTTTCTACATTAACATGAAGCAGTTAATTATTCTTAGCATCTATTTAGGTATAGACACATGATGGTAATTATTTGGAGGATTATCAATATGTGATAAGTCTATTTAATATTTCAGGATTTAGAAGGTATTAGCAGTATTCGAGATGAGAGTGATCGTTCAGGAATGCGGATAGTATTAGAGGTAGGCTCTTTTGCAGGTTTTGTGACCATGTTTCTTAAGTTTTAACCATAGCTGAATGTCGGAAGTGGAATTTGACAAATAATATGCTTATTTATAAACTTCAAAGTGATCTCGTATGCTATAAATAATAATTTGATTTTATTTTGTATTGCATGTTGTCGAAAGCCATATTTTTTATTTTTTATTTTTATTTTTGCAGTTGAAAAGAGGTTCAGAGTCATCTATTGTTCTGAACAATCTCTATAAGAGCACTTCACTTCAGTCAAGTTTTAGTTGTAACATGGTGGGGTGAGTAGTCTGAAATTATATCTATTTTCATTCAATTGCTGCGCTCTTCATAGTATACTTGAATGATATTTCTTGTGAGCATGATACTCTTGTATTTTTAAGCATAAAAAAATTCAAATGTCTGGAAAAGCTTTTGAAAAATCTGTTGGTATAAATAATATCTATTTGAAATGCTTACCTAACTAAGTTGGATGGATATTTAATGGCATGAATCATAGTTCAGAAATTGTATCTTTCTAGTGGTGAACACTTCACTTGGTGATTCACTACCATTGTTTGTGTACATGAAGAAGTAGGTTTTATTTAGTTGATAATCTTATCTATCCTTGGCTTTTATGTTCTGCATTGCATATGGAAGCACTGCACTTGAATGCTCTGCACAAATCCTTTTGACATTTGCATCTGTTAACTTAGTTTTTATGTTGATATTTTGTTTTAATTTGTCTTTCCTGTAGACTTCTGGATGGGCGTCCTAAATTGATGGGATTGAAAGATATGCTTCAGGTACATATTTACACTTTACGTTCTCACATTCTGTAATTGTAAGGCAAATGTGTTTGCATATGTGTAATCGCAAATTTGCAAAAACATGACAAACGTACAAGGAAAATATCATGACCTGTAGATTGTTATCAGTTGTGGAGTAGACAAGGCGTGCTTCAATTTTTGTAAACATTCCTGTGTATTGCCAAGTTTACCGATTGTATTCTCATTTCATTTGAGACATTTAAGCCTTTAGATCATTGACTTCTTTTAAAGTATTGCCTAGTATGGTCAAGTTATATGACTTGCTGGTGGAGAAATACAAATTGGAAATGATTCCTTTGACAAATATCCAACACCATCTGGAGAGTTGAATTTAAAACTGACCATACTTTTTGCCGCTGTACATAACATTGTTAATTGTGTTGGTCAACAGTTGAAAACTTCTTGATGAATAGAGTCTGTGTCCTCTCAGAGCTTTCTAAACAACTTGTACTAGTCATCAGAGGGCTAACGTCTGGCTGAGTTGACTTCATCAGATCATCTAGTCAGAAGTTCAGGTTGTGTGCGATTCAGGTCATGGTTGATATGACATTGGAAGGATACAATGCATTATCCATCAGCGATTATTTGGTGTTCTTTTACAGGAAATTTCTTTCTTTCTTTCTTGATATTTTAGGCTATTCTTTTTTTTATTGGTGAGAGGCTCAATTGTCAAGTGGGGTACACATTATATTGCAATCTTTCTTGCAGAGTTATAACTACGAAGACGTTGATAATTAGCCAGGTTATATTGATGATTTATCAAAATAAAACACAAAAATTAAGTTTGTCATCTCCAACTGTCCATTTTTGAGAAGTAATGGTCAAGTTTGTAATTTACGTAATGTTTACCATAAGTTTATCTTTAATACCATGTTTTGACTATATATTCAAGGCTATTATCCACTTAAATGTTGAGAGATTTGTTTTTTTGAGCTATAAAGCTGTTGTGGTTCCCATGGGGTAGAGTCATTCTTTGCTGGCTTTGATTGTGTTTATTCTAGATTCATCTACACCTACGGATTTGAATTTTCTTGAGGGGTTTGGCAGATTGATTTCTGTTACCAAAATGGCATGTAAATAGTTCAAGTCCTGGTAAATCCTGTTTTATGCATAGCCTTCTGTAAAGAACCAAATAAATTCAAAAAAATCAAGAAACCCTCGAGGAAGGATTATACTTTAGGACAATAAGGGAACATTCCTCAATATCTTCTATGTTAGAGCCAAACCAACTATACTGCTTGCTACCTCAATACATTCGATCCATATCCAACCTAATGAAATGCTATGGGCCTCCTACATATGAGCTCTAAACTAATAACATCAGGGAGTGGGAGAGCGACTACAGAAATCACATAACCCCATATGTTATATATTTAACTTGATAATTACCAAATAATAAATATAACTAGTTCCAAATGTTATCCATTTGACTCAATCCAACTAACAGCTGCTATGTGTGCCACATGTTGGTTGCTCCATAACCATCATGATAGCATGTGCCTAGGTACATCAAACTTCAAATTATTATCACATAACATTCCTCTCCATTAGCACGCCTTTCCTTCAAAAGGTGTGAAGAAACAAGATGGTAAAAGTTCCTCAAATCTGCATGTATTGTGAACCATGCTGGATCATACATCCGTCAATATTTGATTTGTTTAGGTGTTGGTTCTTGATGGTGCCATGCACATTTTGTGCTTTTTGATTCCAAATGTGTTCACAATTGCTGCTTGTCTGTCAATTTGTATGTCCGTAGCTGCTGCCGTGTTGATTTTAAGTATAGTTATAAATTATAACTGTTATTTCTGAGATGCTCAAAGCCTTGTCTCTCAGTGTGATGTGGATTCTAATATGCTGCAACCTGCATAGACCTGGCATCATGTTCCACTTCATCCTGCAACCTGCATAGACCTGGCATCATGTTCCACTTCATCGGCCTATAGGGTTACTTGTGAAGAGAAAACAAAGAATGTAGCTGAGAGAAGTGATAAGAAAAGAAGAGGAAAAGCTAAAGCAAATGCAGATGAAGGAAAATTAACAAGAATACGAGGTCATCAAAGAGATTGTGTATGTGGAAAATCAGAAATTTGATGAAGAAGAAGTTATAGAGAGCTTCTTAGCTTCTCTTAAAGAGGATGAAGCTGAAGAGTTTTTCAGTAATGAAGGTAAGAATAAGGTTGAATAAGTATTTTATGATGCTTGTTCATATTTTGAAGATGAAGATACATTTCTTGAAGATGAAGAGGGTGCAAATGTAGATAAAGAAGAAGACAAAACAGTTTTAGAGGCAGATTTGAAGTTGGGAAAGCTAGAAGACATTCAAGCGACATTGAAGGAGACTCAAACGTCTTCATATTTTCATCTGATCTTTGGGATTAGGTACAACATGGCTTATACCACCTCGATACCGTAGCTAATGGTATCCACACACAAGTCTATAATTGGGCCGTCTGGGATACGTCCGGATACAGTTTGTATGCCACTTGTAGCTGTATTTAATATTAGAGTTAAAAATACAATTGAAAAAAAAACAACCCGCAAATGACTAAAAGTACAATAAAAAGCTGTAGATGATTCCACTAAATGTGTTATAGTGGCAACATATGAGGGCATGGAGGTGAATGATACATACATATACATACGCATATGCATATGCATACGCATACACATACGCATACGCACTAGGTAGCCGGTATGTACCCTACAAGGCATGTGTACAGTACGGCATCCACCCGGTATGCAAATACAGGTACGCTATTATGCTGGGGGTGCGCTTAGGCAAGTGCGTCCAGCAATACCTGGGTATGTCTGGGTACTTCCAAGGAAGCATCCAGACATACCTGGGTATTGCTGGACGACCTTGGGCGTACCCACAACGTACTCCAGCCGTACCCACAGTAAAGACAACAATTATGTTTTGGGGTCAATAGATGGGATTATGTAAATGATTCAACTGTGGTAGAACAAGGGCAGTCATAGAAGTACCTAAAGCAATGGCTGAAACTGCAACAATTGAGATGAGTTTGGGTTTTGTAGGATCAAAAATGCAGTGGCAGCATCTCCACTAGCAAGTAAGACTAATGTAGAAATATTAAGAGAAACCCCATAGGAATCTGAACTGCCAAATTTGAAGGGAGCTGGTAATAGCTGGAATTCCAGTCATGTGATTTGTTATTATTTATGATTATAATTGGGCATTGTAACATTTGGAGTTTGAACAATGTCCTTGTTCAAAGTTCGATCAATGAATATCATGACAAAATGCAGTGAATTATTAATATCAAATATGTTATTTGGCTATTTAACTTATTTAATAATTTGTTTACTGTATTCATGTATAACAGTATAAGGCTTAATTTTTATCCATTTGGCTATATTTTTAAATATTTTCAATATTATATATATATATTGTATGGCTGTACCCAAGTGCTGTAGCCATCCACCCAAAAAATTGCTGTACCAACTTACCGGTTCCCCATACCGCAGCCCTTACCGGCTACCAAGTATACACACACACACATACATATACACATATACACATATACATATACACAGTGTTTTAAAAACCGGTCAAACCGGAACCGGAACCGGCCGGTTTGACCGGTTTGACATTTGAAATCATGAATCGGCCTGCAACTCGGATCGGCCGACCGGTTTTAGCCCAAACCGCCGGTTCCGTACGGAACCGGCCGGTTCACTCTTGTTTGCTGTACACGGCGCCCAGCGTGGAAAAACATTTTTTTAATTGTTTTCTTTTATTTTTTATTGCCTCTAAACCCTAATTTAGTGTTATAAATACACCCCCCCCCCTCTATCACTTCACACCTCTCTCATTGAGCATTTGTGAGCATTTGTGAGCATAAGATTGAAGAGTTTATTTTTTGTAGTGAGCTTGGAAGTTGGAGGCTTGGAGTTTGTTTGGCATTGCTTGTGGGCTCTTTGTGGTGATATTGGCATCCATTTGTGAGCACCTCACCTCTATTTGTGAGCACCTCTCTTATTTGCAAGGATTTGGAGGATTGGGGCAGCCTTGAATAGTGTTCATTTGGAGTTGTTTGGTATCAAGTGTGGGCTCTTTGTGGTGGCATTTACATCTACATTTGGAGTGTGGGCTCTTTGTGGTGCCATATACAAGCTTGGAGCATTTCCTCACCTCATTTGTGTGCACATTGAAAGGTATGTTACATTTTAAACTTGTCCCTTATTTGTAAATTTTATTAAAAAGAAATAGGAAATTTATTTTGTTTTTATTTGCATTTTCAGATTTGTTTGCATTTGCAATGGCCCCCAAATCAAAAGACCCTACATGGGCCCATGCAGACACAATTGATGATCAAGTTTTTTGTAAATATTGTAAGAAACACATCAAGGGGGGATTCATAGGTTGAAACAACACTTGGCTGGTCAAAGAGGCCAAGTTACCCCATGTGAGGCACTGGTATTGATGACATTAGGTTGGAAATGAAAACATGCTTGAAAAACATAGAGAAGAGAAGGCTAGGCAAAAAGAGATGGAAGCTGAAATAGGGAGGAGGGAACATGCCTCGAGTGTTGAAGGATCTTGCTCTGACCCTTCTGTGACTGTTAGAGACCCCTTTCGGTATATGCCTCCCCCATCCACTCATAGTCAAGAAAACCGGCCTCAAAAAAGAAAGAACATTCAAAGCTTTTTTCCATCTTCCACACCTGCCACTTGCTAGTGCCTCCATGCCAACACAAAATCAGCCTACCTTGGATAACCATTGGAAGAAGCAATACAAAGAAGCAACTTTTGAGTACATTGCTAGATGGTGGTATGATGCAGATATCCCTTTCAATGCTGCCCGCTCACCTTATTACCAGCCGATGTTTGATTCCATTGTTGTTGCTGGTAAGGGCTTCAAAGGCCCTAGTATGCATGACTTGAGAGGATCACTTTTGAAGAAAGAAGTTGCATCCATAGATGAATATTTGAAAGGTTGCAAAGCTTCATGGGCCAAAACAGGATGCACTATCATGTCAGATGGGTGGAGTGATGGCAAGAACCGCACAATAATAAATTTTCTTGCCTCTTGTCCACAAGGTACCATGTTTTTGAAATCAGTAGATGCATCTGATAGGGTAAAAGATGCAAATTTATTGTTTGAGCTTTTGGATGAGATTGTTTTAGAGGTGGGGGTAGAAAATGTTGTACAAATCATAACGAGATAATGCATCTAATTATGTTCTTCTTTGGTAAGATGTTAGAGGCTAAACACAAAACAATATTTTGGACTGCATGTCTTTGCACATTGCATAGACCTCATGCTTGAGGATATAGGGAAAAAAGATTGGATCACGAACACTGTAGAGCATGGCAAGAGCATCACCAAATACATCTATAATCACTCATGGGTATTGAACCTAATGAGGAAGAACACGAGGCGAGAGAACTTGTTAGGCCGGCCATCACGAGATTTCTGAACGAACTTTCTCACGTTGCAATCTCTTATTTCCCAACAACAGAACTTGAAAAGGATGTTTTCAAGTGATGAATGGAATGCATCAAAGTGGAGCCGAAAATAGGATGGGAAAGACACAAAGAAGAAACTTTTTGATAATTTATTTTGGAAAAAAACAACAGAGATTGTGAAAGTTGTTGAGCCTCTTGTTAAGGTGTTGCGGTTGGTGGATGGGGAAAAATTAGCCATGGGCTATATTTATGAGGCTATGGATCAGGCAAAGGAGCAGATAAGGGCAGCATACAAAGATAGGGTAACTAAGTATGGGCCTATATGGGAGATCATAGATAATAGATGGAACAATCAACTCCATCGCCCTATACATGCAATTGGGTATTTCTTGAACCCAAAATATCATTATAGAGCTCAACTTGGAGAAGATCAAACAGGAGAAGTAAAAGATGGTTTGTACGAGTGCCTAGAGCGCATGGTCCCTGATGAGATGCAACAACTTGAGGTTCACCGACAGATCAGCTTCTTCAGCAGAGCCACAGGTACCTTTGGGAAAAACCTTGCAAAGATTGCAAGGGATGTGGACCAACCAGGTAAGAAATTCTAAGTTTTTTGAAGTTCATTTGATTAAAATTTTTAATGAATAATCATGAATTTTTAGCATAAGACAATATTTTTCTAATTTGTTGAATTACGCTTTAACCTTTAAGTTATAAGTTTATGTTTTACTTTTAATTTTTAACTGTGTTTTTAACTTTTTGTTGTCATTGTTTACTAATTAAACATTTACATTTTTTATCGCAGCACATTGGTGGGATTCATTTGGTAGTCGGTGTCCTCGGTGCAAAAGTTTGCAATTAAGATCTGAGCCAAACTTGCGGTGCTTCGGGTCGGCGCAAGAAAGTCGTCTTTGAGCGGATTCACACGAAGAAAGCGTTTGGAACAACAACGGTTGAATGATCTTGTCTTCGTGCGATCTGACCTTCGGTTAATGCGTAACTAGTTGTTGAACCGAAGACGATCATGATCCCATTGTCTTGGATGATATAGATCCAACTCCAGAATGGGTAGAGGAGAGTCAGCCAGCAGAGTTTGATCCCGATGACTTGGGGTGGATGGGTTTGGATCAAGAATCGATGAGCCATTAGTAGCACCGCCGCCATCGTCACGAGACACAGCAGGCACTAGTCACACTCGTGCTTACTCCCCAACCCCGTGCGGCTCCGGTTGTTGCGAGATGTACACGAGGATTTGGATGAGTCGAGTCGAGCGAGGAGGCCGGTGATGATATTGATGAGGATGACCTTGAGGATCCCATTTCCAGCAGCGGTGCAGAGTTTGATCATGATGATTGATCATTGATGTCATCTAGTTTATTCTAGAGTTTTGTAACTTGTAGTATTTGTAATGTATCAATGATCATATCATGTTGTTTTTTTGGAGTCTTGAACTATGGAGATTGATCATTGGAGACCATTTAGAGCCTCATTGTCTATGTATTTTGTTTCGGAATCTCATCTATGATATATGTATTGTGTATTGGACTTGGAGTTCGTGCCATTTTGCTATAAACACCTTTCTTGCATATATATAAGAGAAAACTTTGCATATTCTGTGTGTACTTGTTGGAATTATGGTTTTTAACCTTTCAAATATATTATTTTCATTAAAAATATAAAATTTTATGTATTTTTTAGTAAACCGGTTCATTAAGTTTGAACCGGTCCGGTTCCGGTCCGGACCTCGGACCTCGGCGGTTCGAGTCGGTTCGATTTTTAAAACATTGCATATACATATACATATATCTACATATATATACATACATGTGTGTGTGTGTCTATATATATATATATATACCTACATACACACACACCTATGCCATCATGGCCATATCCATATCAAGGGGTCTTAAAAATTACCGCTATCTATATCAATGCTGACTCAATCTTTATTGTATACTTGTTCTTTTGCCCCTTGAGTAGATTAAGGTTTGGATTTCCTTTTAAACACCGTTGTTCTTCTCATGCTTCTCATAAGATGTTTACTTGAAGCTGTTCATCGATTCTTTCTTGGTAATGTTTTTGTGTCATTGATTTGATCATGTTGTATAGTACATTACAAACTTAATTTCTTTTCGTAGTAAAGCTTCATGGATCTCGTTTGCACTTTAATAAGAACACTTCTCAAATTCTCTAACCAAGGATGCCCATGAATAATAACTAACCCATCAATATGTAGACCATAATTTTTTTAATGCAATCCATATTTGTTCTGAGAGAGCTTCAAAGCATCAAATGCGTCACCTTCTTATCGTGTACTGTGGCGCCTTGATATTTTTGATGGACCTTGCAAATGCTTAGCCAAGTCAATGTAGAAGTTGTATATGTTGCTTGGGTTTATGAAGATAATGGTATCTTTTTGAATCCATCAATGCATGTGAAACATCAAATTTTCTTTTCTTGGAAATAAAACACTTGAATGTCTTTCTTTCATATCTTGTTTATCTTTCACCTTATTTTGTGCTTCTTTTTGATCTTTTTCTAGTTTATTTATTTCATCTACTAGTATTGAATGGTATTCTTCAATTTGAATATTTATCCATTTTTGTCCGTCAACACTTTTTTGGATTTCACGATCAATCTCTTTCTAGCTTAAAATTTTTCTTATGTTCCCATTCATTAAGAAATTTGTTCACTTTGTCACATTCCCAAATGAATGGAGGGATGCTCACACTTGTTTTAAAAAAACTCTCTCAAAATACTTGTCTAATGTCGGTTGCCATTCTCTAGCATCCAAATCATCTTGTTTTCTGAAAAACCTACTTCTCCACACAAACCGCAATTCAATTAAAACCGAAGGTTTTAAGAAATCTGCATCTAAGGGAGCTACCTTCTTACTACAAACCTGAAATTAAAATCCTATAGGCAAGAGACTTTGAAATTTCAATCAATTTGCAACACATAATATTCGATTTTCTTGCCAAACTTGAAAGATATGATTTTTTTGAATTGTGGAAGGCAAACTTCTTGGGGCAATGTCTCCCTCGATGTTGCTTGAATTTTTTAAATGACGGCTTGCCATGAAGCTTTCTAGGGGAAATTTCTTAGGGTGCAATAAGTATGCTGCTCAAATGATCTAGTTGAGAGAAAAACAAACTTCTAAATGATATATTTTTCTTGAAGAAAAGATGATTGAAAAAATTGATTATCTCAAAAACCTTGTCCCACATTGACCTAATTCCAAATCTGATACCACATATTAAGAACCAAACATCCAATATACATATGTTGAAATATAATAAACATGCATTCTAGGTTTCAGGATACGGTATGGGCTCGATACGTTGATACATCAATTTTGAAAAACCCTTGGGTATGATACGTCTTGGATATGTTTGTACATACATACATACATACATGCATACATACATACATACATATATATGTACATATACTCATTTTACTCATTTTTTAGTCCATTAAAAACTGAAATAGTAATGCAAACCTTGAATCAATATTCAAAACATTCAATATACTTAAGACTTTTTCATTGATCATGTGGTTGCCATACATATGATATTTCGAATATCATGTCAACATGAATACGAACAAAACTTGAAATTTGAAAAATATACTAGGATCAATGTTCAAATTTTCAAAACATACAATATACTTAAGATTTTACATTTCATTGATCATGTGGCTGCCATACATATGATATAGGAATATCAAGTCAACATGAATTATGAATACAAACAAATCTAGAATATATCATCTAGATTTTCCTCAAAATCAAGTTCTTGTGTGCCACTTGCGCTAGCTCCACTCTCATTAGCTCCACTCTCTGCTCCTTGCAAACTCCCTTGAATGTCATCTTTGCCATCAAATAATGAAAGTTGGGCAAGCGTGGCTGCGGAGGCATCCAAGTCTGTGGTCTCTGGAAGAAGATCCCAAAGTTTGTGAGGCCCTTTAGCATAGTCCTCAGACCTGTGTGACAAGAGGCGCAAATTGGAATGCACATATACCAAATCCTCAGCTTTTTTAGATGCCAACTTGTTTCTTTTAGTTGAGTGGATAAAGGTATAAGTACTCCAATTCTGCTCTGCGGAAGAATTACTAGCCACCTATTACAACAAAGTTAGAAAATTGAAATTCAAATTAGTAACATACTAAGAATGTGTGAAAAATAAATTAAATAATCCTAAATTAAATTTAAAATATTCAAAATGATTATAAATTTATAAATGTTATACCTGTGAAAGAACTTTTATAGCAATAGGACGTAAGTACTTGGCATCATGGCCATGTACACACCACCATGTGGTTGGGGTCAAGCTACTCTTGTCGAAAAGAGCCTCAATCGCTCCCATGTTGCCTTCTGAACCAACAAACATGCCCATTTCACTTCTGACCACACTGGCTATAGATGGATCAGGAAAAAGTCTTCTGAATGTTGCCTTGGTTCCATTTCCAACTTCGGAGTCAGAGAATGGTGCTTGCCTATTTGGTAGCCCAAGTACATCAGAGCTATAGTACTTTGGGTTCAGTGCATAAGCAAGAAGATGTAATGAGGTGGTCATTTTATTCCACCTCTTCATGACCACACTCTTGACCTCATTGTAGAAGGTCTCTTCTGGATCTTGCTCTTTTGTTTGTATTACATCTCTCATGCGCAAGCATAGAATCTATGCCATCATATATCTCTCCCAAGCATGCTTCATCAGTATCTACGAATCTGATCATAGAGAGAATGGGCTCTGTAAAACTCAACAAGTACTCAACCTTGGCCCACCAATCATCATCAAGGACCCATGATTTTACCCTTGTAGCTTTCTCTGTATTTGATTGCCTCCACATTGTCCAAACATTGCTCATCACCATAATGCTTAAAGCCTCTCTCACCTTCACAAGCCGTCTCAAAACGAGCGTGTGAGAGGCAAATCTTGTTTCTACAACCTTCAACAACTCCAACCTTGAGAATCTCCTGAAAATGGTTTGTGACATATGATGGTTTGTGATAAACATCTGAATGTCATTTGCCTCAGGATAAATTTGCTCAATCCATGGGATTTTATCAATCTTTTGGAGCATTAAATTAAGGGAGTGGACAACACAAGGGTCCAAAAATGTGCTCATATCTTCCCTCTATGACCATTCCTGTTGCTTTACAGCTTTGAGTGTTATCCTGTGATGACTTGGACAACATTCGGGGCCCACCCACTCAATTGCCTCTATCAAAATGTCGGCAATAAATTGTGCATCTTTGACTTCCCCACTCTGATCAATGGCTTTAAGGACCATTGCCTCTTTAGGGCATACTGCAACAACATTTATCAGGGGTCTATTTTTAGCATCTTTCCATCCATCTAAAATGATGGAAACCCTGCATTTCCTTCCATGAGTCTCGATTGGTTGCTAAGAAGTGTTGTGAATGCGTTCCACTTCCTTTCCCAAGAGTGTGGTTCAAACTTTTTTGTAACTTGGGGATTTGTACCCTTGTGGAGCTTCATTGATACCCTTCACCATTTGATGCCAATATGGAGACCTCAATACATTAAAGGGTAGCCCACATGCATAAATGCATCGAGCAACAACCTCATCAACAATCTCCCTCTTTTCAATATTAAATGCTTTCTCCAATGCTCCTTTTGGCCTTTTTCGTGAGCTCTCTGGACTCTCTTCATCAAAAGGGGAATCATGTGGTTGACTTTGAATTTGGATGAAAGGATGATGAATGCCTTCTTTGCAAAGGAATTGTTCTAGTTCTATTTCTTTCAGCTTGTCTATCAGCCTCCTCTTGCTCTCTTAAGTACTCTTGCCATTTTTTCATTTGTTCTTTTTGGGCACTTATTTATCCCCACACTTCCAACACCAGTCAAATGGATTTTCAGTCGGCTATATAAGGATTTGTATTGAGTTTGACAACCATTACATGTCCAAATCCGACCCCTACCACCAACAATGTTGTCTACCACTGTCACATGTCTCCGAAGAGGGGAATTAAGATCATGTCTCATAGGAATTGATGTGTTTTTAACAGCTTCTTGGCCTTGCACTCCCCAACTGAAGTAGAATTTGATGCCATCCTAATCTGTTTTTGATCACCAAGATCACCATAAAGACGCGAGGTGAGAGCATACACAAAGTTAGGATGTTTAAAAATTTAAAAACATTTTGCCTTAACATAAATAAAATAATTATATCATCCTAATTTGTTTTGATCACCAAGATCGCCATAAAGGCGCGAGGTGAGAGCATACACAGAGTTTAGGATGTTTAAAAAATTAAAAAACATTTTGCCTTAACATAAATAAATTAGTTATGTCATCCTAATTTGTTTTTGATCACCAAGATCGCCATAAAGGCGCGAGGTGAGAGCATACATAGATTTAGGAAGCTAAAAAAATAAAAAACAAATACATTAACATTGAACAATGCATTTAAAATAAAAACAATTTTTACTAATTATTAAATTAAATAACCCTAAACTATGCCATCCTAATATGCTTTTGAATACCAACATTGCATAAAGGTGTAGGTGAGAGCATACACAGATTTAGGATGTGTTTAAACTATCAACTTTAAAAAAATGCAACATTATAAATAAATAAATAACCGTAAAAAATAAAACAAAAGGATGAATTAAAAAACAATTAAAATACGGTATACCTGTAGTGTATATCCTTGTTGCCTCCAAACAAATGCTACCTCTTCCCTCAAGTCTACTCTTTTAGTTTTGAATGAACAATAAATTTAAAACAGTCTCTTCCTCTCAAGTCTCAACAATGGCTTCCTCTCCTTCTCCTCCTTGTAATGGTCGACTCCAAACAAAAGAAGCAATGGCTGCCCTTCCTTCAAATCTTTGCCTCCTCTAAGCTCTTTGCAAAACCTCCTTCCAATCTTTGCCTCCTCTAAGCTCTTCAACTCTTCTTTGGCTCTTTGCTCATACACTTGCAAAAAGACAATGAATTGTTTGTGTGATTTCAAATGAGAGGGGTGGGTGCTTTTTATAACTTTTTGTGGTGATTAGGGTGTAGTATTTTATTCATTTTATTTTTAGGTTTCGGTTTTATGCATTGGAAAAGTCAAAAAATATAAAAATGTTTTAAAACCTTTCAAAGATGTTTTTAGGCAAGGTACGCCACAGGTTCGTGTGGATACCTCCCGGGTTTGTCACGTGCACATCCATACGTACCCGTGGCGTACCCGAGAGGTATCCACATGAACCCAGGGCGTATTCGTACCCGAACCTGTATGTATCCATACCGGATACGTATTGGGTAGGGTTCGAGGGGGGCAAGGACGTATCCTGACAACGTAGCATGCATTATACAAGGCATGTATGGAAGGCAGCAATATAAAGAATATTGTTGGTATAGGATTGTAAACTACAATAATCCTTAAGTGGCAATTGTAGGAGATCTAATTTGAAACTTGAATCCACGACACTACCCTATCTCACTATCTTAATGCATGGGATCCATGACTTGTCATGCCAATGGAGTGATATGAACCTCTCGCATATAATCTCATATTAATTAACGCTTTGGAGGGGGTAGGGTAAACCTTAATCCCGTTTGGTACACATTTGCTTGAGTAATTGCCAAATATAACTTATTTCAAAAGTTATCTATTTTATCCAATATAAGTAACTTAAGGTTATGTGTGCCACATGTTGGCTACTCTATAAACAACATAATGCCTTGGGCATAGGTACATAACATTCTATCCCCCTTATTACATGACAATTACCAAGATAAACAGAAATACCCAACGTAACCTTGGACATGTCCCCTCAAGGCCTCTTGTTGGACATCTTGGATGTTTCAAAGACATGGGGATGTTTTAACTCCTCCCAATGCCATTTCAGAAGTCTGCAACTTGTCTTGGGTTTTCATAGGAGCCCCACACTTGATGGAACAATGAAAAAATATAAAACTTTTTGCACTTATTACGTCATTCATTATTAGGTCTTTCATTTTTTGCTTCTTTTACTTTCCTCTTTTACGTGAAGGAACTATTTCTCCTTTCAACATAGAAAAGGTTCATATTGTTGGTTTCCTTTGGCTCAAATTTTGTTTATGGATATTTGGTAAACAAATAACTAAGCAGCTATGTATGAGGAAAGACAAGTTTGAAAACTTGATTTTGAAATTCTTAAGCAAGAGAGTAATATATATGCTCATATTATTTGTATTGAAGCATGAACCTAACAAGTAAGAAATTTTTAAACTAACCTCATATTATGAATCATTATGTTTGATAGTTGCTGATGTTCATCACATGAGTATGAATATCTTTGAAATGCTTAATGATGCTCGGTATTTAAAAAAATTTAAAATTTGATTTGTTTTAAAGAGTATATGTATGCTCATGACACTTCTCATCCCCAAAATACTGGATAAATTATCAGCCTGCCAAAAATACTTGCCCCTATCAGAAAATCCGTTGAACATAAGAAAAACGCTCCTCTATTGGCAAAAAAATGGAATTGTAAAAGAGTAACAAGAAAAGAGAAGACGTGCACAACATCCCCAAGAATTGTTAGAAGATGTCTATATAGAAAATTACCCTTAATGAAGGTCTACAAGGTGGGACTTTCAAGGAAATATAAGCTCCATAATGCCTCTAATTGAAGAGAACAACCCAACACTTTGTCGAAGGGATGTGTTTGTTTGGGAGGATATATGATATTGGATATTCAGAGCTCTCAAGCATATGTTACCCTATTTAACAATTTTACTACGTGTAGAATGTTCTCACCAAGGATGCGATACATAATGGGCATAGTAGATAATTGCATATCACATTTGAAGAGTGGGAGCCTTAGGAATTTAGGGACATGACATGCCATCCCCTCCCAATATTAAAGTTATTATGTAATCATTAACTAATTAAATAATAGTTAATGTACTTTAGTTATACAAATGTAACTACACATATAAGTTTATAACTACTTCACTTGGCGTGTTCTTGATAAAAAAGACAAACACAATATGTACTAGTGTGTTGTGTACCATATGGCTTCTATTCTCTTCATTCTCTCGCACATACTTACTATCATTGGTATTAGAGCCCTTTGTATGAGGAAGATCTAAGAGAAGAATATGGATAACAAGTGTATGGGTAATCCCTAGTCGGGTGTGAACAAGAGCTAGGAGTTTGAGGAAGCCCTAGTTGAGTATGAACAAGAGCTAGGAGTTCGAGGAAGGCCTATGGAAATTAGCAGCGTATGAATTGTGTTGGAGAGGTTTGATGTGCTAAGATCTAACTAGTGGAATTTCAAGTTGCGCAGACAACAAGGTTGAAGAGAAGGGATAAATATGTCTTGAAGGATATTTCATTTGGGGTCATGATTTGCATGAGCAAGGGTCCATGATAGATTTGTGTCAAAGTGAAAAAATGTTGAAGACAATCATTTTTCTTGCTAGGGCACGATAAAGACCATAAACATCATTTCCGTATCTATTTTGTGAAAATCGTGACCAAAAAGATTTCATTTGCTCGGTGAAGAAGGAAGTTTGACCAGATTGTGAGGTAGACTAGTTGCTGCCGAAAATGCAATCAAAATTGTGTAAGGTTTAGTCACGTATACAAATTATGTTAGGTTACGAGGCATGAGCAAAAAACGTCACATTTGTGGAAGAGAATCGTGGAAGAACAACAAACATTCACTATTTCGTGAGGCACAAGTTTGGGAAAAACAAACAAATAGTGAAAAGGATCAAATCTAATCCATTTGTTGAAGTGCAGAGTTCAGATTTTTAGAGACAAGATTCAAGAATGATACTATTAATCCTCATGATGTCTAGTATTACTTGATTAGGGATCAGTCCAAACTAGAACCATGAATTTGCAGACTAAAGAAATATGATTTGCTAGGGCACGGACAATTTTTGTGTGTTCTAGACAAAAGTGAAAGCCATGCTTTGAAGGAGGAAGAGGTCACAATCCATTTGAGATCAGCTTGGTCCATATGAATTAAGAAATTCGAAGAAATTGTGACAACAAAGTTATAGGAAAACAATATAGACAAAAAAACTATGGTGAAGAAGTTGCGATCAAACATTTTCGCAGACTTTTATCAATTTCATTTATATTCTATTGAATAGCTGATGTGAAAGGCTCAAATTTACTTATGGGTGAGAATATCATTGTTACATTGTTGGCTCATTAATTTATGTTGGTAGTAATGAATACCATGTCTTTATTGGTAAACAGGCTCACCAAGCGGTTGGTTTACAGGCTTTGCATTTCCATTTACTTTTTTACAGTTTAGAAGTCAGAGATAATGGCCAATATTTAAAATTTAGGTCTATAGGAAGCAAAAAAGTTAATTGGCCGTAATTATAATGTCTAGTCATTGTTGACTAGGGCAAGTGTGAGAAAATGGCCCTTCTATTTTTGAAATTATGTGTTAGATGATTTAATCCTCTAGGTATGAAATGCTAGTGTAGTGTGCAATCTTTGGATCAGTCTCCAAAACAAGTATCAAACTTTGTAGACAAGTTGGGTCTTGTTCACGAAGAGTTTGCTGTTTTCAACAAGATGCATAGGATGGGTCCTTCTCAAAACATTTTCTTCAGATGTAGAATCTCTAGATCAGTTTGCTGCAATAGAGAATAATGTGGATGCCGAGAACTTGGTTGTGCTTGTTTTGAATATTTTTTTGCCCTCTTATGAAACTTCTGTGGAGGCTTTACATTTGATGGTGGAAAGCCAGACCTTGAAATTTAACCATGTTTGTTCTTACTTGCTGCAAAAGGACTGAAGGCAGACACAAACTATTGAGTTTAGGTATATACAAATAATGAGTGCATTTACTGCTCAATCGAAGGGGGTGTGGAAATGTATTCTTGACAAATCATCTTCTAGATACTTGGTGAAATGTCACTAATGTCATAAGGTTGGGCATGTGAAAAAGGTTTACTGGAAGAGACAATATGATCTTTCTTCTCACAACAAAAAGGCAAGAGGTTAGGAAAATGTGGCAGTAGTTGAGAACAAGATTTTGAGGAAGAGTATGCCCTTGGGGCATCATGCTCAAATAACACTGCTACTAGTTATTGGCTTCTTCTTTTTGAAGCATCGAAACATTTTTTTGTGTTGTTATGATTGGTATGTAAATTTTATTGCAAATACAAATATTTTTGATTCACTTTTATTAGTTGATGGGGAGTCCATAAGAGAGGATATGCATTTTCTCTTGGAAAACTCATGTTATGGAATGTTAGGTATGTTCTTAACATGAATAAAATCTTGTCTATTCATCCATTAACATAAAATCCCAATATTGCTTTAAATTTCTCTCGAGCAAAAGTGTATTGTGTTTGATGTGGAACAAGACAAGGTAGTTGGTGTAATTACTTGGCAAGGTGGCATGTATAAACATGTTGACCTTGCTACTGTCAACTTTAATGCATGTGTATAGGAAGACTTCACCATACATGATGTGTGCTAGGCTGAAATGCTTCATGTGTGGGAGGATGAATTATCTCAATCAAATGCACAGGATGCACGGGAGATGCATGGTGAGCTGGAAGGAAAAGACACTGAAAGAATTTCGGAGAGAGAGTCCACTATCTAGGATGCATGGGAGGTGCATGGTGAGATGGTGAGAAACGCCACTTCTGAAGAGGCATTTGGCTTAAGGGATCGAAGACAAGGTTGTTAATCCATCATGACATGGCCATGTTGTTCTCACATTTGCCCCTTTTACAGTATTGGAACATAGTTATATTCTAAAGCAAAAGGCATACTTAAGTGGGAGATTGTCATGCTAGTGGAATATGATGTCTTGTTGAAGAACAATACCCAAAATTTGGTTGACATACTGCCAGGTGAGTTGGTGGAATTAACCTTTGGATACAAATGGGTGATATAGTACAAAGTCTTGTTGTGGAAGGCCTTTCACAACAAGAGGGAATAGACTATGAGGAGATCTTTGCTCCTACTATGAATACTATGAAGATGGTCACATTTTGGTTGCTTCTCTTTAGAGATTTGGATGAGGAGGTTTACTTGGTGCAACTTAAAGGTTTTCAAGTACCTGGTCGTGATCATCTGGTTTGCAGATTGATTCAGTTTCTGTATGGACTTAGGTAGGCTCTATGAGCATGGTATATTTAAAATGATCAACATCTCCAAGATTTTGGATTCAGAACTATGGAACTTGGACTGAAGTTATTAGTGAATGAAGGTTCATCACCTGTTGAAGAATCACCCTATAGACAATTGGAGGGCAGCCTGATATATCTAATACCTATACGATCAGAGTGTGTGCTATTGTTAGTGATCTTTCTCAGCTTTTGTTTCAAACAAAGCTCATACATTTGACAACAAAAAAATGTCAGAGGACTGCAGATTTCAAATTAACATCTAGGGAGCAGCCTGCTTATTTAATGTCTAAATCCTTTGGTCTCCTTGTGTCTGTAAGATTTTGGGACAAACTTGGAGTAGATTCTAGATTAGTCATTAAGGGGAAGTCGTTTCGGATTAGTCATCAAGGGGTGTGGGTAATATAGTTATTAAGTTATTGTGTAAACATCAACCAAATTAAATATTAGTTTGGTACTTAAGTTATACATATAATTGCCTCACCCGATGTAGCTTCTTTTGTGCTTGATAAAAGATGGACACACACAAGATGTTAGTATGCTGCATGCCTTCCATTCTCTTCAATCTCTCTATGATACTTACACCCAAATGATTCTCCTTAAAGTGTAACATGAAAACAAACATTATGATCTTCTTAGATTTGCGTTCAGCCTTCACATTACTTTTTTATTCATCAATCTATGCATAATTGTTATTGGTGGTGCTCTTTGATAATATATATTATCACCTATCCTTCACTTCCTCAACATATTCTTTATTATAAGACTTGCTTTATTGAAAATGTTTGTGATGGTATAACTGATTACTATCATAATATCATGATATAATTTATGTTGATATAGGTCAGCTTTTGTATTTCTACGACTTCCTCATTGCCTTGTGACTCTTCAAACCTGGTCCCCATAGTCTTTGCAATGAGATTTTAATGATGCAAAGTAATTGATTTTGTGACCTTATACATATTAAGGTGGCGATTATATCAATAATCTCCTTCAAAACCTTGATTTGGTGATTCGGTTGTGTGATTCCATGCAAGATTAGATTCATTTTCTTGGGCCATATATTTATCATTCTTTTGCATATTAAGGCTTAAAGCTCCCATGGGAGTCCAAGAACTATATTTTTGCAATGTATAGGTGTGTCATGTAATTAAGAGCGGAAAACATGCTCATCCATGGTGACTTTTGATCCTTGTACAACTTAGTTTTCCCACTATATTTCTATTGTTTCTTAAAGCTCTTTGTTTGAACATGAGATTATTTGCCAATTTAATATCGTTAAAATTATGATTACTACTTGGTATTATATAATCAAGAGTAGCCTTGTTTTATTTTCTTTCTTTCCCCTATAAAATCTAAATTTTGGGGATAGAAGTCCAAAAGTTTTGAAGCAATTTTACTTGGAGGGAGTTTCCGGTCCCTCAAAATGCAATTTTTCTGCCTTAAGCATTTCAATGGTACAAAAGCTACCATGAAGTATCAAATACTTCCTGATGTTTTCCTAAATCGATAGAAGTTCCACTCAACATCTGGGATTTCTTTTTTTAAAACTTAAAGAAAAATGAAAACCTGCAATTGTAGGCAAATGTCACACATGGAATGAATTAAGCACAAATAGAAAACACTAGGCATTACAACTATGAATTAAAGAAGTAACATTCCTGTAGGTACAATTGAAAGAATGGATAATTTCTAGATCAAGGATCTGAAAAAATTGACAACATACTCGATGTTACTATTTCTATCTTGCAAGTGAGAGTAGTATTAACAAACGAATCCCAACATCTCTACTTAAGTTCTATAATCAAAACAATAAGACCAATCTTAGAAAAATGGATTTTTGAAGGAAGTTATTGAGTAAGTTCACCACGATTTGATTTAGCATGCATTGTTTGATTATTAATATTATGTGTTAATATCTTTTTTATTTTCTACAAACCATTTCTTATGTTTCTTGCCATTTCTTTTGAGCATATGCCTAATGTTTTTTTTTTTGGTCCCTTGATGTCCCATCTTCAAGATTCCTATTTCTAATTCTAAAACTCCTATGATATAAAATTCTCACTTTCTTGAACATAGTTCTTTGTTTAGGTTTCATATTTTTGGGTACATCATTTTATTTGATACCACATTCCCATTTAACAATATTTCCAACATTTTGAGTACATTATGTGTAGTAATTCTTAGGAAGAAAGAGAAAATGAACTTTTCAAGGGAAATTACGACTATCTTGTCTACATTAATATAATTTGTTTAACCTCACTAGAAACCAAACAATGGTCAAATTTCCAATATATTCAAGACTAATACCAAATAATTAAATAAATAATCTTGATTAATTAACTAATTTTTTAGCCAACTAATTGAATGCATTTTCCAATCAAATACTATGAAGACTAATAACTTGTGGTTATCCTAACATCATCCCTTCCTCTAATATGATTTAAAATTGGTTTCCAAGAGTTTCATATGCTAAGACTATTATCTCTATTGGGATTATTCAGTCAGTTTTCAATTTCAATGGTTTCATTTAGATTCCTTTGCTAGCAATGAACTTTTTAACAAGCGATCTCATCTTTTCCACATGTAGATGGTATCTTGTAAGGTGTGAGTAATTCGCTAAGACAAATTCTTCATGGTGTGAATCATTAATGTCGTTGTTGTGTTGTTTAAGTTTGTCGCGGACACCTCTTCCTATATCTCCTACATATGGCTTACCTGACATGAGGATGGTAGTAAATAAACCTCTTTTTATAAACTTGGATTAAAGATTTTGTTTGAGGAAGCTTGGAGCTTTGGCTTGCATGGGAGACATAGAGTCGACCTTCATGCGAGCACCTTCAAGCTTCTTTGGAATAAACCTCTTTTTCAAAACTTGGATTTAAGGTTTTTAATGAAGCTTGGACCTCTAGCTTATGGGAAATGGAAAGGCATCCTTCACAAGTGCACCTTCGAGCTTCCTTGGTTGCTCTAGCTACTGATGTTGTTTCTTATTGGTTCTTTGTTGTTGTTGCCTTTGTTTTGTGCTTGTGTGTCTTGTTTTTTTATTTGGTTTGGTTGTACCCATTTTCTTTTTGTTTTTTTATATTGGAGTTTGTGTGCTATAATACCCATTGATGTCACCTTAGAAATAAGTCATGTGTGTTAAGGAATGTTGCCTAATCCGTACTTGACATAAGTGATATAGGATAAGTTTAGGGATGCTCTAAAAGAGCCGCCTAAACATGAAGAAGAGAATGGCAATACGTTTCCATTTAATGGGAAGCTTGAAGGAGCAATAATCCAAAAGAGGAAAATATAAAGAAAATCAAGACAATTTTAATCAAAATCCTCTAGCGGCGACTATTAGCAAAGAGAGCCATAAGCAATCCTTCAAAGAAATCTTGTGGGAGGAAGAAACTTGTCTGCATTCGGCATCACAAAATTTGTTACTAATAGTGATAGAGCAAGAGACAAGGGCAAAGAGAGCCCTAAGCAATCCTCCAAGAAAAATTTGTGGAAGGAAGAACCTTATCTGCATGCGGCGGGAGCATAATTTGTCACTAATAGTGATGGAGCCAAGAGATAAGGACAAGTATACTCAACCGGAGGCCTACCATCTCCGTCACTCTTTTCCCTAATGAATTAACAATTAATGACTAAGAAAAAGAAGAGAGGCTAAACACCTCCAAATTTTCTTTGTTTGCATGACTGAGAACTAGTTTCCTTCTTTAAAATTCTTTCATTGGATTAATGCGATTTGGGGAAAGAAACTTGATCAATATGTTTCATTTTGTAGAATGGTTCGAAAAATTCCAACATGCGAAATGTGCCCTATCAAGACCGCTGTGGAATTTGGGAAGGTTTGTCTTTAGGGCCTTGCTTTGGAATCTTGGAATGGATTGGGAGGATTTTGTGATTAAAACCACCCCTAGATGGATTGAATTGAAAAATGCACCTTTGCAAATTTGGAGTTATATCTTGCAAGTGCTTAAGCCTATAGGAGTACATTGGGTGGAAGGTACGAGGTCCACTCTAGCCCACATGCATGTGAAAATTCTTGTTCCCTCAAGCCCTCTTATACCTTTTTGGATACTCTTTGCTTTAAATACATAAAAGCTCATTCTCTTGCCAAAATAAGGGCCTTGGGGGTTGTTAAAAAGATGTGCACCAAAATAAGTCATGTCCCTTACTACAATCTAGATTCTTGAATAAGGAAGGCTCTAACATTGATGTTATCAAACCTAAGGAGATAGAGGGATTCTCTACATTTGAAGGTGGTGTTAAGGGTTCTGTTGAGGCCGTGCCCTTGGCTAACTTGCCGTTTATGACAATGATGACAACACTTCTCTTGTGGATTTGGATATTGGAATGGTTGACCGAGAAAAGACTCACTCACCTTCTCCTTGTCCTAAAAAAGCTTCTACTGAAAATGTTAGTGGGGAAGACATAATTGGATTGAGAACCCTACTTTTTCCTCCCTAATTGTTGAGAAGTTGGATGGGGATCCCCCAATTGGCTTCATGGATATCTGTGATGAGCATGAACTGTCCTCCTTTCTTGATGAGAGAAAAAAGTTTGAGGAGTATGAAATCATTTTTGCTAAAAGTTTAGCCCTTGGGGAATGTACTAGTGTTAAGATATTTGAGTCAAGTGATCCGTGGTTGAATCCTAGGGTGATGGGGGTACTCGGGAGGTAGGACAAAGAGACATTTCTAACACCATGGGGATCTCCCCTACTGGATGTCACAATCTCAAACCTTCAAGAGTTATTGGCTATGGGATGTCACAAACTCAAAGTCTTCAAAAGTTATCAGTAACTGCAACCAAGTGGTTCTGCAGCGAAGAAACCCTCTGTGCTCATCCCCAAGGCTAAATTGGGTGTTAAGAGATGGAAATTGCATGAGAGCTCAGAAGCTCCTATTGCAGGTGACCTTTCCTCTGATTGTAATGTTAGCAAAGGACAAATGGGATCTGCTATACTTGGCTCTAAACAACCTCCTAAAATGACTCCATGTTTTGACAGGTTGTATCAAACCATGGGGGGCCAAGTTCCCATTGTCTGACTCTTAGCGAGTCCCCTCTTGTGCTTACTATGAATATTGTCAGTTGGAATGTTAGGGGACATGAAACTCATGCTAGAAAGCCTATTGTGTGAGCCTTTAGGAATTCTAGAGAGCATGTTGATTTCTTGTTGGTACAAGAGGTGAAGTGTATGGGATTTTGGTTTGGATTCTACCCTCAAATTCATTTGGCATGATATTGTCTCTCTATTTTGAGCAGGATAAAGGTAGAGGGGGCACTTCTATATTAGCACACAAGAGGTGAGTTAAGGATATTGCAGACTCTGTATCTTCCCCCTCTAATAGGATTGTAGGGGTTATTCCTAACCACAACAATTAGAATTTTTTCATCTGCTCAAGAGTCAATTTATGCTCCAAATAGTTCTTTTGAAAGGTGTGATTGTGGAATTGGATGGCTACCAATTTACCTAGCATAACTTAATTCTTGGTGGAATATGATTTGAGATATGGAAGATAAAGATGGTGGTCTCCTGTTTGAATGGAAAGACAACGAGTTTCTTAATAGTCCAAAATGAAGAGATAAATAAGGGTAATTGATCCGCAGTTTCAAAGAGAGAATGACAAAAAGGGCATATGGTATACTTTTTTTGACAATCAAAATGGTGGGAAAAGAGTTCACTCCAGACTGGATAGATTTTATGTAAATAAGGAAGCGTTTACCATGGTGAGGGTCTTCCTCTTCACACTGTCTAACCACCATCTAATGGAGCTCACACTTCAATTTGCTACCAACCCTCTGAAAGTTAAAGATGACTGGCATGGCCTATTTAAAATGAATGTCACTCATATTAAGGTTAGTGATTGTATGGACGGCCGGCTGTCTGCTTGGCAGATTGCTTGTCGACCCCATATTGAATTAATTTCTAGACTGTTTCAGTACGGGTACGGGTACGGGTTCCGTACGCTGAAACGGCAAATTTTTAAAAACTTTGGGTATGGTATGCTTTTGGGTACGTTTTTTATATATATATATATATATATATAATTATAAATTTAAAGAAGCATTTGCATACTTATTGAAATTTAATACTCATACAACTTAAAATCATTCATAGAACATGAAAACAAATTTCCAATACTTTGAGAATTGAGACTTGAGTTTGTATTGATTCATAATGTTCAAAACATAATAGTTAATAACATAGACTGTATTATAGATTTGATAATTCATTATTAATGCCTTAAGCTTGAGTTAGACGTCTCATCCTCCATAATTAGTCCAGTAGAGGGAGCTGTGAAAGAATTTCTGAGCATTTTATACATTCTGAACTGAGATTGAGGAAGCTTATAGAAAGCTTTAAGGTCTGTCCATTCCATCCACTTCCCAAATCTGTACAAGTCATGAAATATTTTAATTCCTTTCTCAAACCAAAGGAGGGCAGAACAGCCTCTTGTCAAGGCAAGGATCTTGTCATTATATTTCTGATTCAACGAAATCAATTTGTAGGCTTGGCACCCAATGTCAAATGAAGAGAAGATAGGCTGCCCAACCACCAAGTGCTTCACTTGTTCCCAGCCTTCCAAATTGACTGAAGAATAAAGGACCCATGAGGAGCAACAAGAAAGCCCCCAAATAGTAAGTCAACCAAATGAAGTCCTTTTCATCTCTCTTGACCCTTCGGAGCCTATTGGCAATATTGAATCTCACATGAACTTTCCAAGATTCAATTCCAGTCAAAGCCCTCAAGTTTTATTTATTTTTTTGCACTTAAAAATTTAAAAAACCATGTGGGTACGTACCCACAGCGTACCAGTACCAGTACCTGTACGTACCAAGCCTGGTACGAGGGGGTCTAGGGCGTTTCCGTGCAGTCTAGATTAATTTTTAATAAAACTTAATGTAGAGCTAGGGATGTTAGCCAAAATTGAAAGGTGGCCTATTTTAATAGCTGGAGGTGCACCATTAGTGACCACTCACCCCCAGATCGGACTATCCATCGCAGATGGGTCTACCATTCCCTTCTTGCATCATGATCAATCCTTCCTAAAATTTCCAGTGCTTGTCCATCAACAATGAGCTGACCAATACAATTTTTATTGTCCTTTTTCAAGTTCTTCTCAAATGTGTCATTTCTTAGACAAGTCTCGATCCTTGACCATTATTGATGGATTGAAGAATTTAATGACGGCCACGAGACTGAGCAGTCTATTGGACACCACAAACCTCTACGCATCATATAGTGCTTTCACATCAGATTATTCTTAGCCAACGTCCCAAAGCTGTCCTCCTTTCAAGATGCATTAAAGACCACCTCAGTCTTACAACTGCTGAAGTTTCTTGCTTGCCTTGGTGAACACTTTGTCTCATTCACCTTAGCCTTGGACTATTCTCCTTGGCTCTTTGATCTTTTCCTAGTTCTATCCATCTTTATGGATTAGGTACTTTTCTCTTTCTGCTACCTGAGGTCAATACACCATTTTCCAAGAAATGTATTACTTGCTTGTAGGGACGAGACATCATTTGTCAAGAAAATATGACAATCAATCATAATTGTTAAATATATAGACAACTTGATGTTTTATACAACTTCAGAGATATTTTCCATTTTGAGATTCTTGGAGCAACTTCAAATGCATACTGTTTCATCTCCTAGAACATATTTATGATGAATTCTTTTATGCGTTCCATCGCCACCTCAAATACTTCTTCCACGTGTGTGCATTTCTTCCTATTCCCCATATTGGCACAACCATATGTTCCGGATGAAAAAATATGGATTTAATTGGAAATGTGGTGAACAATACTTTAAATTGCAAAAATCAATGTGTTATAGAAGTAGTGAATTGAATCAAAGGGATGAACACAATAAACACATATGATACTGCTTTATAAAGGATGTTTTATTGAAACCACGAGTAATTTACAAACCGGCTGCAATCTTTGATAAGAGATGTGAAGCTTCAATACTCTGTCCTCTTTCAAGTGAAGCACTTCACTATATACAACCAAGTACATAAAGCAATAAAAAGACTCAAGGGAAAGATGAAGCATGGAATCCAAGAAGTCATCCATTATGCATAGATGACAATGAACTAGATTTGTGGATATGGACAAACAATGTTGGCTGTTATAGCTGAATTTGGTTCAGAATTTTATTTTTCCATTTGCAGGCCTTTTGGAATGGATTGTGGAGGTCAAACTTTGTTGGGCAGAGTTGTGCACCCTTTTATCATGTTTAATGCATTCTATGTCGTTTGACGCTTTCTGAATGAGGTTGTTTCGAGCTATTGTCGTAAAGGTATGCCCTTGATAAGGTGACTTACTAGTGTTTTGGGGTATTCTTTTCAAAATTTTAATCTTAACTGCCAGCTGGATCAATAAAGATTTGAAATTTCTCTATCCAATGTTGAATTTTCTCCCTCAATCTATAATCTGTAGGAAAATTAATATCTCTGAAATTGATCACTGTTTTATGCCAATATCTCTCTGTGATAGAGTTTTTGTGAACTTAAACCTAGAACAAGCTCATGTGCTACTATTTACTAACATGGACCGAAACTAGAACAGAATAACGTCAATAAATAATAATTATGGAAAATATGCTAGGAATTGATAGAAAATGCTTGATATAGAATTTACTTTTAAGGTAGTTACACAATACTACTATGTTTAAGTAGTTGATAAAGCCTGTAGATCTTCCAACAAAAGAATACATCCTAAAGCACAATCCAAGAATGGCTTTATCACATAGGATGAGATACTTAAGCTATCTACTTTCAAAATGTTATGGCATTCAGGCTACTTTTCATGATATATATAAGGACCACCAAACCACCTACGCATTATATCTGCGTACTACTTTGACTAGTTTAACTTGACTACATGTACTGATGAGTAATGATTCATATAGTTAAATAATTATGATGAATTTGACTGTCATAACTGAGTTATTTGTATTAACATAAAGGCTCGTGCATAAAATAATGGTGCAGAAAGTAAAATTAATTGATGAGTAAATTTTCAGCTTAAATTTTTTCTCTATTGGTACCATTTTTAGAATCTTTTTTTTTTTTGAATCAGATTGAACATTTATTTTTGGGTGGCCCCACCTGATATTACTGCTAGCAGCCAGTTTGAAACAGCTGCAACCAGCCAATTTTTGCATGTCAAATAGCTGTAACCAGCAAGCAGTTAGTGACAGTTGATCTTGGGTGGGTTGGAAAGTTTTCAGCCTTCACAACCCACTCACCCCATCTTGTCTGTTTTTTTAGAATCTTTGTTGTTGACACGTTAAGATATACAATGTTTTGTTCAAAAGGTTATGTTCATTCTTGCTTCTACAGACATATCGCCTCCTCTCTAGCTATAGAGACTTGTTGACATTGGATTGGCATTGGTGTTGGGAGATTATATATCAGTGCCTTGCCCTCACTGCAAATCACCCATCCCAGCCTTCAAAGACCTGGATGTTCCCTGATGGACATCATCAGGGCTCGCATTGGTTACTTTGACGTGGTGGATTTAACCGTATGCATTGACTTGGTGGCTCTGAGTTCAGCACAAGTGTCTGACAGTGTCACCTTTTGGTTTTGGTCTACAAATTAAGTTTTCACTAGCTCATGGAATTTTGGAGTTATCCTCCTATAGGACTATTTGGACATGTCCTTCACTCACATGATTTGGGATTTTCATCCTTTCTTCTAGTTTTCATTAGTTTATTTTATTAACAGTTGCTAGTCACTTTCTGGATATTAGGTTTTGATTTGCCCCATCCTGTATATTGTAACATGCCATTCTTTTGAGTTTCAATCCCATTGATCTACTCTAGTCATTGGTGGACATCAATACCATCATTCCATATCTTCACAAAATTCAATTTCTATAGCCCAGAAAGTTGTGTCAAGCCTTTGATCTGTGTTATTTTTTATAGTTATATAATTTAGTTTGGTTTTTCTAATTAGTATAGTTGTTCTAATTCTTTAATAAGTAATTTATTTTTTTGTAGTATTGTAGGAAAAAAATAGTTGTAGGTATTATTTGTGTGTATTTGTAAAGTTGTATTAAATTCTTTAACAAACAATTAATTTTTTATTTGGTCTTTTAGGACAAAAATAATTTTATGTATAGCTTGTGTGTGTGTGTGTGTCTCTCTCTCTCTCCTACCTATATATATATATATATATATATATATATATATATATCATGTTCCTAAGAATAGGTGTTGTTAAGCGACACTAGATCCGCAAAGAGAAGGAAAACTAAATGAGCTCACCCAAAACATGTTTGGAAAAGGTCTAGGGTTAGATAAGCTAAACAGAGAAGATCTATGCCACAAGAAACTACTCAACGCACAAGAAAATGTCATGCACTTAGAATAGGCAAGATTTCACTTAGAAAACCCTTTTGTGTAAAAAACCCAGCACAGTAACCCTCTTCTCTATTGTATGAAACAAACTCTTTACAATACAATGATGTTCTACAAGGTACCACAATATCGTACAACATTTTATTATATCTTACAAGGATTACATGCACAGCCTATCGTGTATTAACATGCATCAATAACAACAGTCAACCGGGTATGTTGTCCAACACTTTACCATGTATATGCTAGTTCTTGAACCAACCCATTCCTAAGGAATTACCATGCTTATATACATGCACATCACTCTGTAACACCCACACGGCAAGGGAGTCTGCAGCGTCACACCAACTGCTGACCAAAGTGATCATTACATAACGCTCCTTGACAAAATCCATGTGAAAACCTCATAAGACATTATTTGCACTTGTCCGGCTGACAGATGTTCTGGCGAATGTAGGATAACACCTCTTGATTGACTTGCGGTGCATTTCTGTGCTGCACACCACTGTGCACTACTGCACACCACTATACATCCTTACAGATAAATCTTTCACATAGCCTTCCTACGTACAACCAGCACATCATTGCGCAACACACATTGCACAGAATGTACTACTGCGCAGCATCCCTTTGCCAAACAATACAGAGCATTGAACCCTATGGATTTTTTCAGCGTACGGCTGATCCTATGCACAACCATCCTGCGTAGACTCATGCAAAGTATGAAACACATTTTCTACAGAATCACATCCTTATTTACACTAGGAGTGCCAAAAGCAAGCTTAGAAAGCCTGAAAAGAGAATCAGAATTCATGACAAATGAGGGATTTGCCAGGCCTGCCATCTAAAATAACGAACTGGAACTTCCAAAGCAGCCATTGCAAAAAGGGAGGAGTATTTCAGTCATGGACATTCACTCTTGTATGGAACAAAGCACATTCCATACTGAAAACCAAAGGCAAGACCTGACAACACATATTCTATCTTTCATGACAGCTAGGTAAAGCTCTTGAAAAGAAGCATAGAACTATCAGAGACTGCTGTTCTAGGAAATCCTTTTGACCATCAAAGCCACATTAAAGAATCACATGCCAGCAATGCTCTCTCACACATTCTCATCTTATCATCTGAATAGCCCTTCTCTGAATGCAGAATGCTGTCACCATATTTCTCTCCCAGCAAGCGCTCTCTCATGAATTGAAAACAATGCCAACGCAGGGTCTCATGGACCATAAACAACTCAAACCAGCATATCCTCGAAAGAATGAAATAGAGACCAGGTCATGGGATTTGTATATATATATATATTTTTTTAATGAATGTGAATTTGATTCTAAACATTTGAGAAGACTTTAAACCAATTTTGCTTTTGTTTGTATGTATTCAGGCTTTCCTAGATTTTAGATGCTCTGTTGTTGAAAGACGTGCAAAGTTTCAGTTGAAAGTAGCTGAAGAAAGGGATCATATTGTGAAGGTAATTTATTACATTTTGAATAAGCATTACTTCAAAACTTGAGTGTGATGAAAGATCTCCATTTTTGCTTGAAGGATTTGATCTCTTTGATCAGAAGTGGAGCATGTGTAGTTTGTTATATTTTTGTGCTCAACGTGATTGGGTTGGCTTTATAAGTAGTTTTGGACCTTTAAATTTGGGAAGCCTCTCTTTGTCCCCACAAGTAATCTCTTGGCAATGTGAGTTGTATTCGATTGTTGTTGTGATATGCCAAACAGGGTATTTTGATAGGGTTGCGCAATCTGGATGGAGTCATCAGTCTTATTAAAAATCCCAAAGCCATTCTGAATCAATTACTGGTCTCCAGGAAGGTTTGTAATAAGTATGAATTTTTTGTTTCAGTGGTTTTTATGCTTTTACGTTTTCAAAGATGTTTAGAGGATCTAGAAGAGTACATTTTTGGTGACATTGAAAGCTCTTTGTTTATTACCTGCTATGAGTAACACGAGTGATGCTCTATCTTTTTGATGAATTAAATTGCAGTATTTATTTTGAATGAAAATGCAAGAATAGCTAAGAAATCTCAGGGGTCATTCAGTTGCAGTGTCTGTTTGGTATTTGGTTATTTGCTAGTTCACTTCATATGTTAACACAATTTATACTCCTTAAATTTTGCTGTAATAGCATTGACAATTCTGACACTGATTTAATTAATAAGGGTTTGGTGTCATTCCTTTATTATGTCGGGTGATAGTTTGTGAAAGATTGTTTCTAGTGGGAATCACATATTATGCTGATGATACTGGGTCATTTGGTTACCAATAATTTCTTAGCACATCCATTTAAGAATGAGAGAAATTGAGATTTTTTTCTATTAATTTCTAAGAATGACCAAAGTATGTCAATGGGCCTTAAATTATATATGACTATGATAAAAAATAAGGGTTCACCTAAAGCTTCTCATGTGATAAAAATCATTATTGAAAAGCACGAGTTCATGGGTCAGTGAACAGAACCTCGGATTTAGTAATGTTTAAACTCGATTAATAAAAAAATGGAATTTCTGAGTTTATCATGGTTGAGAACTACATGTTTTTAACCTAATTTTGGAGTTATAACAACAATATGTGTTTGAAAGTAGGGTCAATATTCTGTATTATAGAAATTAGACTATTTGTTCATCAAATACAATTTTAACTGATGAAATTTGTATTACGGAGTTATTAATGTTTGTTGCTACTTGCTATATTGACATTTACTTGCTTTTGTTGAGTACAAGGTATCTTTCACTGAACTATGTTGTACTAATTACGCTAGTCAATTTTTGGGCCTGTAATTACGCCGAAGGTGTTTACCTTGTTAGAATCGCCATGCCCTTCTCGACAATACACAATAGATATCAACGGTTGTGGGTAGATTTTGTACATGGTCGTTGATCATACAAATTGTGACCGTTCGTCTCATTTCCTCTACTGCTCGTACATGGGATGCAAATCTTTAATTCTGTGATAGGTAGATTGGTCCTTTTTGTTTCGGACATGATATCATTTCATATAGATCAGTGTTTGGATTGTCATCAAACTTTGTAACGAGAAATAGGAAGGCTGGCCTCAGGGTGATGTTGTGTGTGAGAGTGGTTGGTAGTATGTAGTGTGCAAGTTTAGACAGCGTGCAACTTGCAGTGACAAAAAGAATTCGAAGTTGCTTACACTCCTGAATCAGAACAAAACCATTTACAGCTTAGCATGCGAGTTTATTGTGCTGGGCGCTAGAGGCAACATTTACTGCGTGTGAATCAAACTTTTCCCCTCCTGCACTTGCCCTGACTTCCTTCGTGGCCACACCTGTAAGCATATTCTCTTTGTTATGCTACGTGTTCTCAAGTTGCCACTTGATGACCCATGTGTTTGGCAAAAGGTAATCCTTGAATCTGAGCTTGATCATTTTCTTCACGTGCATTCTGGTAACGAGGCCGTTCTGGCCAGCCAGAGTGCCATTGTGACTGGTGCATCCAAAGGCATTGGAAGAGAAATTGCCCTCCACCTTGCCTCCAAGGGCACTAACCTTGTTATCTACTACTTGGAAAATCAGTAGAAAGTAAAGGAAGTCGCTTTGATAATCAAAGCTTCTCTATCTCAGGAGGGCATACAAGTTAAAGCCATAACCATAAAGGCCGAGGCTTCCAAAGCATTAGAGGTGGTCTGACTCTTCGACAAGGCCGAGCAAGCCTTTGGAGACCAAGTCTGCATACTCATGAACAATGTTGGTACAATTGATACTACATACCCCTTGTCCACATGTCTGAACAGGTTTGGGACAAGACCTTCGACATCAACTTCAAATTGACCTTCCTATGTTCCAGGAAGCCGCCAATAGGCTCATCAAAGGCAGTGGGGGTTGCATACTTAACATATCCACCTAGGTGGTGGGATTATTGACTCTAGGATTTGGAGCGTACTTGGCCAACAAAGATGCCGTGGAGACCATGAGAAAAATATTGGCGAGGGAATTGAGGGGAACCAAGATAACTGTGAACTGTGTAGATCTGGGGGTCATGGTGACTAACTTGTTCTTCATTGGAATGAGCTATGCCATGGTTACAGCCACTGCCAAGAGGAGCCCCTTTGAGCAGCTAGGCGAGGTGTGTGATGTGGCTCCTATGGTGGCGTTCTTGGGCAGCAATGAAGGCGAGTGGATTAATGCTCAGGTTGGCATTGATGGTGGCGCTAATTGAAATTCATATATCTCATTAGGTGAGGTGAGGGTTGTGATATTATTTGTTACTCAAATATCAATTGTATTATTGTTGATTACCAAAAAAACAATATAGCTTATTCCATAAAAGATGACAATTTATCCCCCAAGTTGTCAGATTGTGTGTGGGTGTGAGAGATTCATTTGTTTTGTAGTGAGATCTCTATCATTATTTGGACTCTTGTTTTTAGTAAATATATATAATACGGGTTTAAATGCTAATCATTTTTTTGATCTGTTTAAAAGTGGCTTTTTATATTTGAAAGCCGAGTGATGGTGTAGCATGTTTAATAGTTTTGTATGAATGAGTTGGTTTAATAGTGGAGTGGAACACAATATTATAATGTTGATCAAGAGATTGAGTACCCTACAACATCATGAGTAAAATTAAAATAATCCGCAACCACCTCTCTTACCATCTCTAATTATTCATAGGAACAATTGTTTTCTTTTATGATATTAGTCTTTCTATTATGGATATTGATCCAGAAATTTGTTATTTTCTCAAGTGTCTTGTCCTCGAACAACTCGGTTATGCTGTCAACTTTTAGGTTGCTGTCATAAGTGATTCATATGTTGGTGTAGGTTGCACACTTAATGGTGTAGTGTCATTCTGTTTCCACCAAGCCTTGACTGCAAAATATGCATATTCTCCTTTCCCATTCTTCTCTTCGTGTTGTCCATAGATGAAGGACATGGGTGTCATTTCTTCCTTGCTGCAAACAAGGAACAGAGTTTGTTGTATTCGAGTTCACATGACTAGACTGTCAAAGTGTGGAGGATGTTGGATTTCAAATTTGTGGAGTCCATTCAGGCTTAACACGTAGGCATCATTTCTAGTGTCATTTGTCTTGGCAGTTTGTCTTTTGTCGGTTCCATTGACTGTGTTGTTAATATGTGGAGGACGTTTAGGACCATCCGATACCATGTTGTCAAATTCCTCCATCTATTGGGGTGAAGTTTCGTAGGTCTTAATCGGACATGGTTGGTTACACATCTCCTTGTTTCCTACAATTACTTGAGCTTAAAACTGAAGAGGGGGATACAAAGTGCTACAAGAAAAAAACATTACTGTTTAGTTTCGAACCAGGAACCTTTTGGATTTTCCCCATTTTTTATTTTGACCCTTTAAACCGCAAAATTATACTCACCTGAATAATCCAAGCGAGATGGAGACGAAAATGTGGAGCACGTATTGCAAATATTATTATGGCAAGAACAATTTGAGCCATGTAATAGTTGTGGGACACACAAGTATTTAATTCCCATCATTTTATTTGTAACTTTCTATTCATGTCTTCGTCTTATCTAGGAAATTAATTGTCACCCTATTGGAATCCTTCACACTGATTGTCATTGACAGAAGACACCATCAGGACTATTGTGAGGGAAACCCTAATTGTTACCTTGATAGCTAGAGAAAAACCTTAATTTCAAATGTGCATGAAATTGCTACCCTGGGATCTTAGGTCCACTCTACATATCCCTATCTCTAAAGTGTCCCACGAGATGTGCATGTGAATTCCCCTTACAGTTACGCGTGTTTTAACTACCCAATAAACACAAGGCCTAAAGCTGTAAACAACAACTATTTACTTCGGCAATATTGATCAACCACTCCTTAAGTTTTGAGATACCTCTGAAATACATTGCCTCGACAACTTGCACGACACACCCTTTCTCCTTCAAACGATTGAAAAAATGTCATGTGGTTGTACGAGAGTAGAGTTTCACATTTTTTTCCCATACCGCTTTCCCTACCTTTGCACTTCTCCTCCCACAAACCCCTTCTTCATTGCATTATCTTCTTCTATGCATCCGCTTCAGCATTTCCATCGTACATTTCACGTGCGATTGCTAGTGTTTAGAAAGCGAGTATGTGCCACCGACAAACTCAGCTTCTGCTGACATAGCATTTACTTTAATGCAAAAGTTGCATGATTGATATAAACAAACAGCAGAATGATAATACAGAAATTTAAGAGGGTATGTACTGGATCTGTTTGGACAATGTGCATGATTGTTGGCAGTCGTTGGCGAGCTTTGTAAATACAGAGGTAGGGATAATGGATACACTCTGCTTTCATTACATGGATGCCTGTTTCCCCTCTTAGCCTGGTTCTGCAGGTTTGGGAGACTGGTCCTAGTATAGTATGCATTGGGTCCTGGTCTGGTTCGTCTGGGCATACCCGCAAGCTTTACCATTTTTTTTTTTTTCACATTTTGATTATATTTTGAGTGTGTGACATCACTAAGAAACAAAACAACCAAAAATGTCTACCAAAGATCTAAAACAAAACCCTAAAAACTAACTTGCCTCTTATTTTAGTTTTTACCAAAGAAAAAAACCAAAACAACACACTTACCTCTCATATTACTCTGTTGCCTTTTTGCTAAATGCTTAGGGTAGAAACCACATCAGGCTAAGTTCAAACTCATTCAAGCGAAATCAGGTAGTGACAAAAAGGTGGAGCTGGTTTGTGTGCCTTCCAATTTGGGGCTTCTATCACACAGGCTGGCTGATTTCATAGAATAGGTGACAATGCATTGTGTGCTCGAGCACTTCCATTGGTCCACTTTTGTTAGTTGACTCAGAGCAGCTAGAGAAGCCTTCGCAAGATGCGCATACTGCAGCTGGTAGGGGTGGCAATGCTATTGCTTGTGGTTCTAATGAACCACACGTAATGTTGATGCTCTTGATGAAGAGCAATCTGATGATAAAATTTGAGTTTACTTGTGTGCACTGTTATACCATATAGTCTGACCACTAACTATAGGTCTATTTTGATATATGATTTATAGCGACATTTGGCATTGAATCGTCAATTTTCATTAGTTTTTGTGGTTATTTTATTTATTATATGCATATTACTTGTGGTTAATTTTTCTTATTTAGTGAGAAATTTTATATTTTAAATATTTTCTGCATGCCCATACCCAGCTGCACCAACTAAAGGCAAAATAATCACCATATCGCCCTGTTCCATCCCTGTACCAGTACCGATATCTTTATCACAGCAGACAACTTAGTTGTTTTTTGAATGACAAAACTAAGGATAGACACAATAACGAGGACCACATACATATATCTTCAGGTGACTATGTATAAATATAATATACCCAATACCCTTTTTCATTTGATATGTTATGCTGATATCAAATGCCATTCGCGTCCCCATAGGTCCACATATCCGGGTACCTATGGTTTCATTTATTTCCAGCTGTCTAACAGAACACATCTTGCGCGATTTAATATTTTATAAAGTAGACTTGTAATAGTGACACATCACAACATCTTTAATTGAAATGCAAGTATAGAGATATCGAAGTTTTGAGATGATAATCTCACAGGTTTAGTATCATTTGTGGTAAGTATTCACGTGGAGGAGAAGAAAGACCTCTTGTCTTTTGGTGATACCAGTGCAATGACTTGTAACAAGAATAGCAACATGATTTGAGATGTCTTTTCTTGTTAATGTTTTCACTTATCATGCTCCTTGCAACTTCTTATACTTGTCTGTTCTTTTATTTTAGGGAAAAAGGAAACTTCAATTGCTAATCACAACTCTGTCTATTGCAGCATATAATATATCAGACAAACAAGCTGAAGCACTGTTAAATATCACTCTTAGAAGACTTACGTCACTTGAGGTGTGTTATCGTGATTTTATAGTTGACTGATGGGGGTTATTGCGAGTTGTGATGCATTCACAGTGCTAAACACTTTTGTTTTTACTAATAACTAAGTGACTGAAAATACAGTTTAGCTATCCTGCTATCCTGCTTCATTGTCTCATAAGTTCTCTCATATTGAGCTCTATATGCAGCGAGACAAGTTTATTGAGGAGCACAAAACATTAAGTGGAGAAATCACCAATTTAATAGAGCTTTTAGCTGACAGGAATAAAATCCTACAGGTATAAGGTGATGTTTTCCATTTTCTTCCCTAAATGAACAGATTACCTATTTTTTTAATTTATTTTCACAAATGTGTCTTTACATTAGAATCACAATGCTTGTACGTATTAACTATTGAAAATTGGTTTAAATGTAATTTTCTTGCAGTTTATTTGTTATTTGAAAATATTAGCTTAACTACTGAGCTAGAATGTGAATATAGTGTCATGGCAGGTAGTTTTGCAAGTCATTAGATTCAATGAGATTATTGAAATAACAATTGCTCGACAAGGTATGAGAAAACAATGAGTAGTGAGGTGTTTCACACTTAGGCAAGGGTTCCTTTCTCACAATCTCAATTGTCACATTGTGGCATGTAGTGAGTGAGAATTTCCCATTGCAAGTACTGATCCATTCCCATGGGGGTTTATTAGCACCTTCATGGAGCACGGGGGGACACTTGGGGTAAGTTTGAAGTTATAGTAATGTGTGCACACTACACAATCATATTGTATATTGGAGCATGTTCTCGTGCTCTCTTTTAGTCTTTCTATGACCCAAAGATGTACAGCCAAGTGATGGGGAGCCAGGATTTTATATTGTAAGCCAAGGATCCACTCCCACAAGTTTTATTGACACCTTGAATTTGTCATAGGGACACCTAAAGTGTGAGGTTGAATATATGGCAACCTGTGCTCATATTACACAACCATATTATAGACCCAACCTCACTTTGATGTTGTCTTTGAACCTTAATATATTTTTGTCAAGATATGATACATTAGTTCGATGAGCAATAATCACAACACAGATACAAGTTTAAAACAGGACTGGTAAGCCAACTTCATGCTGATGCGACTTCCATGCCAATACTATGCTATGCAATTTGGTAGTGGAGTTTACTCCGCATTGCAATGATTGTATGTACTATGGGGTATAAAGAGTTTGTTGCCTTCTTAAGTAAGGAATATTTTATTGCGAGAGGGAGGGTCCAGCATTGTTATTTAATCAACATTCTTACCTAATTAAATAGGAATAATTACTTATTTTTTGCCTTTTTCCTTGCACCAAGAGGAACCAATTCTAATAATACATATTCCTAGATGTGCCTTGGTTTTAAAACGTTTCATGTTTCAAGAGATGGCCTACCCTAAGAGATGTGCTTAGGGCTTCTTTTTTTTCCGTGTTTGAGATTAATTGTGCTCAAGTATCGAGAATCTTTGTTTGAGATGGAATGAGCTTTGTTGAATTTCGAAATTCGATTGTTGTATTTTGTTTTGGGCTAGAGGAAGAAGATAAAGTTTGTTAGAGTCCAAAATTTAGGATGCCTTATGGCAATAGACATCATGTGACATTCTTCTAATATGATTTGATGATGGTTCCTCATCCATAGGCCTATTGGTTTTGATTATCTACTCAATTTATGTATGGTAAACACTATCAAAATCCAAGTTTTTACCGTGTTATGATGGTTGAGTTTGAAAGGAAGCAAAGGTTAATAATATGAACAGTAGCCCTACCCACCGTGGCTTTTGGAGTTTTTACAACACAAACATCGGTTGACAGTGGACACTATGGAATGTGCATTATTAGCAATATTTGCTTAGGTGCCACATAAGGAACTTTAGCCTCACTAGTTAGAATACTTGACACAGTAAACATGGGGATGTTTATGGGTTTCTGTAGACTGTCACTCTACATAGCTATAAAAGTGATAGTTTTGAGGAGTGGCTGAGGTGGGTGAATATGGAGAGGGAAATAATGTTGGGTAGGTGCCATAAATGATCCAAATGCACAAGTTGTAGAGGGGCAAGAGGCTGCAAATGAATTGGCCAAACACTAAATGAGTTTTTGAAAGATGAATGTGTTTTGATGGGGCCATACCACTTCCTAAGCCATGAGGAGTACTGCATAGCCTCTAGCCCCTAAATTTGGGGGTTTGGGGCCTTGCATCTCCCTTTGGGAGGCAGAGTAGGCCAAAAGTAGATTGACCTTTGAGGTCTTCTATATCTATATGGGAACCACTCTCTCCTGCTCATAGGATAGATAGAAAGGGCGCTATCTATATATGCCCCCTTTCCCCGCCCCAATATCTATAAAGGTGCCCGCCTTTATATATATATATATAGGGCAGCTATTTGGATAGATTAAATAAATGCATATATCTAGTTGACTCCTGTACAGTGTATATAGATATATTAGATAGTTTATTTGAATCCCTATGTATAGATCTATGGGGATCATATCCCCTATCACATTCTCAAACACGATAGATTAGATAGTGTTTTTCGAGTAATATGAATAGAATAGTTGACTACTTGTGAGTACTTGCGGTGAGTACTGTCTTGAAAATTCCATGTGACTTGCTAGTGAGTTTTTTCAAAAGGTACTCATTTAAAAGTATCTTTAAGCTCTCCAACTATGGTTTGGATAAATCTCATTCTAGTTTTCTAACCAACATTTCGGATCAACACGCGTGAACTATCCTTAAGAAGCAAAATCAAATCATTTGTTTTTAAAAATAGCCCAAACTAAATAAATAAATAGATAAAGGGTTTTAATTATTTGCCTGGTAGTCACAACAAAAAACGCCACCCAACAAATTAACACCCAAACAAAAAGTATTCAACACCTTTTCTTTCAATTGTAAATCGCCCTCTTCAACATATTCATTGCTTCATAAGCCCATAGCTTGCTCTGAATTTAGTCACAAAACAACATCAAATTTCCTTCACATATTACCAAACAAGTACATAATTCTTCAAATATTTTCTTCTTTCTGCATCAAACTACTCTTTTAATTCAAACAATCTCCTTAAAACATTTTTAGGTTTTGTTCTCCCATGTGTTAGATTTCCAAAACATTTTAAATCACTGAACTTCCTTAAGAATTGAAGAAGATATCACAGTTTTAGTGACTCTGTCTCAGACTGTTACAAAATTTGCCACTTTGATTCCCCATTTCAAACTTACGCACTTAGATTTTTGCCATGGATCTGATTTTTCTTGCACAAACTAAACTATCCTCTCAACAATTTCTCCATGCTCACGTTATGTTGATTTTAACAAAGCTAAAAGACAGTTAAATTATACAATTACACTCAAAAGATAAACAATATGCAATAATCCAGCTTATTCTTTAGCATTCATGTACGCATGTATGTAATACTTCAGTTTACAACCCTTTCAAAGCCAAGGGAAAACCCTCTGGTCACATGTGACCTTTCACCTTCAAACTTCATTTGAGTTTGTTTCCAATATTTATTTATTACCTTCCATTCCTTCAATTAGATTTTTATTATTCTTATATTTTTCTTTGGATTAAATACTAACATAAAAATTTGTTCGATTATCTGCTATATACTAATGAGGTTTTTTCTTTTTTCTGTTTTGTATCATGTACATGCCAAGTGATGTAATGCTGATATATCAGCAGTGTTAGTTAACTTCTGATGTATAATACGTACTGCCAGTTTATTTGCACTATGTCTTATGAAGATGCTATCAAAGGATCATATGTAGATTTGTATTGGTTATCAGTCAACATATTTTGTGGAAATGTTTTTAGCTTTCTCTTTGGAATCCATTATCTGTAAAATAAGTGTGGAAGATGTTAGAAGCCTTAGCTGTTTTTATGAGTTTGGTCCTTCTGAATTCCTGTGTCCCTGGTAATATATTGTTGTTGTGAGCCTCTTAAGTGTTCTTGTATCATTTATTCGATAGGTTGTAGAAAAAGAAGCACTTGAATTGAAGGACAAGTTTGGAACGCCCAGAAGATCAATCTTAGAGGAGGGAGTAACTGCCGAACTTGAGGAAATAGATGTAATTCCAAATGAGGAAGCACTTTTGGTATGTAAATAACCTATAAGTTTAACTTTCCCATTGGCGTTACCATTTGTCAAATCTGTGCAAGCACACTCATCTGTTTAAGATAGTGAAAGTGAAAGCCCAGTTTTCTAAGCACAGATGTTCGATGTTGTTGGCTTCTAATTTTTACAAGGCCCTCAGCAAGAAGGGATATGTGAAGCGCATGAAGCCTGATACCTTTAACCTACAACATCGTGGAACTGCTGGAAAATCATTGGGGAAGTTGAGACGAGATGATTCTATGTCAGAATTTGTCACATGTCGTGCCCATGATCATATACTCTATTTCAGGTACATTATTTAATTTGGTTCTACGCATTATTTTTGATCTACTTTATGACAATTAATAATATTCTAGTTCTTACTTTGTAAAATATTTTTGTTTTTCTTGATTCAGCATTTTAAGTCCATTTTTAGTGTGCCCTGCCCCTTATTATATGAATGACTTAAATACAATGAAAATCCATCTTTTGTTACACACATGCATAGGGGTTTCATGTTTTGATTCCAAATGTATGACAATAAGGTCCAAATTCTTTGTTTATGCACAAGTTTAAGAATCCATATATAGGATTTAGGCTAATGAACTTATATTTCTTAATGCAATTGTGCCTTGGGTAATAGACTTTATTGATGATGCTAAAGAAGCTTATCTTTTCTCTTTCTAAAGATGTATTAGAAAGTAGGTGAGAGATATAGGGGTTTATGAAAAAGGTTTGAGTTACTCTTGGCCTAAAAAGTTGAAAGATGTATTCCTAATTTCATTGACTTATTTTATGTAAAACTTGAATGGTTTTCTGTTGATAAGCATTGGTATCAGGAAGACATTCTTTTCGGAATGCGAGTAACAATTATAGTGTGATTAATTGTCGAATCTTCATGGGTTACATACTAGTGGTAAGGAGTGCGTCTGAATTTTTAGTGGAGGTTTAGCCTCAAGCCTTTGAAAATAGATTGAAAAAGCAAGTGAAGAACAACAATCATGTGCCACATGTTTGAAGTAGTAACTGTTGCTGTTTCTTAGATATTGGTTTACCATATTGAACTTATGTATATGTTGGTTTATTTTAGATTCCTCCCACTGTCAATTCGGCCTTGTATTATCTCCTATTATCTCTTATTTCTTATATTACTCTTTATTCCACCACATGTCACAGTCAGAGTGTATGCTTCTAATACACTTTCTTACTTTGCCTCGTAGGTTGTACATTTGAAGTCCCTTTCGGAAGATCACTTTCATTGGCTCCTTTTATGATAGAATAATGCCGTTGGGTCTATACTTCATAGGAAGAACTTGCTAGTGAAACTTGCAAGCTCCTCAAGGAAAGGCTTCCATCAACATCATGAATGTGAAGCATATTTACCTTATCATGTGACACCTGTCCATCTTGCACATTACCCTGAATCTTCTTGACAACAAGTTTGTTACTATCAATCCAAGATTAATAAATTCCCTGATTTTATGGACAGGGGGATGTGGTTGTGAATTTCTGGAATGACAAGGTGACCCGATGGACAACACTCAAAATGGGAATCTAGATGTGTTATGTGTGGAAAATGTATTGTGAACAGTAAAGGGTCAATGATATATCGGAGTGCTTATGCAAATGAGAAGAAACATAGAAGACAATCGACACCAAATGTAGAACTATAATGTAAAGTTATACCATGTAAAGTTTTGTACAAGATCCCAGAGTTAAATGTAGGTTGTTTATGTACTCATTGTTATCTAGTTACTAATCCATTAACTATCAAGAATAACATGCCTTAATATATAAAGGAAGAAGATGAAGTGTTGGCTAAATTGTTCAACTGCTTCATGACAAATTATCGGTCCATCATCTTCAGTTGGTGTTACTGTGGAATTGTGCAGTGCAATGCTGACATTGTAGAGTTGCACAAGACTACATGGTACTACAAATGAGTAAGGACCTCGTTGTATAAACACATGTATGCGGTATGATGTTGAAGACAGTGGTAAATTTAGATCATGATGCAGAGCAATGACGTGGTGCCATGAATTATTGGTTTGATATCCTGTTTCATTAGTCACCCCTCCTTGAAGAGTAGTGGTCCCTATTGCATGCAATCGCAGAAGAATATGTGAAAAGGGGAAGGAAATTGGAGTTTTTGTGAGTCATTTTTCTTAAGAATGTGTTGCAACGATTAGAAAGAGAGGGATCTCTTGTTGTCTTGTCCTTTTGAGCCTGACATCAATCATTGGTTTTGTTGTTGGCGTGTTACAATCATGTTTGATTTTTACTGCTCAAGAGTCTGTCTAACATTTGATGTGTATAACCCTGTGAGAAGTAGTGGAGCAAAAGTTTTACATTGAAAACAAGATGCAAACCATGTCAAGTAGGAAGATTAAGCTCAAAAGCATTATCTTCTACTTGTTTGGTGATAAATTAGTGCCCATACTGAAGAGGACGAAGCTTGTGGTAGGGTCTTGTCAATCTTTCCTATTGTAGGTGAAGCCATACTCGATCACCAACTTGGAGGGTGTGTGAAGTGTGTTGAATGGTGTTTGCCATGGCGTTGCTTGTATTTAACATTCTAAGTTCAAGGAGTGTCAACAGTTGATAGTTGTACATGATAAGCTACATTGATGGGCGCCAAATGCTGGAAACCCAAACAAACTTGAAAATGTTTGTGTGGTAGAGATGTGAAGAACTCCTTTGTAGCTTATGTTGAATGAAAGAAGGCTTTTATCGCATGTGCAAGATTTGCTTCTTCAATTTGTACATTATGAGGAAATGGACGATCATCCTACTAACCCTATTTTTGTTTACTTTGCATAGGTGACCAAGGTGATATAAAAGGGCATTAGTCTACAAATGGAATGCGAGGTTTAGATATGAAAGAGACTCATTCAATTTTTAAATGTCCATCATCAAAAGATAATAAAGCTTTAAAAATATTTTTATGTATTAAATATTTTATTTAAAATTTCCCAAAATGTTGTTTCCTATTAGAGATTATAATTTTCAACAAACCAAAATGTATCCAAACATTTTCAAAGTATAGTTTGGCAATTTCTAGAGTGGAAATAGTTTTCTTACAAGGTATAAGAATTTCAATCTTGGAGGATCCATCTACCACTACATAAAAACAATCATTCCCATGCTTGGTAATTGGGTGGCCTAAAAGATAATCCATGGAAATAAATTACCATGGTCTTGTTGGAACCAACATTTAATGTAGCCAAGAGTGTATACATACCTTTCTTCTTGTTGACCGGTTTGGCAGATGCGTGATGTGGTACAAGATTTGATGTATTTTGTGACATTTGACTTGAGGTGTGGCCAAAAGGAATACTTTTGTAGGATCGTAAGGGTCTCTTCCACTCCAACCTTTCCTGCAACCTTACCGAAATGAGCTTCCTATTTTTGTTTACGTCTCTCATCAAGAGAGCTGATGTGTAGTTATCTTCATTTATACATAGGTGACCAAGGTGATATAAAAAGGGCATCTTGCAAGTAGAAATTTGGGACTGACTTATTACTAAGCAAGTTGTGATAGATTTAACATTTTAACCAGTGGTGGATTATACAAGGTTTAGATATGAAAGATACAATTCTAACCAAGTGATAAACTATCAAGATTTAGTATATTTTAATATAGAAATGAGCTTCCTATTTTTGTTTACGTCTCTCTCGCTTGTGTAGATTCACAGGGCCTTAGTTTTTTCACCTTTAGTTGTAATTTGTGTTTAGTTAATTTTTGTGTCCTATAGTAGTCCTCTTTTATAGCTGATTTTACTTCAAGAGTCCCATTGACATATTTTGGATCAAAAGCTATTTGTGGTAATTATATAATTATTTTCTTTCTTTCTGTCTAATTTGGATCTAGAATAAACATCATTGCATGAATTATGCAACTTCTCATATCAGGAAGCCCATTATTGTACAATCTTTTGCTTGCATTTTATTGGTATTTTAATCAGGAGTTTACAAGCATATATGTTTGCATTAGCTATTAGTTAACATAAAACAGCCAAGTTATTTTTGCAGTGACAAGGGCACAGTTTATGGTGCACGTGCTTATAAAGTACCAGAGTGCTCACGAACTGCCACAGGGATTCCACTAGTTCGGGTATCTTTCAATTATCTTTTTGTTTTTTATCATGTAGTGTGGATGGCTGAATGTGTCTATTTTTGTAGAATCTCATTTTCAATTTTATTTGACTTGAATCAGATATTATCATTATCCCCAGAAGAAAAAATAACGTCTTTTATACCAGTCAGTGAATTCAGGGCAGACCAGTATCTTATCATGCTGACTGCTAATGGATATATTAAGAGAGTCTCTTTAGACTTATTTTCATCTATTAGACCCTCGGGATTATAGCAATCCAACTGGTATGTTCTCATACATTCTTTTCCATACTGTAGTGATTGGATTAATGAATTGTTTTTGTTTCTGACATGCATCAACACTTGATGTTACAATTTTTATGTTTAATTGATTTTCCCAAGATTAAACAAACAGGTGCCTGAGGACGAGCTTAAATGGGCGAGATGCTGTGCCGATGGTGACATAATTGTTGTGGGTTCCCGAAATGGGAAACTGGTTATGAGCTACTCTGAGATGGTTCGTAATCTTAACTCCTTGTTGTGGTTCAAGAATTCTGTAATAGCTATATTATACACACACGTGTATATATGTTTTTAGTGTATGTATATATGTTTGTTTATGCGTGCATGTATTTACATCCTAAGAGCACCTATGAGCAAGTACTTCGTCATGATCAGTGTTTGGCTAAAACAAGGATTACATTAACCGTAGTTTTCCATTCTAAGGGGAAACATTTACTCATACTATACAAGATATATCCAATCTAAAGTTGAATCTGTCTTTTTGAGTTGTGTGTGAACTGTTTAGCTCCGAAAAACTGGTAGAACATCAAGGGGATCAATTTCTATGAGATTGAAGGGTGAAGACAAGGTTGCGTCTATGGATATTGTACCAGTTTCTATGCAACAAAAGTTACATGACATTCTACAGAGCCCAGAGTATCGGTAATTCCTTTTCGAATTGCTTTCTTCACTAGTTTTGTTCGTTATTTTATATGGATTTGTGTTCATGTCCTATAATTTGATCCATCTCATGAAATTTTTTTCTGACATTGGATCGGGAGAAAAATATAAGTGCTCCATGGCTTCTCCTTGTTTCGAGAGAGTGGATATGGAAAGCGTGTGCCTTTAAGTAATTTCGAACATCATCTTTGAGGCGAGTTGGAGTTATGGGTTACAAGGTACACTTTTGGATTAGTTCTTTACATGTTAAATAAATATTGTTGTATCATATAATCATAATGGGGGTAATAATTTTTCATGCCTTTTGCTCATATTCATGTTTGATTACTCACTTTTTTACCTCCTCTAATGTGAAGTTGATTATCTCATCATCTCTTGCTTTGAATTTAATTCTAGTCAAGACTCGAGTGCGACAAAGTCTCTTCCAAGCATCTTATTGGTTTCGACATTAATCTTAGTAAAAGATCTTGTGCTTTGAAGGTTATTCAATAAATTATTCACGTGCAATGTGTATTCAGGTTATCAGGCATTTAACTCTAGATGCAGAAATGATTGGAATTTTATAGGTAGTAGAGATCGGGCAAGTGCTTCTTTTGTAAGCTCTTGAGTTTATATCCCTATTCATTCACTTTTCAATCACATGTGATAGAATTGCACAATGGTGATCATACAATATGGTCAATTGGACATCACACTTGCATGAGGGCTCTAGTTGTTGTGAAGCCTGAATATTATTGAGCTAAGAGAAAGGCTATCACAACATATTTTATTACATGTGGGCCAACACAAAACATCATCTTCTTTTAATATTCACGAGAATCACAACAATTGTCATTTTTAATGTCTATGAAGCAACAATAGAGCTTTCAAATGAGGATATTGTGTATGCAATATATTCTAGTCGCAAAATCAAATTGTCTATGTCTTGTTTTGGCAAGCTTAATAAAAACCATTATACGCTTTGGCTTTTGGCCCTTCTAAACACTTGTCCATCCTATTCGAAAGGAGATCGTAGGATGGAATAACCCTATATGGATATTTGCATCATCATGAAGTGAAATCGAAAGATTCATTAAAAAGTTAGTAGATAATGGGATGTTTTGAGGAAAGCAAAACAACATTATTAGCATTAATCATTTCGTTAGAAGAAAGACAACCTCGAGAATCGGCGATGATTACAGGGAGCATAACAAAGTCACTACTGAAATCAAAATTTCCATTACCATTATTGTTGATTTTCTTGATGAATTACTTGGAGCTTTCCTTTACATTAGTTTATATTCATGACTACCATATCATCAAATAATGCATTCGTAGTCATGTCCTTTGGGATTAAATAATGTCCAGTCCACATTTCAAGTTCTCAAAAACACAATATTTCTTCCATATTTGCCAAAGTTTGTTATCGTGTGTAATGTCTCTTGTTTAGATTTACCTTTTTCTCACATCCATGCTCCTTGAATTTGGCAAAATATTTGGCGAAGCAGCATGGTAGAAAATAATCGAAAGTAAATTTTAACAATTGATGTCACTCTAGCATAAGACTCGCTTAAATCGACCTCCCTCATTTAAATTTACCTTTCCTCATGTGTCCTTGCTCCTCAAATTTGACTAAATCTTTGGTCAAAGATGTATGGTAGAAAACGACTGAAAGTAAAATTTATGAATTTATATCACTCTAGCATAAAACACCCCCCTCCTGTCTTACTCCTTAGGAACTCTTAGGCTACAAGAACCAAAAAGGCTACGGTATCTTAATTTCCAGCATTCTATAAAGACTGCCTACACTGCGTTTCTATTTCATCCATATATATATATATATATATATGATTGGAAACTCTATTTCTTTTTTATTTTGTATAGCACTTCATAATTTATCATAAATACCTAAGTCTTGGGGGCAGACGGACAAGGTTTTTGCCACAACAAAAAGTTTCCTATATTTTGGAGATGGCAATTAAAATAATATATAAAAACAAGATTTAAATGTTTTGACTTTATTCAATAAAAATTTGGGATATAAATTGTATTTAATGTATTTTAGGTTCTTCGAGATTAGAATTCAATGTGTTTGGTAAAAATAACAACTTTTTAAAAGAAACAACATCATTTTTTTAAAAATAGGGGATGTCTCCTCCAAGCCCCCAAATTGTTCGAGATGTCACCAAAATCTCGAGGATGTGTCCCCACGTAACACCGTAATTTATACTCATGAATGTTTGAAATATCAATGAAAAAGATCAATTACAACGTTCATGAGAATCTCAAAGACAATCTTTTTATAAATGGTGACTCCCAAAGAAGTTTATGGTTACGGTAGATGTAAAGGACAACGATACCAATCAAACCTACTACAATGCTAAATTACACAATGGTGCTTAAGACAAATGCAATGTATATTTGAACGATGCACTTAAGCAACTCCTACAAACAATTTGGTCTAAATGATGTTAAAAGTCGTGATCATCATATCTCTAATTTTGATGGCTGTCTTTTAAAAATTTAATTTTTCTATAATAGTAGTCATGGACATGTCTTCTTCCTTATGCCATTTTTTTTGAAGAGGGGAAGAAAGCTCAATCACTCTTCCTTCCTACATATTCTAAGTGATTCAAAATTCTCCTCTAAGATTGAAGATGCAATCATGCCTTCTCCCACCATATCAAGGAGATAAGAGAGTGCACATATGCCTTCTCACACCATAGCAAGGTCGAAACAAAGACAAGAGAGTGCACATATGCCTTTTCCCATCAACTCCCGAGATATAAGTAGAGGGAAGAAGGTCCGACTTCACCTTCTCCCATAAGCTCCCAAATTAAAGTAGATGGAAGAATGCATGTCCTCACTTTCTCCCATCATCTCTAGTTCAAATAACAAATGTCAAGATCAAGTTTTGCGACCCGTCCTAAAGCCAACTTCGGATAGGTGCCAAACTAAAAACCATATATCAAGACCACATTTGGATCATGTGTCTCTTAGTTAAAGTCATGTCCACACTTTCTCCCACCATCTCTAGTTCTAGAAAGCAAACACAAATGTTGAAGATCAAGTGTTGGTAGCCCATGCTTGAGCCAACTTCGATACGTGCCAAACTAAAAACACGAGGTGTATCAAGTCCCATTGGACTACATTTGGATCATATGGAACGTATTTTATAGATGCAAGCTTACATTTTGGTGACTCTTGTGAGAGCCATTTCTAGATAGGTGACAAATCAAAGATCCATAGGAATACATTTGGTTTGTGTGGAGCTCATGTCAAGGACAAAAAAATTTGCAATTCCAATGGTCAACAAGTTTGTAACGTTGACAAGATGAATGATTTTGTATACACAAGTGGCTGCTCTTTTTGGTGTAATTGATAAGAACCTAGAAGATAAATAATTAGTCCAAGTTAAATTTAAGGGTTTTGTGTTTGTGAGAAAAGTCATTGGGCTTTTAGAATTCGAAAAGTGAAGTTGGCAAGATGAGGGAGCTTTGTAAGGAAATGAATGAGTGTAGCTTGTAAGATTAGGGAAGCTTCCAAGTGAGTGATTGCAACTTGAAAGAGAGATTCTCAAGAATCCTAGAACTCAAGCTGCATGTAGAATGTGGTATTTGAGTTCAAATGTAGAAAGAAGAACTATGGTTTGTTGATGTATTTTGTCATGCCCCAAATTTTAACACAAGAAACCAAGCCAAAAATTTCGAGTCATAGCCCAAGAGTCCAACGTGGAGTACGACACACACAATGACACTAAATACAATGCAATGATAATTGGTTGGCCATGGTTGTAAGTTCAACATAGTACAAGTGGTTGCAGGGGTCAAAACTCGATGAAAGTGACAAGTTCACATGCCCGACAAGGCAATTGATCTTAACAAATTCATTCTAGGTACCCATTTACGCTCACAAATAACAAGGTCATGATGAGTTCCATTAGTACAGCCATACAAATACACATCGAGGCACTTCATTGATGTCACATTTAGTTTAGGCATATTTACTTGAAGACCGGTATTTGTATGGATATGAGGAGACATGTACAAGTATGAGGAGATGGGAATGGGAACGCCAAAAAAAAAAAAGGAGAAACTTGGAGACAACCAAAACTTATATACATATATATTTTGATATGTATGCAAATTGTAGAGAAAACAATATTATATAGCCTAATAAAAACATCAATAACTTTTTGATGTAAAGATATTAGATGTTGACAAATGATAAGAGTAACTATATTGATATTTCATCTTATCTAGGGTCAAGAGTACAAAATATATTTTAAAAAACATTAAAATTTATGTCTCCGTAATGAGTACCAATCAGTATTAGTCTCCAAGACACATTTTTGTGGTAGGAGATGAGTCTCTATGCAACATTGATTTTAGGTCAAAGGGCTTGTTTTAAGATTTAAGTGGACATCAAAACATAAAGTGCACACCTACGAATGTCACTTATGTGACATTCCTTTTAAAAGACCCGCTTAACCCTTCAATAGAATGAGCACAAAGTCAATAATAAAACCTAATACTAAAACTAAAGTCACTAATGATTGAATCTCACATTCCCTACAAAGGGTGAACGATTCAATCTCCACTCTTAGATTTTGTGAATGCTCGCCCTACATTCCTTTAAAGTTTAAACTCCTAAGTTGCATCTTTGCTCAAAAATGGTAGAGAGAGAAAATGGAAACGGGAAAGGAAGAGGATTCTTTTATGCTTTACTCATTGTAATGTCCCCTTTTCGGGACATTTTCCACATTGAAGATTTGAAGACCCTCAACCCAATGGGTTCAAGGAATGAGCTCAAAATGTGTCCTAAGATGTCTGTTATCTATTTTGTAACCCCTTGGAGGGCTCTTTAGTTTAGAAAAGTGCACATAGGATAGTAATTTCTTAATATTAAATTAAGAAATTAAATAAAGTGCACATGATAGTAGTTCATTAAATATTTATTTTAATTATGCTTAGGGTGAAAACATTAAATGATTAGTCATTGGATATTGCACCTCTTATTTCTATAAAAGAGGGGTCGCATTTCCTGGATGGGCATGTTGATGAATTAATTAAAATTGGCTCCTTGCGTGGAGAAGGGATGTATGCCCAAACTTGATGCTCTTGCTCTCTCTTTCATTTGTTGAAGAATCTATTTGCATTGAAGCTGGTTTGAAGACCAAATTGAAGGAGTTGTTTGTGTTCTATGATCACTTTGCCCTAGCGAATTCTTTGCTGAAGCAAATCGATTTGGTATTGGAGTCATCTATTTGGAAGATGTTTAAATTCATCGTTTTAATCTCAGTAACCGCATTCGGCGCATTTCAACTAGAAAATTCAAAATTCGTCGGATCTGTATAAAAGTTATCAAATTTGCCCTAAATCGTGAATTTATTCGTGCACAGAAAAACAAAAATTCAAGGGCAAATGGCATTAAAAATTCATTTATATTTGTTTCAAATTCGTCCTAGGGTTTCACGACTGTTGTAAAGTACCCTGTTGAACGCCAAGGCTGTGAACAGTTCGTAATTTGTGAGCAAGCGGTGTGAGCCCGTGAGGCAACTGGTAAGTGATAACTGCGACTGTGTGGTAGCTGAGCGTGTGAGACAACTGATAACTGCGATTCTGTGGACTGAATGGTCCTGCTGCAATTCTGGAGTAAATCTGGAGTGAGCCCGAGCCCCAACTACCCCAATTCCCAGCATCAACTGCCGCCGCTAGTCTCCACTCCCGACTCTCAATTTAAGTTTAAGTTTTACGTTTCATAAAACTTTAATTTTCTCTTTTAAAAAAAATATTCATTTATAAATCAAAAATATATACTTCAAGTTTTAAGTTAAATGAAACTTAAATGTATAGTTTTAAAAAATAGTTTGGTTTTAAATGAATTATATCACAATAAATTTAAATATTTATTTTGATAATTTTATTTCATCATAATTTCTCTTACTCTCATTTAATCACAAATTTTATCTCTATTTTTTAGCAACGAATTTCATACGCATTTTATACTCCACAAATTCGAACACGAATTTGAATGTGGTGACTAGGGTTTTATGTTAGTCCTTGGGGCCTAGACTATGGACACCCAAATGTCAATGTTACTTTCTAGATATTGAAATATGATAATAATGTATCAAAATTTGAATTCCCATTAACACTGGACATTGAAATGTCTCCTCCATACCATTTTTCTGTATTTTGTTTCTTTGATTATGCATAATTTTTACTATTATCTAATTTTGAACCATTTTCCAACGTTTGGGATTTCGAACTTTGGTATACCCTCCTCAAAGCTACCCAACTTTTCCAACATAGTTACTGTCCGTCTCATATATGTCCAAACCTTTAAGGCCACGGAAGTTTCCTTTTGCACTCATATGGTCCTAGAAAAAGCAACTATTAAGTATTCTTCATTTTGACTGCATAAATAAAACTAAGTCTAATGGAAGCATGGGTTTGGGCTAGTTACAAATTTTAGCCCAAAATAATAGCTTGTACGAGGACCTATTATGCTTATCAGACCTGTTTGTAAGTGTCTTAATAAACGATGAAAGTTTGGTACTTGAGGTCTTTATGAATTTATCACTGTTGTTTTTCATGTACAGCTGCCACCTGAAGATCGCCTTGCTGCATTATTTGTTGTTGGATTTTCACTTTCAGGTACCTCGTCTATTTTACCACATAGCTATCTTATAAATGAGAAAACTAGCACATCTTTGTACTGGGGTGCACTTGATTGATTTCTCGTGTTATTTTCTGTTCATATTTTGGTAAAATAGAATCAAATAGGGAAAGGGTAAAACCTATTGGTAATTCACAATGTGTCTTCTAGTATGAAGTGTCAAGACACATGACTGTTTTAGTGGGTGCTCATGGGGATGAAGTATGTGCAAATGACTTAATGTGCAGATGATGGTGAAAGTGATGAACAAGTTGCACTTGTGAGCCACAGTGGCACTTTGAACAGGATTATGATCCGAGATATCCGCATCTGTAAACCTTCTGCCAGGTAAGCACACTATTATATGCTTATCTTGTCTTGTTTTATCTCAGATATGTATCATTCTTGAAAAAGAGTTACTTTTTGCAATTTCCTCTTCATTATCAGTGAAAATTGGTAGTTACTTTGTGTCTCGAAGTTTTAATAAAGATGTTTTTTTGCCAGGGGAGTGAGACTGATGAAACTGGAAGAAGGTGGCAAGATTCAGTCAGTCTCTATATTAGCTGCTTCAGAACTCAACACAGATGATCTTGAAGATTCGAACTTCAAGATGTTTCTTCTTAGCCATTGACTCTTAAGGTCAATTGTCTTAACAGAAAGCATTCAAATCAAATCATTTGCAATTTTGACCATTTCCAACCTTTCTTGGTGGATGCATCTCCCTGGCCATTTGTATTCAATTTTGTGTTATGCAAATATTTTATAACACCAGTATTAACAAGAGAGGTTTATCAAGCCAGAATGTGAAGTGTGTTATTTTTTGTGTCATGACAGTGCTAGGCTAGCTAGATCATTTAAAATGTATTCTGAAAGAGTACACATGAGAAAAGTCATTTAGCAGCTAGATGACAAGAGTTTTAAAGCAATTTCAATTACTTTTTGCAGAATAAGTAGCTAGATCATTTGAAATGTATCCTAAAAGAGTGCACATTGAAAATTCATTCAGTAGCTGGATGACAGAATTTTAAAACAATTTCAACTACATTTTGGCATTTGCAGTATGAGCATATATTAATGATCAACTGCCAACCATACTAGATCTAACTGGACGCGTTATTTTTGTGAGTATTCTAATACTGCAGATTCTCTTTATATGTTAACAAAACATAACTGTTGAATGTACATGTTGTCTCACGCGAAGATGGTGGATTGAGATGTTTCATTGCGAAGTGTTGGTATTTGAGCAGCAGCATTTCCCAAACAAAAATTTCAGCTTGATTCAACTTTCTAATAATTTTGTAGATAGATTATGAAATGACCATATATGCAAAATAGACGAGGCAAATCATGGCCAATATTATTGAAAATAAAGATAGAACTATAACTAATTAAGTAAAGAAATGCCACAGGGACTTCTTAAAACACAAATTCTGTAATGCATATAATTTTCAAGATGATGAATTCTAAATGCTGAATTTTTATTTACAAGACATGGGATATAGAGGATGAAACCATTTGTTTCCATAAATAATTGGGACATACATAAAACAGTATCATTTAGATATTTTTACGGGAGACCATTATTGTTTAGCAGTCCAGCTCAAGGCAAGGGATCCACAAAGCACTCGAGTACCTCTATTTGCTTTGGGATTTTCTCCGTCTAGCATCTTTTCTAATTGACCACACTGTGCGATATATGTAATACTTTGATAAACCTTTTCCAACAAGTATTAGCAATTTAGAATAATCACACCCATGCTTTTTGCTAATTCAGGTAATTGGGGCTGTATAAGCATGAGACAATTATTGGTGTTGTTTTTGGCTTGTTAAATGTTGATTGTATATCCATGGAAAGACCTGTAAATTTTACAAGAATATCCTCAAGTCAACGCTTCAATAAGCTGCCCCGTGACATTGCCGCTCCAATTTAGACCATTGAAATGAAATGAAATGAAAGATTTTAATGACGTCCACGAGACTAAAGAGTCTATGGGACCACAGAAACAGTAATTTAATCAGATTTCAGACTCTTTTCAATATCCGCTCTTCGGCTGTGAATCTTGAAGATAAAGCCTGCTGTCGCTGGAAGCTTTGTTCCTTCGAAGAGTTCCTCCAGTCTGTCCACCTTTAGATTGTTTTTATACTGAATACGGATATCATCATATGCAGAACATTCCATGACAAAATGCCATTCTGTCTCGACGACCCCTTTGCTGCAGAAGAGACAAATTCTCCTTTCCCAATCTTCCTTTGGAATAGTCCATCTACCAGTTTCACATCGAAGATGATGTGATCCAGTTCTTAACTGCGCCACTAGAATTTTTGCTTTACCCTTGATAACCGTCCCTAGATAAGCTTTTTCATCATGTTCCCCAGTGAGATTGAATTCTCTAATATAATGCGCTTTCTTCCGACCAATCTGACCTGTCCACATGGCAGTCCTGAACTTTTCTATCACATAATTTTTTATTTCCTTGTTGCTGTTAGGACACTCCTGCATGTTGATGCCCCATTTGTACATCCATTTATTATTCTGATTCATCCATGTTTTCTTTCTGCGTTCCAAAGTGTCGTTTACAACCATTTTGGGCCAGCGAAGGTTGTCCATGTTTTCAACTTTTTTCAGATAGCTTATCATCCGAGTTATTGCCGATGCTTCCAGCGAGAAAGAACCCGCTTCCGCCAACAAGATCTCATAAGGAACAGTTGATTTGACTTTAAGCGAGCTTGTGATTAGATGTTTCTGGATTCTTTCTATCTGTCTCCACCCATGATTTGACATGCTACTTCCCCAAACTTCGCAGCCATATAGAACAACCGGGGTGACCAACAAACCAAAAAGGGTTTTTTTAGTTTTCCAGTCCCAAAGTTCAGCTTTCCCGCACCTGTTTTGAAGTAGGAAAGAAGCTTTCCAACCTCCCTGAATCCTTTTTGCTTTACAAGTCTCCCAGCTAAGTTTGTGGTGAAAGTCAATCCCAAGATACTTGTATTCATTGACTATTTCTAAAGGGCTCCCCTCAAAAAGGAAGACGTTTTGTCTCTCATTCCTTTTCAAGGTGAAAATCATGATTTTTGTTTTGCTGGTGTTCACTTGCATCCCGACTTCTTGACAAAAGAGCTCTAGCGCTTTTAACTGTTCCCTCAAACCTTGGGCTGTTTTTGAAATTAGGATAAGGTCGTCAGCATAAAGAAGTAACTTCACCACATAACTTGCTAACTGAATACCTCCTCCCTCAGTTTTGTTTAACCAATCTTCAAGCTTGTCAATGTATAAACCAAATAACGTGGGAGAAAGAGGGCATCCTTGCTTGACACCTATGTTGCTGCCGAAACACTCGGACATACCTTCTCTGGTTCTAATTTTAGCTCTGACCTGCTCATACAATTTATGAACTGCTGCTCTAAACTCATCTGGAATCCCAAGTTCCTCCATCCTATCCCAAAGCTTCTTTCTGGGCACAGTGTCAAAAGCCTTCTTGAAATCAACAAAACAACAAAAAGCTTCTTCTCCTTGGGTGTCCCAAACTTTTTCAATCAAATGCCTAAGAGTGATACAATGATCAATTGTTGAGTGCTTAGGTCGAAAACCCGCTTGCCCTTTTGCTCTTTTACCCTCTCTTTCGGCCCAGCTGCTGATTCTCCGTTCTATCATGCCTCCAAATAATTTTCCAAGAAGAGGGTTGATCATAATGGTGCGATAATTGGACGGGTTATTAACGTCACCACTTTTAAATAGAGGAATAACAACGCTAGTCGTCCACTCTGTTGGAAAGCCATTCTGGTTGACATCATTGAATATTTTTCTGATGTGCGGCGTGAGGACCTCAACCCCCCATTTTAAAAATTCAGCTTGCAGACCATCGATGTCTTGAGCTTTACCACTTGCCAGATTCTTTATGCCCTGCTTGATATCTTCTACCGAGAAAAGCTCAATCGTAGTCTCAATTATGGGAGGGACATCTTTTTGTTGAGGACGCTCATAAAGGGTCTTCGCGTATTCTAACCAATGCGCACCTGTGATATTATTTTCTATGTATTTTTTCTTTTGTTGTAGCTCCTTCCAAAAACCTTTGGGATTGTGTTTTCCAAGAGAAATTAGCTCTGTCCTTCTCTTGCACACATAGCTTTCTTTTTTGTGTTGTACCAATCTCTCATAAACCTTTTTATTTTCTTTGTTCATCCCATTTTCTTTCAAAGCTCTCTTGGCAGCTTTACACTCTTCATCATACCACGGATTTGTTGGAAAAGTATTTGCCGCTCTCTTTCTAGGCTTAGATCTCTCACATACAGTTAGAGCCTTTTTAATTAAAGATATCAGCAGACTACTACACATATAACCACTCGGTCCCTTGGACGCCGTGTTCTCTGTGTCTTTCCTCATTATTTGCAATTGTTGTTTAAGGGCTGCAACAAATATTCCCTGATTCTCTTTACTAAGAATGATTTTTCCCTGTTTTTGAGATGCCTTTAATAAATAAATAAAATAAAATAAAAACTAGCCAACGAAGCAATTGTCCACAAAACTATTTAACCCATACAAAATGGATTCTAGTGTGCCCATACCATAAAGAAGCCGTAAACAAGGATTTAGGTTTACATAACATCTATAAACTTATAAATGTTGATACACCTCTACATAAAATAAATTTTAGATTAATAATCTAACTTCCTCAATTGACCCAAAATTATCAAAATCTAAAATATATTTGAACACTTGTTTTTAACTCATTTTTGAAACCCCTATAAGCTTGCTACATGGAATACCCAAGAATGTTGTACCATGATTATTAATGTTAATATCTGTGTACTTACAACCATTTGATAACATTGTATTGCATCTCTTCTATGATAATATTCTTATTTGATGTCAATCATATTATACTTCATTTAAGAAAATCACTTTTAATATTATTATATGCACAAGAACATAATAGTGGAGTGGCATTATTTTAATTTTTAGGCGTGTTCTATTTTTTTCATAGTGTGCCCATTCCATGGAGTGATATGTTACCTTGTTGTTTTTAGAACATTTCTCGACACTTGGTGGTTAAGTGCTTTTTGGTCATCATTATTCTCTAATCCTAATGACGTTCGTGGACCTATAATATAGGACATGTATATAATGTTTGTCATCAAATACCATTACTATTCGCAACATCTTGTTAAACCTAAATGATACTCAATCTTGAATCCCCCAACCAATGGATCATTAATTGCCAATTCATGTTAAAAACTCACAAAAGAAACATTGATTTTACAATGTAGATAAAGAAACAAAAATATCACAAACTTTTGCCCAAAAACTCCTCATAACCTAAATCACATAATATTAGGACACAAGACACATATGATGCACATATACAAGTATCCAACATGAGTCATGTCAACCCTTTAAATATGATGTGAGGGACACTTTTGCTCACACATACATGCACATAAGCACACACCCCTACACATGCACCCAAATGCACACATGCACATGCACACATTAAAAATGAAATATATACAAAGATATTTAAAAAAAAAAATTAGAACATTTACATAATATTAATACTAGTTATTACATCAATGGTCATTAATGCATGATGATCAAAACACAATAAATTAGAATACTCAATACACAAAATAGATGTAAAAACCATAAATTGCAATTTTCTTATTAAGTCAATTGATGTCATCAAAATTAAAATGTATTACATAGATATTGAATTATTGATATTGTAGTTGATAAGTGAGAATGCCAATGGCAAATACAAAATATGGTAGATATTGGATACTAGAATTGTAGATGGAAGAATCTCATAACTCATAGTTAGCCATCTTCTTTCATGTCAAAACTATCAAAATCTCCAATGCTTCGCTCTTTCCTCTTCCTCCTCTATATCCAATCCAAACTCTACATCTGTTGGTGGTGAGGATGATCCCTCGAGAGGATTTCCATCTTCAAAAGTGACCAACTTTAGCACTAGTTCATCAAGGTCCAAGTTGGCTAATGCCAACTCAATAGTGTTGTCCAAACCCATGTCCTCGGCAAATACATCTCACATATTTTTCCTTCCTTTCAACCACTCACTCCTCATTCTATAAATAAGATGGAGGTTGGAGTGCACATACACCATTGTCTCTGCACTAGACTACTCAAGTGCTCTTCTTCAAACTATGCAAATTCTCATGTCCTTCAATTTCTTTTAAAACATGAGGTTGAAGTAACTTGAGTCTCATGGCTAAATAATGTCGAATAGAGCATGTTTCCCTATAAGTTCCCCACTAAAGATAGGGCTTCCTTTACCCTCTCCAATCACTCATAGCCTCCAAATTTCCCAATGCCTTCTAAAAACTCTATAAAGCCCTCTTCCACCATATCAAGGGATGATATGTCCCGATAGATCCTTATAAATGTTATCTTCCTTCCCTATGAAATCTTTTACCACCTGAGGAAGGAATCTATGTGAAGACCTACCATAGAGCTAACCATCATTGTAGTATTTGGGCTTCAATGAGTGAGAAACAATGCCAAGGCGTGTAATTCTTCTCCCACTGTGATAAGAGTATCACATATGGCGGTGAACAAGATCATTGTTGATGTACCATACTCGAGGAGTTGATTCTATAAAAAGCGGTCATCACCGCCTTAATCACAAAGTCCCACCCCTAATAAGCTTTTCTTAAGATGGGTTGGTCTCGTGTCTACAAATTACAACAAAAATATGATTGGGTCCATAATTTTAATTGGAAGATCTACTCTTTCCCACCATCCATCATCTAACATTGTATCGTTGACCTTTTTTGAAGCAATTTGATTTGTCTTTCTCTAAAAAGACAAACTCGAAATAACCTTGGTCCTAAGAGTGGTCTTGACCTCCCTTAATGGCAAATTGAGTATCTGTAATCATCAACAATGATATATTTGTGTACCCTTTATATATTGTGAGGTCATTGGTATGGTTTTGTACAAAATTACAAATATGGCATGCATCGTCAATGAGAGTTCCCATCCATGTCACATTTGAAGCAATAGATTTAAGTGCTAAATTTGAAGAATGAATAATTAAAGGTGTCCAAAATATCTTTGGATATTTAGTTTCCACAATCATGCCCACAACCTTGCAAATAGGTGACATTATCTGTGATAATTTGCACACAAGAATCAAGCCCTACATCTTCAATGATTTTAATGAACAACTCACCCTTATACTACTCATTCTTGTATTTTACAAGAGCATCCACCACTTTCAAGAAGATTGGTCCATTCTAGGATGACATCATGAAATTGATAAGTAAATTGTGTGTTGCATCCATCCATCCATCATGTACAATACTTACACTAGATGAGGGCCATGATGACTTATTTAGTGCTAGATTTTTATCCACCTCTTTTTTTTTTCCTTAACCAACAATGGGGTTCTAAGCCTCTCGTAATTGGGAGCCACATATCCATTTGAAGCTCATTCAACCGAGCTTAACACATATCAAAAAACAAAGGAAATTGTGAAATATTAAATGAAATGAAGTTGAGATAAAATAACTCAAAGTGGTAAGAGCAACCTCATGTTGTCACTCTAGTCTAGGAGTCGTCCACTTTTATTTTGGTTGAAATATAGTTAGACTCCCACTTATGTTGGATGACTTTCTCAAGAATGGAAGAGGATTCTCATATTTGTGTGTCTTACTTGTTGCCACCATCCCCAAGCCAACGGTACCCTCTCTTGACATATTTTTTTCTTTGGGTAGCATTCAATGATTTACATTCTCCAAGTCCACACTTAAGGCCCAACAAATGACCCTTAACGTAGTAGTATGTGCTCTTGAAATAGAGATGGAAGTAGTTACATTTCCAAATAATATTTCCTCCCTCAACAATCCTTGCATTGAGCCCTTGTTTTTTTGTTACACACTTCCAAAATGGAATTTTTTCTTGAGCTTGTTATCTTGCTACATCATGGTTATATGCATCATTGGAAACTCCACTTCCAATTGATGGAGCACTAACAAAGATGAACTTGGAGGAGGGGGGCAACACCAAAACTCATATTCTTCCCTTCCCTTTGACCTCTACCACTTGCACTTGATGGTTGAGCCATGATTTTTGTGGTACGAATGATGGAAACCATTGTTATTGAGAAATGCCAAATGTGATTGCTAAAATTCCTTCAAATTTGAATATTCTCCTTACCTGCATAATGAAATAGAAGTTCAGCGTTTTCCTATCTAATAATGTGTAAATGAAAAAGATAAAACACTTTTTATAAATAGGGGATGTTGTTTTCATTATGGAGGTGTCAAACGTTACTAGGACATGTGTCCTATCATGTGTCACATTGAATACATTGGGTTATACAAGTGGGCCTGTGGGATAAGTCCTGTTTTTAGCTCATAGCTTGAAAGATGACCATATCATATGAGAGCTAGAGATTCCATGCAATCCTGGCACTTGTCAATCATGCCAACTAAAATAAATCACCACCCTACTCTCCTCTCATGAAGATGAATGTGGCAAATGCCTCAAATAGACCAATGACATGTTAGGTTAACAACTCAAATGATTGAAGATGAGCCTTAGTCATGTCCTAATCCAACTAATAGAATAACTTGAAAGCTAGGTGTTCAATTTAATTCCAAATCATTATAAAAGAGGTAGGATTTTTCAAGACATTTAAAAAATTGACCCAACATATCTTTTATCGAGTCTTTTAGAAGACATTACATATTGGTCTTGTGCACATGACATCCATTGTGTATAAGAACAAATAATCTCCAATGGTAGATAATCATTTGAATAACAAAAGTATCTTCAAATGGCAACAATTGTATGGAATAGAACATGTTATTTTTTATCCTTTATTATTTTCCTCAATTTTTTGGGACTACGAAAATTCCCAATAGATGTCACGGTGGACATAACAAAATATATTTTTAAAGTGTTTGTATTCTTTACTTTGATTAGTATGCATGCGCGTGCGCTTGCTTGCACACATGCACACACACATGTGTGCACATGTGCGCATGCACACCCACCCATCCACACGCACTCACTACATCGAGTAATGAAGGAGCAAGAGTCTTTAGGGTGTCTAGGTTGTGGATAAATAATTTTAGTCAATTGTAAGTCTAATCCTTTGATCAAGAGTACTTTGGTCATGTTATCAAAGATAGTCTTCTTGATTAAAGGATCTATATTTAAGGTACTATGTTAAAATTATATTGAATGTGGTATCATAGTAGTATTCTTGTAAAAGTTTTATTTTATCTATACATAAGATCTTGTTGTTTTGCTTGTTCTTCTTTTGAGTGATTGTAATTTTTAAGCTTCCATCTGTGAAATTGGTTTATACATTGTAAGATGAGAAAAGAGGTGAACCTCCTTTCTAAGTCTCTGTGGTGAGCACAATTTGCTTTGAGACCAATGTTAGGAAAATAGTGTTTACATTAGTAATATTGTATGTGTTATTATATTACGTGTGAGAATGAGTTGTTTAGGAGTTATAACAACTCATGTATTTTAGTGTGGTTGTTACGAGACTCGTATAAGAATTAGTGAGTGGTTGTAGGAGCCTTAATAGGCTTCCTATTTTATAGGATAAGTATTTCCTATATATATGTATTTGCTGGATGAAGGAATAGATAGTGTTGGTCATTATTTGTGTTTAATCTCTTCAATATGTCCAAAGCTTTCATCCGGTATCGAGTAGACATGATATGTTTCAGTATGGCATGCTAATTTTTGGAAGGGCAACGATCTTCTAATGCTCAAAGCAATGGAAATATTAATTTTTATATCTAGATTTTCTCTTCCATCATATTCATGACAGTCCCGTGTTCTTTTGGTCTTCATATCACACTTGATCTGTATTCAGATTCGTTGAGGATCAAATTCTATCAACTCATTATTGGAATGATATTTTGGGTCTAATATCGGTTATCATTGTATGTATTCCTATTTAGCACTAATTTGCATATGTGGAACATATCCTGGAGAGCATTTGTCGTTTATGTTTGTTGTGTTGAATCTGGCTTCAAGGCATATGTTTGATCTATTCTTCTCTCGGAATGCCACGTGGTTTACCATACTAATTCTTACCTTAGTGATATGTAAACTTCTACTTTGGAACTCTATGAATCACACAACTATGTTGTTCTACTTTCAACTTTGGAAAATGACAGATTTGCTTGAAAATTAGAGCTTTGTGAGTGATTATCTAGTGCTATAGAAAGGAAATTGTAGAGAAGGAAATAATTCAAAACTTCTACACCAACAATTTTATCCTGGAAACCTCCAAGGAGGAAAACCAGTTGGGAAGGGCAATTGCTCTTTTCTTCCCACTTCTACTAGTCTAACATAGACAATTATAGATTACAATAAGTAAGAAAAGAAGCAACAATGTAAACCTTCTCTCCAATTACTTGCTTGCTTTATTTCTACACCTTGCTTCTAGTTCCTTTCCAAAGATCAAGATCTTGCTCATGATCTCACTAAACTCGCTTCTCGATCTCTCTGGATCTTCGAATCTCGATTCGTCTTTGAATCCCCATTTCTCTTGCTCCTTCCATGTATTTATAGGCCTTCACATGTCCCCCGTGCCTTGGAGAATGTGAAAGGGCATGGAAGAAAAGAGACACTACTGGACGCTTCAAATTCGTGTCCATCTGCGTTCCATTCTTCTTTTTTGTTTGAAAATGTTAGGATCGCAGCCTTGTGTAGACCGGCGGTCTCAGGACCGCTGCCTTGGCTGGGCAGCGGTTTGGGACCGTTGCCCTACAGGTGGCGTTTTGAAACCGCCGCTCTGCACAGAGTGGCGGTTCCTTCCAGAACCTCCGTTTACCTCATTTTTCTCACTTTTCTTGTTTCTCCTTCTTGGTGCTGATGGAACTAATGAAGTGGTGTGTTTTTCGGATCCCTATGGATCATACCTCCCCTACTTAGGAGGCTTTTGGTCCCACAAAAGCTTAGTGGGGGAGTGGTAGAGGAATCAAATCCCTCTCGTGCTCATTCGAGTACCACTGGGTCTGCCTTGGTGTCTTCTCTTGTCCAACCTGCCAAGACTCATGTGGATCTCTGGTTTGTTGTTCAGTGCTACATCCTCCTCTCGAGTTGCCTCGAGTACAATCCTCTTTGGAAGGTAACTTCTGTATCTTTCGTTCTTTGTCATGCATCGATGGCGTTAGTGGTCATGAGCTCTTGCAACTTACTATCGTGTGCATCTCGCATGAAGCATGGCTGAAGGTTTCTTCTCCAACTGCTCAAGTATAACGAAGGTCCCATCTTGTAGTGGTTTAGTCCTTGCATGTCTTTGTTTCTTGAGATGGATTGGCCGAATCCTCCCGAAGTACGCCGCTGCTTATAGTCACCACCGTTCCTTGTATCTCTTCTTCTTCTTTTGCCCTACGGTCGAGTCCGGTGAATATGTAGGTAGATATGGTGAATGCATAGTGGAAGTTTATTTTGCTCCTTGAATGAGCAGTTCCTGTGGTGGCTTCTTTTGCAAAAACTGACAAGTGCTATCCAAATTCTCCATCCTTTGGTCAGAAATATCCGTGCTCTCACGTCTATTTTGCTTTTCTTCCAATGAAAGCAAACAAAATTGATGATTTTCCTAAATAAGTCTTGGTGTTTGGTTGGCACTTACCATAACCTTCTTTGATTTTCTTTGGTGTGCCCGGATGTTAAAACTGACTCCATCCTTGACCCATCTGAACCGGTTCTCCCTCCTTGTGAACACAACATCCCTGATATACAAGTAAGGACTTCCAAAGACAACGTCAAATGCATCAAGTGGAATAATATCAACCTCTAATACATCTATGTATTGGGTGTTTATCCCAAACTGAAACTTACACTTCCTTGTAACTTGTATTTCTACACCCTTTTTCACCCATCCCAGTGGGTATGGATGTGGATGCGCGTAAGTCTCTAGACCAAGCTGTTCTATAACCGCATCAGAAATCAAATTTGATTGAGAACCAGAATCTACTAAAGCGTTTACCTTAGTCTTCTTGATTTGGATTCTGATTTGAAATAGCTTACTCATCTCTTCTTCTTTCGCCCGTACATGTTAGTGGCCATGCATCCCAACCTCTCGTCTACATTTGAATCATCCTCAATCTCCACCTCTCTTTCTGTCTTCACAGTGGCCATGGATTTCTTGGAATCCTTGGTTCGGTGTTTTGGGTGCAATTCCGGATGCAACTTCCAACATGTGGCATCAGTATGTCCATTTACATCACAATTTTTACAGAAATTCTTAAGATCTTTACAAGTATGCAAAGCAGTAGTAGCATGTTTACCTTTCCATTTACCTCTGCTACTTTTGTTCCCATGTTCTTTATCCTATTGTTCTATTGATTGGTCTCCCTTTGGCTCTATTTCTCCTTGCTTCTTCTTGTCATCAATGTAGTATGCTTGTACACAAGCTTCATTGAGATCCTTGGGCTTCGTGGAGATTACCTTCCTCCGAAGGTGAGTGTGAAGTCCTCCCAAATACTTGGTTAGAATGTCCTCATCCTCCAAGTCCATATTAAGCAACATGGCTTGTCTCCGAAATTCCGTAGTGTAGTCTTGCACGCTTTGACTTTTACCTGTCTAAAGTATTGCCACTTAATCATCATGTCAGTCTTATGGCCAATAGGATAGAAGTTAGCTCTTATCAATTCTTTAAAACCTTTCTAAGTACTGACAATAGGACATTTCTTCTTCTCACAAGTGGCTAGATGGGTTTCCCACCAAACTAGAGCATGACCTTCCATTTTGAGACATACAAAGGTGACCCTTTGTGCCTTGGTGACATTATGCACACTAAAGTAGACTTCCAATTGTTTTAGCCATTTATCCAAGTAATTCTGCATCTACTTGACCTTCAAAATTATTTATTTCCACTTTTGTATTAACTTTAAAAGGTGTATGTGCAGATTTTACCTTCTCGCTTACAATTGGCGTCTCTTCATGCTCTTCCCATCCTTCCTCTTCGTGGCTTTTTTCGATACCAAATTTTTTGGCTAGTGCTCAAATCACCGAGTCCATGAAATCTTGCTTAACTGAAGCCGTCTTTTGCAGATTTGAAAGCTCTTCTTGTTTCCTATGTAATCTATCCATCATGGTCTCTAGCATCTCGACTCTACGGACCAAGTTCTCTTCCTCCATTTGAGCTCGAATTCTCTGTTTCCACTTCTTTGTAGAAATATCTGGCTCGCAAGGTAAAACTTCTTCGCCTTTGGACCTTGTCACTGTCATACAAAATCACAAGAAAGATTCGAATACCATAGTCTTGGATATATAATCAGCTCTGATACCAAAATGATCTGTAAACTTCTACTTTGGAACTCTACGAATCATGCAACTATGTTGTTCTACTTTCAACTTTGGAAAATGACATATTTGCTTGAAAATTAGAGCTTCGTGACTGATTATCTAGTGCTATAGAAAGGAAATTGTAGAGAAGGAAAGAATTCAAAACTTCAACACCAACAATTTTATCTTGGAAACCTCTCGAGGAAAACCGGTCGGGAAGGGCAATCTCGCTCTTTCTTCCCATTTCTATTGGTCTAACATAGACAATTACAAATTACAATAAGTATGAAAAGAAAGCAACAATGTAAAACTTCTCTCCAATTACTTACTTTCTCTATTTCTACACCTTGCTTATACGGTTCCTTTCAAAGATGAAGATCTCGCTCATTGCTCTCATTAAACTCGCTTTGATCCTCTCGGCTCTTTGAATCCCCCATTTCTCTTGCTCCTTCCATGTATTTATAGGCCTTCACATGTTCTCCCATGTACTGGAGAATGTGAAAGGGCATGGAAGGGAAGAGACACGGTTGGGTGCTTCAAATTTGTGTCCATCCGCGTTCCATTCTTATTTTCTATTCGAAAGTGTCAGTACCACCGCCCTGTGCATACCGAAAGTCTCGAGAACCGCCGTAAGGCATTGGTAGCGGTTTCGGGACCGCTACCCTACAGGTGGCGGCGGTTCTCAAATGTTGCTCTGCATAGAGTGGTGATTCCTTACAGAACCTCCGTTTACCCCATTTTTCTCACTTTCTTGTTTCTCCTTCTTGCCGATGAAACCGATGAAGTGGTGTGTTTTTCCGGATCCCTATGGATCGGTTAGAAGCAGATCCTCAATGAAGTTTGCATGATATATTTTTCTCTTCCATCCTTCTATTGAGCACATGTTCTTCCAACAATACGACAAACGCGCGTGGATTTTTTTCATTTATAATCATAGAAGACGGTTTTATTGCACACAACCCACATATTTCATTGAAAATGATAGTTTTATAGGATTGAACATTTCTCTTGTGTTAGACATTGCTCATCTTCATGTCGATGAATTTTTGTACAACGTCCATATGCCTTAGAAGAAGACCAATCACAAGTATCTCAAAACTTTATAATTCTACATGCATTAATCCTCATCGACTTTCCATGCATGATTTTATTATGTTGTAAGTCATGTTTAGTCCTCCACAAGGTCATAGTTCTATGGGCATGTGATTAGGCCTCAAATTCACAATCCGCTAAGCTAGTAGCATGACATCGAAGGACGAAGGACAATTGAGGTTGGAGGTCAATCAATGACCTTTCATTAGTTGACAATGATGGGGCCGCACAATGATTTGGTGATGTTGTACTCACCCAAGTGCTACATTGTTAAACGGTTTAAATCCCCAATGATGATAAATATCGATTCCAATGATATCCAAGTCCAATTTCTCACTTGCAACATGTTCTTGTAGCTTATTGTACCTTACTTAACTTTTTTTATGTTTTCCCTCTCTCCCAAGTTGTTTTGTAGCCTTTCCCTTAAGCTTTTGGCCTTAAGTTATGTAGAATTCTGACGGTTGTGTAAGTGCGCATGGCGGTTATGTAACCGCCGGTCTACCTAAAAAGGCGGTTGCGTAACCACCGATTTGCATAGACCAGTGGTTCCGTGCACTTTAATTTGGGACTTAAACATCATGTTTTGTATACGTGTTGCCTTTTTCCAACTCACTTTTCTCATCATTTTTTTGACATAATAAGTTGTTTGAGCTTGATAGATGTGTAGGAAATTCTCCTCCTATACTTACTATTTTTATTAGGTTGACTACCCCTTCCATGAGTGATGTGGTACTTCTTGGCTTAAGTGGGTTGGACCACTTCTTGCCAACTTTTATAAAAACCAAGCTTTTTCGACACATGGGTTAAAGTTTTTTTATTTAGAATTGCATTCTTATGCTACCGGAATCCCTCAAGAAGTACACAAGAAAACACAGTTCATTTTCCTTGTTATTCTCTTGCTTACATGACTCCGCATTGCTGCGAACCAACTAGCTCCAACACTCCTCCATTTCTTCTGCACATTACCAACATAGCTCCTGGACACATTTGGATATCTCATTGGAAAAGAAGCGAGGGGATCACAAAGCATAACCAACATTGGAATTGTCTTTGCACTACATTTCCATGTTGGAGGTGTTATTTACATTCCTAGAAGCTTTCTTTTATCAATTAGAGTTTAATTCACATCCTTTTAGAATACCATTTGTTTTAAAGAACTAGAATTTACAGTAGTTTTATTGCATGTAAGTAGCTTCCATTGAGGATTTCTTCTTAGTTCATCCCTATGGATTTTTCTGGGAAGAATTCACAGGAAGTTCCTATGCATAGAGTTTTTTAATTCTTCACTATCAAATTACCAGTAGATTTCATTGCATTCATTATTTAGATTTCATTAGCACACGAGCAAAGATTCTCTTGAAAGCTTCTTCCCTACATATCCCTGTGGATTTGCATGGGAAGTGAGTTTGAAGAATCTTTTGTGTCTGTGCATTAGTTTTAGTTTCTGCATACTTAAAAAGCTTATGTAGATCCTTGTATTTACCGGGAAGCTTCAAGGAAAAATTACTTCGAGAAACTTTTCAATCTTCCCATGATTCGACATAGAGCTAGAGAAATTTAGATCCACAATTACAAATTAGGAAAATCTTCATTTCAATTAGATTAGATTAAGTTCATCTAACGGGAAATAGCCACATCCGGCTATTTATTTGTTTATTTTATAATAGAAGCAATTTCCATTTAATTAGAAGCAATTGTACTGTCTGTGTAGATTTATTTTATTAATTCTAGAAAACAGGATAATCCTAAAAAACAAAGATTAGATTAATTAAGTTTGTTTATTTGTTTTATTCCCTTTTATTTAAAATCATTGAAAACACAAAAACAAGTAGATTAGATTTACTTCATTGTTTCAATTAATTAGTTTCCTTTTTTTTAATTAATTAGTTGCATGTAGATTTAATTAAATTCAAGGAGAGTAATAAATTTGGTTTAATTAAAATATGTTTGCATTTCCTTGTTAATTTAGGCACATAGATTTAATTAGACGGGAATTAACACAACTCCCTACGTTTCCTTAGTTGGCTTAGAAAACTCAAACATTGACCTTTCCCTTTCAAATTCTTTGTGTGTTTGTTTATTTTCTTAGGTTAATTTTTTACATGTCCACATGACCATCCAAGCGAGGGGGATTAAGCCTTAGGCAAACTAGGCAGTTGCCTAGGGTGTCAGCATTCAGGGGGCGCCTAAATCTAAAAGTTTCCTTTTTGTCAGTTAATTTTAGAACTTAACTTTAAAATAATTTATCTAAAGATTTAATATTGATCAACCCATTTATAGATATTATTGTATAGTAACATAAATTTCACGCATACACATAAAAACATTTTGTAATATTTTTATGAGTAAAAGAAAATATCACATATTTATAAGCACATATGATTGTGTTGGTATTGTTACCCATTGTCTAATGTAGCTCTAGATTATGTAGATGTGTAATTTGTTTTATAAGAAGGTTAATGTATTTTTTATAATGTCATTGGTGTATCTAGTAGAGGTGAGTATAATTGAAGGAAAAAAGTATTTGATTTTCTATTCTTAATTTTTGGGGAAAATTTGTATTATTTTGTTATGGAGGAATCCATAGGCCTGGTCTAAATACGAAACTTCACAAAACCATGGGAGCTACATAAGCATTTTTGTTTCTTTGCAAAAAAATGGTGTTTTATTTCAGGATAGAGTTCTTATCACCTACTTGATATGGCTAAATCAGACTTGTAAGAAGTCTTGTATAAAATATTGTATTTTTTGCATTTTGAGCATCTCCTACGATTAATGTTTTCCATCCATGGAATATTTATCATCCTTATGTGATAATTTAATAATATATTTTTATTATTATTTTATTAGGACCATGATGTAAATTTAAAAATACAAGAAAATAGACATATTTTATTTATTTATTTTATGGAAAAAATATTAACTAAATTTGTGAGGAGGACGTCCACCAAAACTATTGCCTAGGGCACACCCGACCTTTAATTCGGCCCTACATCCAAGGCTCCAAGAAACCCAGACAAAGAGTGTGTGATCCAAGAGCGCCATAACCGAATACAATTACACAATTGACAAATATTGATTAGGGCCTCAGAAAACTTATATTCCAAACCACCCCACTTCTAGCAAGCATTATCTCATAGTTAATAGCCTTAAACAACGAAATGGATAACGCTAACGAGTTTTGGCACAATCATCACGGTCGAGACTAGATTCCACAATCTATAGATCCGTTCTTCCCACATGTCTCCTCTCACATCTCTATGACCTTGTCTGAATATTTTTACGCGATAGGTGCGGATGGTTCCCACCTATTCCACAACCCATTCAAGGAATATTTGGTGATTCTGACGTTGATCGAAACCTTCGTTCAACCATTTTCCTTGACCATTCCATTTCCGAACAACTTAGATAGGCTCTCATTGCCTTAAACAAGAAAACTCCCACAATGCTCGTAAAGGACATTCATTTTATTTGATATACCTTTTAGCCACTTTCACCTATTTTTGCATATTCCACCTATTCACCCTATTTATCCATTCCATAGCCATCTTTCCATCTCATATCAGTTATCCCAGCATGATCTCGGGAGGTCGAGTGCATCTTAGAGTCACGTGTTGATTCTTAGACATACAAAGTGACATTTTTCAATAATGTGTGATGTATGTTCATTTTAAAAAGCGGGGAAAATTTTAAGGGTCCCTCCAAAAAAATCCTTAGAAAATATTTGGCGAATATTGGTAAAACCACATTTGCATGTATGGTGAATTTAATGTCATTAAAATTTGTTCCATGCGTAAGGTGATTTTTTAAAATCATTCTGGGCAAGGTAGTACAACAAAAGGAAAAAAATTCATAGTTTTCTATGCTAACGGTTGATAACATGTAGAATGCTCACCGATTGGTAGTATCACTAAAAAGCTATCGCTACCGAAAACATTCTCCGTGCATGTTACTGCACCGAATGCTACCAATTGATATCATTCTACATGTTACCATCCGAAGAGAATTCTTCATGCTACTAGTTAGATAATTCATCATTTATGGGATACCATGAGCATTCGCATGCTATACCAACCGTCAACATCTCATGCATGCTACGCATGACGATAGCATTATGGTTGCTACTCGACGAGAGTAGCATTGAAATATATGTTACCCGCTAATAACATTAATTAAAGCTACCGGTTGGTAGTAAACATAATGCTACCAGTCGGTGGCATTTCATCATGTTACCGCACTACATGTAGCGTTCTTCATGCTACTGCCGTATTCGGTAGCATTATGTCATGACATTGTCGGGTCGGTTACATTTTTCATTTAGGGAAGGTAGCATGAGTATGTTGTCATCTCGTGATGGCACTATGCATGCTATCGAACAATAACATTCTCGCATGCTCCCGATCGATAGCATAGAAAATGTTGTCACTGACATGTGGAATACTATAATTTGGTAGGTTGAAAAAAGGGTGTTTTTTCTATTACAATCCGATAGTTGTAGTATTAAATAGTCCTATATATACACGAAGGGCAGTCATAATTTCATTTTCACTCTACACAAATGAGAGAAGCCAAAGCATATGAGAAAAACACCCTCAAAAAACAAGGTGATATGTAGAATCCATAAGGAGAAACTAAAATGCTTGATGCCAATTACAAACAAGAAGCAAGTGCCAATAATTTTATAACAGATCGAAAATTCTAAGAAGAAAGACAATTTCCACACAACCCAAGAGCCCAACTGCATCAACAACAAATATGAAGAATTTTTTTATACAAGATCCTTGTCTTTCCTCAATTGTACACATTTCTTGAGGATCCTAATGCATTTTCCCAATGGATTGAAGTGACTAGTTTCACAGGTTTGGTGTATATGCCCCAATTTCGATAGACTAGAAAACACTTAACAATCTTCTACTCAACTACGACACTTCCACTTTCACCTTTCATTATCAACTCCCATCTCATGCACAATCATTTGGAACTTCACCCGAGGACATTGAGCATCTGACAGGACTACCACACAAGGATGTGGATCATGTCACGACCAAGGCTATCTTATCGATGAAGATTGCAAGTATTTGGAGTCTCATTTTCAATTATCTATTGATGCAATGCAAGTTACTACTTGCTTGTAAGTTTATTTTTAGTTTTACATTTCATTTTGATTATTTTCAATTTTACATTTCATTTCAGTATTAACAAAATATGTCTCCTTGTATTTACACTTACAACTTCCCAAAACCCTTCAAAAAGAGGAATTCAACTCAAGGATTTTAGTCACCCATTTCTTTAGGCCGTGGTGCAGTTCTTCCAAGCCATAATTATATTACAAGGTCAATATACAAATATTTCGTTGGTGGGCTTTGGCTTATATCATTCACACCCTAAGTGGGTAGAAATTTGACTAGTGCAGATTACTTATCCTCCAGGATAAGAGGTGATTTGGCAATGTTCATTTGAATGACAATGTTACCATCAGCTACACAAATTTTATTCTTGGTTTATATTATGAATCCCTCTATAATTTACGTGGCACCACTCCACCGACAACAATGAATGCAAAGCTATCGGCTTTGTCATTAACACTTCAAGAGCAGGAGGTGAGTCCCAATTTTTATTATTTCATTTGTAATTATTATTCTTTTTGTAATATATATCTAGTATATTTTTATTTGGGATTAATAAACAATTTATTATTGAATTATAACAAAAAATAGTTGCAGCGATTGCATCGCGAAGGGAGGTTGCTATCAGAGGTCATTTCCCACCAAGTTTAGGAGATTTAATTACTGTATCAAATGATCACATGAGGAGGACACCACTCCACAATCTGTCAAATGGATGAGGAGTTCCTTAAACCCTCAAACTGACACATCCACCATACCACATGCATTAATAACATGTATTTTTATTTATGATGTATATATGACATATGTTTCAATATGTTTGAAAATAAATGTAATTAATTATTAATAACTTGTATATGTTTCAATATTTCTTGTAACTTATATTGCTTTGTTGTAGAAACCTCCAACAACACATGATTATATGTTGAGCTCATGGTAGCCCGAAAAAAAAATTATTTGAATTTGATCAAACACAACAGGATGTAGAAATATCTTGGTACCTCACTCTTTGGCTCTAGGTATGAATTTCATTTTTTGTTTTTTTTATTTTATTTTTTTAAACAAAAATTTGACAAGCTCATCAATCGTTGATGCTTAATAATGTTTTAGGACACACCTACCAGTACAACTCCCAAACATTTCAATCTACTTCTCTACAACAACCACATCAACTGCAACATGCCCAATTTGCACCTTAGATGGAATCCTTTCAACAAAGTAATATTTATAATCATATATGATATAATGTTACATTTATTATTATTTCAATCATATTATGTTTGTCATTTGACTTTTCTTATGTTATTTACAAAATTACATTTGATTGTTACAGGGCCTCCTCCACATCCAATTCAAAATCCATCTACTATGAAGAGGAAGATGCCACCTCCTCCACCTCCACCAAAAATATAGGACCATGTGTAAGTGGAAAGCATATTTCATTTGTTCCTCCAGCTTCAAGTAGGGGCACCCTTAATTTTGTAGTTGAGTTTCCAACGTTTTTGTTGGGCAATGTTCCTAGTGGATGGATGGTGTTTTGTTTTGAACAAATTGATTTGGATGAGGAATATCTAGGGATTGAAAGCGGGGTTCAGGCCCATGGAACTTTTAATCCCAAGATATGATTCATGGGGCAAGACATCCTTCTCTAATAAGAGTGGATAGATCAAACACACCTTCTCTAAGTACATATTGCCTTAATTGATGACCAAAAACTACTTTTGCACTTAATGCTCTTTTGGTTGATAATTGTGAAGCCAATGTTGATGTTATATTGAAGGATATTGAACAATTAAAATTGTGGGAGTTTAGGGATAAATTTATTATTAAAGAAATAAATTCATGATTTAAAAATCACAACCAAAGACATATATTGTATTCTTCAGTTCAAAATGAGCCAACTAAGCTTGATATTTTGTTGAATCAAGTTGTGTCTGGTTTTGTATCTTTTGAAAATAGTTATGATGATGAAGTGTTGGACATTATGTTGAATAGAATTGAGAATTTAAATGTAGAAGCACAAGCCTACCACAATATGTGGTCGAGAGACAAGGGCCTTGTAGTTATTGCAAATGCGAAACGAGATAAGGCATTAGTAAGTCTTACTAAAATTTCAAATATTTTTACAATTTTTTGAAACTTTATTAATTATTTTTTGTTTTGAAATGTAGTCAAAGTACGAAAATTTGAAAAATGAGGCTATAGTGCTTGATGTGCATTTACAAAGTGCCAAAAATTTTAAATGCAACAATTGAATTGAAGCAAAAACTTGTTATATTAAACAAGAAGAATAATACCTTGAGAAGGATCATAAAGGCACATGGAATGGATCCAGAGATATTGTTGAAGAAGAACATAAAAAGATCCAACATTATCTATCTATTGGTGATGCAGCAAATCTAGAATGAGAAATTCTTTCAAATATGGAAGTTGCAACAAAGGATCTTGTTTAGTCGGGTGTTGTAAAAGAAAGTTCTCATTTGTAAAGAGACATAAAAGAAACCCATAGAGAAGAATCTTCTCAAGGATGATGATGTTGTAAAAACAAATTGTGAAATTGTAATTGTTGTTTTTAGAATCTTTTTGTAAAATTGTTTCAAATTCAAGCATATAAATATATACTTATTAATGAAAATATTGAAAGTTTCAAATTTCAATCGATGTGGCATTTTACTTTTAATTTTGTTATATTAGTGCATAAGTTATTCAAGTGGATTCTTAATGTGATTATTATTCTCAATTGTGTTTGATATTACTATTACATATTAAATTTAAAAATTATATGTTGTTGTATTTGTTTACTACTAAAATTATGTCATGCGTCAAAATCTAAAAAAAAATCTACCAAAGACTAAAAATCTACCATAAATGATATTATTATCATTTAAAAAACAAAAAAAAAATAAGTATGACATTTCTCATTTAAAAACTCTAAACAAATTGCAACATTGAAAATATTATTCAATAATGAACATGCGTATAACAAAAATAACAATATACATACTTATATTCTGATATGAGATTTTCTTTCAAAATTAAAATGTACATTCATTCTTCTTTACTCTAAATCAACTAGCTCAAACTAAAACATATTTTTGGTTCACAACATTGTTATCTAATCTTTCGCTGATTTTCAGTCACAGTTTTGTTGTTATCCAATCCCTTTATTAGAATTATTGATTCCTCTCCTCTCTGCAAGAGAATTCCATATTGTCATTACCGTTCATATGGAAATGTATCCACATCATATCGTGAAACATATAATCTCAAGCAAGTCTCAAGATTTTTATCCAATTTTTCGATATTTTGATTTTATAAATGTTAGTGCGCTGAAAACTCTTTCATCTTCAACTGATCCCAATATCATTGTTTGACATAATTCATACAATCAAAAATATTCACTAATACTTTCACGAAGGATGGTACTAGGATACAAATTTTTCCATAGAAGTGTAATTGCTTCCTTTCTCTGTTGGCTCACTCAGTAATTCAAATTGTTCGCTCATTACCTGGCCGAAATCAGCTGATTGCAATGCAAGTGATTCCTTTTGAAGAACACCATTAATATGAAAACCATTACATTCAACTAATTGTCCAAAATGCTTAATGATAGTACCCATGTGTCTTTTAAATGAATCAGCTACAACTCCACCTCCTACATGATTCCAAAAGTTAGGATTGACCACTCCCATGGCCTCAAGAATCTCACCTTTTTTAAAACGATCTTTGATCTCATTGGATAAGCATTGTGATATTTTCTAAAATTTTTTCTTGTTTAAGATATAATAACATCATATAAATTACGTGTAATAGGAACTTCTTCAAGCTCTGATCCAACAATATCCACTCATTTTTGAATGTGTGCATTTGAATCTCCTTCCCGTTAACAAAGATACAAAGATGACCACATATATTGAATCTGAAGTAGTTGTTAGGATCCTTTAATCTGTCAGATCTTTAGTGACTAAATACATGTCCTTTAAAGCATTCATCAGAGTTATATAACATATCTAGAGTCTGACACACCCTTTTCTGAACCTAATGAAGTCCGCTATATAGATGGATCATTCTTGAGCAAGTTTTGTTATGTAATTCATTTCATGCAACATTGGAAGAATCCCACAAAGTGTAAACAATGTTTCCAAGTCTATTAGGTGGTAAAGAAAATATTTTTCCATGTCAACTTTCCTATAGTTCTTAAACATGAAACCAATTAAAGATGGATATTCCTCAAAAACTTTGTGTGTAGGCTCATACATAGAAATCCATCTAGTATCAACATCTTTAAGAAGTTTCTTACCATCTATGACCCCAAGTGAAAATTTTTAAAACTCTATAAATATTTTCAGACTATTTGACATATAGGCATGGAGTTCACAGATAAGCTCTTCAATTTTTCAACACATTCAAATGTGCTTACTATCTATATATGCAAGATTCATCCTATGAGCCATGCAATGAATAGGAATCATATAAGGAGAAAAAGATGTTTGGAGACACACATAGACCATTTTTATGACCCTGCATCACTGATGCACCATTACACCAACACAAATAAGCTTTATAGCTATAGAATAATTATCCATTCTATTATGTCCTTCAAATTAGATATAACCAATTTGAAAAGATTTTCAGCATTGCAATTTTCTTGCATTTTATGAACAGATAGAGATGAGGTGTCTTGTGTGGTTCTAGAAAGTATATACATGCATGCAAACCCAAGAAGTGTTGTCAATAGTTGTAACCTCATCAATTGAAAGGGAGATAAAACTTGCATTCTTGACATTTTCTTTCAAATCTTCTTGTTCAATCATCGTAAGACATCTCGCCATCTCCCAAGCACTACTCTCTGACCAATGTGAATGTGGAAGGTTTGGAAACCCATTGAACTTGAAAATTTTCTTATATTCTGAAAAATATGAAATTGGTCTGCCCATTTTAAGAATAAAGAATATGGTTGAAAACTAGGTAGTTTTTGCCTTCAGATTTTCATTTGCAACTTTTCCAAAATTTGCATTAATGGTTCCTCCTTTCTCTAAAGTTTTTGAGTGTGTTTCATTTTATTGTCATACTCCTTATATTTTACATGCATGCACTCTTTTGCAATTTTCCATCTATGAGTCTTCATTATTTTTCCATCATTTTCAAAGTGACTGTGTAATATACTTTTCCACAATGTTTCTCTATAGTGTCCAATTTAAGTTGCATTCTATGTTCTTTACCCAATTTCCAACTACAAATAGTACATCTACATTCTTTGGGAGTATCACTACCATTATCTGGTTGTATAAGTTCAATGAATGGGTATTTTCTGCCCAATCTACTTGAAAAGACCTTCCTATTGTCCAGGATGTTTTCTTCTTTCTCACAAATTTATTTTTTTCAAGTGTCTGTCAATATCATCTTCTGCTGGAATTTTTCTTTTGAACATTCATGTATTGAATGCATTTGGAAATTGGGACAATCTTCTAGCTTTGGCATGTCTGGGGGTCAATTATATCTTCATCTAATGAAATAATTGTTTCTTTAGAGTTTATTTTTTGGTTTATTGTTTCATGTTGAATACAATTAACAGTAGGGTTTATGTGTTCAAAAACCAAAAAATGTTTTGACTATCACAAAGATATTAAAAAAATTAAACAAAAATGACAAAAAAGAGGAAAAAGGTTATGATAATTTATTACAACTTACCAGTACCCATGTTAATGTTTCAGGATGGATGCATGTTGGGTCTTCATTTTTTTGGTTGGTTGAAAAAAATTAATATGCTACCTTTTATTTTTAGTTTATCTACCTTTTGTTGATTATTCAGAGAAGCATTATACTTATCCATGAGAAATTTTAAAATAGATCAGTTTAATCAAAATCTAAACAATATTTTAAAATTTGTAAATGAAACCAAATTCATAAGAATGAATATTATGTTCTTGGTTGGCAATATGCAGGATGCTACTAGTAGGCAACATGTAGTAGGCTAACTGGTCATGAGCATGCACAAAACTTTTCAAGCTTAGCGGCATGCAATATGCTAATAGGGCAAGAGCATACTACATGTACACATTGTGGCCGATGCATGTAGATACAAAATACTTTGCAAATTTCTAAAAGCATACATTATACTATTGGCCATCTACATGGAGTATGCATCTGACCAGTAGAAAAATTACACTCTTAAAATGCTACAGAACAAATTATAGTACCTTGAAATTAGAAAGAAAATATACGGTGAACGGTCATCGGGTCGATGATGATGAGAAGAAAGGAATTGTGAATTTGTGAGGAATATTTGATAATCACAATTTTATGGAAGGGGAAATTGGATGTTTGAAACTATGAATAATGAATTATAAATACTTAAATAGTATATATATGAGGCGAATTTGGCATATTTTAAATTCACACTAAGGGTGATTTGAATGATAACAGTCGGATATTGGTGTAAAATCCTTAGTGAACCGACCCCTAAAATTGACTTGTACCACTCGAAAAAATTGGTGAATTGGTCCTCGCGTGGTACCGAAAAATTTGCCAATTTCAAATTTCAAAAACCAAAATATTCGTGAATTAATAAATATTCACCACTAAATTTTTTCCTATTTCGAGTTCTTGTTTACAATGTTTTTATTTTTGAATAAAAACCCCTTTCCAAAAATTTGGGGAAGATTCATGTTTTCAGAAAACTCACTTTTGGGGAGCAAGAGAATATTATGAGGTAGGCTCGGGGATGGTTATCCATCTAGTGCCAAGCTTGTGGATCTTGGAGATCCAGAATTTGGGCACCCTAGGAGGAAGGGAAAGTCCCACAGGAACCCAAAGAGGTAGGGAGTATTCTGCATAATTCGGCTCTTCACTACGCCTTTATGATGGTAAAGAGATAATCTATAGATTTTGTACTTGGTCTAAGCAATGGTTTGAGGAGGTGGTTCAACTTCTTGAAATATGGTTTTTCCGCGTGTTCATATTAACGGGATGAATATTGGAAATTAATCATGTTCACACTAAAGGGGTGAATGTTAGGAAAATAATGTTTCCATTTTTAATATTGTATGTGTTATTATATTATGTTTGAGAATAAGTTGTTTAGGATTTATAACAACTCATGTATTTTAGTTTAGTTGTTACGAGTTGTTTTAAACAACTCGTATAAGAATTAGTGAGTGGTTGTAGGATCCTTAATAGGCTTCCTATTTTATAGGATATGTATTTCCTATATATGTATTTGTTGGACTAAAGAATAAATAGTACTTTGGTCATTACTGTGTTTAATATACGTAATTTGATCCAAAGCTTTCACCGATATCATAAAACCTTTTGAATCGTTGCCAGAAAGTACCAGAATGGAGTTTGAATATCACACTCGGATGCATGGTGAAGAAGTGAGCAATACCTAGTAATTATATTTGATGTTTTTCCAGTAAATTTTGCAATAGATGTTCAAGAAGAATTTGATCCACTTTCAAAGTGTGGAAAATGCCTAAAATTTCTTATAATGAAGTATATGATATCTAATAGTTGCCACTACCCTTAAGACCCTATGTTTGTTATTCAAGTCTCTCAATCCAATAATCATGAATATGATACCCCTTTAGTAGATCCCGCTAATATAAAATCCCTTAAAAACAAAATACTTTCAAATTCACTCATATTGATTGTGTCTTTATCAACACTAAAATTTTCCTCCATAATTTCTATTTCATTAATGTATGTATTAGGAGTAGGATGTTGTTAAGTATAATTAGTAGTAGCGTCGATAGAAGATAACGACGCTGGCCAAGACGGTGGTCGCCAATAATGTGGAGTACGGTAATAGTCAAAGTACAATAGGAATGTTGTAAAAAGTAAATATTTGTCGTAAGTGGTCCGATAATGTAAAAATGTCAAAGTTTGGGTAATTAGAGAAGTAGGGTCTACATGATTAGGAATTAGAAATATTATATTGGTAATAAGACAAGGAGTGAGGTCATAAATATTTTGTGTATTTTATTTGTAAAAAGTCTAAAAATGTGGAACCCATGTAAAATGATAAGGTTTATCTTATCTTAACAGATAAGCTTACATGTACAGATAAGAGTTAAGGTATGGAATATGATTCGTTAGAGTGGATTTCTTATCCTATCTTAGAGATAAGATGGATAAGCCCTGGAAGTTCTATAAATAGAGAGGCCACCCCCTCATTTAGCATAGAAGGAAGTAGTGAGAAATATTGTAGGAAGTGTGCGAAGGAAGCCATCAGTTTAAAGGTGTGTTGAAGAAGCCATTAAGAGGTGTAATTGTAAAGTTTCTCCCATAGTCTTGGTGAAAGGAAAGTGAAGTCAATAACACTTAAGTACCTCATGGGTGAGATTGTAAATGATTTCATGTTAATATTATAATTTTTTTGATATTTGATTTGTCATCATTTCTGTCTTATCATAGTCGATGGTATTCTTGTGTTATGTTGTTGTTCTGTTTCCAGATTGCATCCACCAAACTAAAGGTCATGTGCATTAGTAAATAATCATAGCACGAGGAGTTCCCGGTGAAGAATTATCATAGTGCCGGATTGGTGATGACAGTGTAAATAGGTGCCACTCCTTTGTTTCATAGAGGTTTAAATACTTATGTCTTGTGTTGTTTGATGATCTTATAGTTGAAAGCTTTAAGGATTCTTTCTTGGTTATTATTCAAATTGGTTTGCACAATGGTCCTATTCCTTTGAATTCTTTCCTACCTACCTTATTAACCTACATAAAGAATATTTTCTTAAGAAAGTTCTTTGCTTACATCTGCCACTATTGGTCTCCATATGAAGCATAGATCTTTTCCATCACCACCGATTATAAGATAATCTATCGTATTCTCAATACCACCATGTATTCTGCAGTCAAACATGGTATCACTAAAGGTAACGGCGTGGTGAGTCATACCAATCTAGAAATTCACAAAATTGAGTCAAAACTTGTATCGTGGTCTCATATAAAAGTCCTAAAGGAATGGACCCTTTCTAAAAAATAAATAAATAAAGAGCATCCTAAGATTGAAAATTTTTGAAAGATTCCATGAATCCAAATCAAACATAAATTTTTCATTTAGATCTAAATGATCTCTCATTGCATTGTCCAGATCTAGTTCTTTTAGATTTGATAATTCATACTTATCTACAACCGAGCGTACAAATAAAGGAAAAGAAAAGAAATATGTTTGTATCCATAATAGTTTGATTCATGACCCGAACACTTATTATCTTTAGTGTAAGAATGATGGGCAAATCATTAAACAAAAATACATTCCTTCTAATGGACCTACAATTAGTATGGCCTCTAAGAAAGTTGAAATTCTTGTACAAAGTCCTCCTACTCTACCTCCTTTAGAAATTTGTGAAGTCTTGTCCTCAAATGAAAAGTAAAAATTCATCTTCTCGGTATCAAAGAATCGTAGATAGACAAGTTGATCCGTCGAGAATCCCAAGATGCTAAATCTGGACAAATAAAGTTGTCAAAACAATACATGATAGACTTAAGAACCAATAAGCCTTGTTTGCTGAAATGGAGAAAAATTTGAAGGCCATAGAGTTACACTAGAAAGGTGATTTGTAATCTGCCATTTATTTGCTAAATATAAAAGTTGATTCTTTGTCCTATTTTGTACAAAAGTTTGATAATGAATCTATATCCAAGTATGTCTATTTGTGTTGAACTTTCCAAAGCCATGTCTAGTGAAATTTCCAATATTGGACAACTTTTGGCATCCCATTCGATGATAAAAAGGAAAGATCCTCAAAGTTTGGAACCAGCCATAAGCTTCTGCAAAATAGCCTACACCAATTACATGAGTCCTATGTAGAAATCAGTCAAAAATTGATCATTTCCAAGAATTGGTAAAACCAATTCTAGAAATTGTCCCTCAGGTAGAACAAATACTTGAGAACACAAAGAAACTTGAAGAAATAGTCCCAGATTGGTCTAAAAAGATTTCATGGACATATGTTACAAAGGTTACAGATTCTAAGAAAGACATAAGACTGTTCTCCGGGGACCAAGAAGCATGTTCTCCCGGATAGAGGTTCTATTGGTATGGATACTATTACACCTGAAGATGCAAAAGCATGGTGCTTATGGATGAATCATTCAAAGCCTATTCTAGCGAGCCACTACATAACATTGCAATGATTCAACCATTACAACCAAATTGGCATAATTTAGATTGTTCTACTCCAACACGATCAAGGAGATGATCAATAGGATGATTGGATGGTCCAATACTCAATTTCTCTTGTACCGTAAAGATCCCAAAACTATTATTGAGACAATATCTAATGGATTCGTTAACATTGCTAGAGAATGGTGGGATGTTAATCTCCAAAAGTAAGCAATCCTTAATAGAGGTATTACTGTTATTTTAGGTGCTCTTATTGTTGAATTTTTAGGCACTGTGGATAATGATAAATATAAATATACTATTTTTTTCTCAAAGTAAGAAAATGTGACATGAGTTTAATAAAAGAATATCAGCACTACATGAAGAAGTTATATTATAATTCAGAAACATAAATGATCCGACAATGGAGTTCAAATATGTTGAATATTTTCTTACATGTTTTGTTATTGAATCCAATAAGGCCATGCATGGTAGAACTCTAGAACAATTAAGTTTTGGATCTATTAACCAAATAATTGATGAGACGAATGCTCATCTCTCGTTAAGAAAAATAAGAAAGAAAAGATCTTTGTAAAAGCCCAAAAATCGTTAGGAACTAAATAATGTCGATAATGGATAATTATCCATTTAAGTGTAAACCAACTCATACTTCTTCTCATAAGAAAAATCCCTACAAATATTGTTCATTTTTTTCATAGGGGGAGGGTAACTCAAAAACATTTTCTTCTAAATGTTTTCCGAGAAGAAATAGATATTTTAGGAAAAATATCTTGGAAAAAGAAAGAAATTTGTGGCTACATGTTTCATTTGCAAAGGAAAAACTATGCTAATGAGTGTCCTAAAAAGGATACCGATAAAGAAAAGAAAAGATCAATTTTCTTGAATCTAAAGGCATAAATGATCAAGAATATTGTCTATTCTCTTATTCATATCATTATTCTTCGATATATATTACACATTATCTAAGGATATACAAATTAATATTATGGAGTAGTTAGATTCAGATTCGACAACACATAATCAAGATATGATTCATTACTTCATTTGTGAATATGATTACCATTTTTCCACATCCTCTTATTTTTCCATCTACCAAGTATTATAGAAACAACCTGGAGCTCGGAAAAATTGAATATGAAAGATGCCCCCATGGGATACATTCAAAAATATATATCTACTTCAAAAATCAAAGAATTAGAAGATGGATATCATGCCTAGTCACGTGTGAAATTAGATGTGTAACAGAAGGAAGAAGAAAGAAATAAGTTAGCATATCAACAACAAAAATTCATAGAACACATTTTTCATCATATAGACTCATCGTACAAAGGAAAGTATGAGAAAGACAACCGCCATGAGAGGTCGTGGACAAGGAAGAGGAAGGATTTCCTTGGGAGAAATTTTCCCTTTATATTTCCAGAAGAACAAGGTCTTTGAAGAGGAATACCAAGTTGTTGATCCAGATAAGAAGTTGTGTTCCCAAGCTTGAATATAGAAGAACATGGAAAATGAATAGAATAGACTTTATCTAAAAATTTATAACAAAAGCAACAAAAGAATATAAAAATCTAGTTAAAGAAGAAGATTTGGATCATAATGAGACATAAGAAAGCAGATAAATTCTTAGAAGAGGCTTATCAAGAGATTACGCATCAAGAAGTAGAACAAGAAGTCCCAAAAAAATCAACTCGAGGCATGTACTATCAAATCTGCTCAAAATCCTTTTTATCTCAATTAGTATTTGCATCCCAAATATTAAGCATATTCTATAGATACAATGATAAATAGTGGTGAAAATATAATTTTTCTTAAGACTAGAGCTATTCCTCCAAATCGTTGAAAAAATACCTCACAATAAATTTTGATAAAAAAAGAATTCATGTCTAGGTATACAACCTATGTCCCAGTATAAATTGAAGGTTACCAGAGATCATTGCAATTTTATCAACATGATATGCTTTACTATGACTACCTACTATGAGTAGATACTCTACAACAATGTGGAACCTTTAGTATAAATAAAGATTTCATATCTTTATTTTTTTGATGTCAAGATACCTAGAAAATATTCATCCGAACCATTATTCCTTTACCAGATTAGAAAAAGGAATCCAACCATGAATGGATTCACAAATTTGTATCCCTTTGTAAAGGAAATATTGTTGATATAGTAGAAAAGATTAAGAGGGGCCTTTGTTCGAAAACCCTCATGCTTTTATAAGCAGAACAAAGCATTTATGCTCACTTGACTTACAATTTACCAAAGATGCTCATGGGAAAAATATTACTCCAAAGTTTAAATCTCATCATAAAGGAATGATTCCATAATATAGAAAAGAATGCCATAAAGAAATAAATAAGCGATTCAAAATGATTTTATTTGACAGTTTAATTCTCAATGGGCTTGTGCAACATTCTATGTTAGAAAAAGAAGTGAGAATCTCAGACAAAAGAAAAGGCTTGTAGTTGACTATAAACATATGAATAAATATGTTCAGTTTGTACAACATCTAATCCTAGCAAAGGATGATCTTTTGACCAAAATCAAAGGATCTAAAGTATACATCAAATTTGATTTTAAAAGTGGTTTTTGGAAAATATTCTGAAATATGAAGATCACTACAAGAAAACATTTGTTGTACCAGGTGGATAGTATGAATGGAATGTACTTCCATTTGGCATAAAGACAACTCCATCATTTTTCTAGAAAATAATGGATAATATCTTTGGTCGGTTGTCTCGATTTCCTAATTGTGTGTGTGTGTGTGTGTGTGTGTGTGTGTGTGTGTGTGTGATATTTTCTAAATCCCCTAAGGAGCATATTGAGCATCTCTAGAAGTTCTATAATAAAGTTTACCAAAATGGTTTGTGTCTATCTCCAAAAAATGGAGGTATTTAAAGATGAAATAAACTTTCTAGGCATTACTGTAAAAGATCGCTTAATTGAGATGCAATCTTATATTGTATCAAAAATCCAAGAGTTTCCTAATCAAATGATTGATAAGTTATTGTTGCAGATATTTCATGTATGTATTAATTATATTGTAGGTTTCTACAAAGGCATTCTTGATGATAGAATTCTTCTTAATAAATGATTAAGAAAGAATGCTCTTAACTGTCTGCTTGAAAGAACTTGGGTTGTAAGAATAATCAAGAGACAAGTTCAGAACCTTACAACCATCCCTCTACCAGGAAATGGACAGAAGATTTTTAAGACAGATGCTAGTGAATAATTCTAGGGAGTTGTGGTAAAATAAAAAACTTGAAGATGGAAAAGAAAAGATCTATAGATATTTATCTGGATATTTTCAAGGCTCGAAATAAAATATCATTCAACCCATAAGTAAATTCTAGTAGAAAAGAAAGCTATAAAATATTTCCTATTCTTCCTACAGATAGAAAATTTCATCCTGAGATCTGATCTCAAGGATTTCAAATATCGACTAAATAATGGTGACCCTTCGAGACAAAACTTATTTTAAAATACTATAGAGATGGAGAATGTTGTTTGATAATTACGGTTTTAAATTTGAGTATATTAAAGGGAAATACAATTCCCTAGATGAATTTGTGAGCAAAGAATTGAACAAGTTCAAAAATGTCAACATTACCTAGGTAATCCATGAGTTTGTCTTCCCTATATGGTCATGTTCGATTCTCAAATATCTATAGATGTGCTAAGACAAAATGATGATAAAATGTCTTATAAAGCATAAAAATCCTACTTGCTCATGGAATTTTTTTTTCTCCCTACGTCATGTCTAAAGTTACAATCTCATATGTAGATCCATAAATACCAGCTGAATATTTTCATTCTCTAAAAGAACCTATGGTATTTTATACCCGAAATGTAAATCAATACATTACAAATATGTGTATTCACCTCCCAATGTTGTTCCTATAGAAGGAATTCATCTAAGGAAGCTTGTGTTAAGGCCAAGAACATTATGGAGATTTGAATTTTATCAAATGTGGCCATAAGTTCATCTACTTCAAATTGATATATGGAACAAACCCAACAAAGTAGGAGATCAAGGATATATTGCTAACCATTTCAAATATTTTCTCTCCAGATATCTCTCTACTCAAATCTCTGACCATTCTCTTCTTCAAATGCATCCTGACATTTCTAGTAATATTTTAATAAATTTTAAAATTCCTTGGTATGTAAAAGAGGCATATTGTGTTAGCCTAACCACGTGTAGGCACATCACCAACATCTGGATGGATAGTTGTGGTGAAAAAATTATCTACGCCATATATTCAATTTACATCCTCTAGCACCTAGTCATTTCTTACGGATACCAGATCAATATATTTTCCCATCAAGAAGACACGTAGCCATAGACAATGATGGTAGTTCTTACATTTCAAGACTCTAGTATGATCCCAACATAAGCTACCTACACTTCACCAAAAGAGAAGAATCATCCATCTCCTCCAACTCATCGGATAGTGATGAAGGACCTCATGTCACTTTCAGTCCCTAGATATGTCATTATAATCGTTTGGTATCTTGTAAAGTAAAAATTATGATGGCAGACTTGTTGTCATTTATCTTAGTTGTCCTCTTAATTCATATAAAGTTTTGACATGACATACTTTATGTCACATTAAAGCATGGTGGACCTCCCTATTTTTTAAAGGCATCAGGATGAGTGGTGTGTACTCATCATTTATGTCTGCCACTATCTCTTAGTGGGAATATTTTGTTGAAGCGAGTTTTCGGTTCCCAGTCTCTTGATTATCGGTGAAAATCCTATCTCTCCTATAAAAGGGAGTTTGGGACTCACTCACTACATTGGGTAATGAAGGAGTAAAATTCTCTAGGGTGTCTAGGTTATGGTAAATAATTTTAGTTTGTTGTAAGTTTAATCCTTTGATCAAGGGTACCCTGGTCATGTTATCATAGATAACCTTCTTGATTAAAAATTCTATATTGAAGGTATTATGTTAAAATAATTTTCATGTATTTCTTTGTGTTGGTTCTCTTCAGCGTCATTCTTGTGTCATTGTTTTCATGAAAATGTGCAATAGGGAAATTGACAAATTTCCAACATGACAACGATACCCATGTACCAAAATTTTCACGTTTTATCATTCTGAGGCACCCCGGGTCTACATAGTTAGTCCAAGTAACCTCCAAATTAGTGTTAATTCATTCCCTTAGGTGATTTAGGAAATTCAATTCAACCCCTAGGTGATTTTAGGAGTCCATTGAAACTTGCAAGTTTCAGCAAAGAATGGGAAGGGTTATCCTTTGGCCTTCCTAGGATGAAGCAAATCCATGGAGCAGAACAAAAATTCAAACTAGAAATGGAGGTGATTCAAAGGCCTCGGGACATAATGGAAGTGATTCAGGAAGATTCAGGAAATATTTGGAGAGTTTTGAGCAGTTTCACCAAAATTAGGGTTCACAGGCCTAGGTAGTGGACATGTGAAAACAATTCTTTGAGCTTATGAAGGTGATTTGGGAATCTCCGGATGGATTTCAGACTAAAAACATATCTGAAAATATAATTCCAAGCCCTACAATATGGTGAAATTATTTTTTTCTCAACACTTTGGCGCAATGGGTTTGAAAGCAGTTTTTATCATGCACAGGTGGAGTACCAGATCAAAACTCCAATTTTTCAGGAATACAATGGAAGAATCAAGACATGATACACCCACCATTTGATTTATAAGGACATTTTTAGTCAATATCATTTAAATTTTCACCAAAAATTCCATCTGGAGCTCAAGTTATCATTGTTTCAAGATGTCCTCTTGGAGCGAGTTCGGGAGTTAGTCAAATTTTAGGAGGACACATGTCAGCTCCAGGAGCCTGGAGGGATTTTGTGTCCCTCAAGGTCGGGAAATCACACATGGAAAAATTCACCTATCCCCCATAATACCTCTAGACCCTCATGCAACCTCCAGGATCGCCAATTCAACCCCCAAGTGCTTGTGGGAGCTCAAAGCCTTCACCATCGGATCTTTGCCATGTGTCATTGCCTTGTTCGCCGTGGAATTTTATGTCCCTCATGTCCCTTTGAGGTCAAGGACAAAAAACATGGAAAAATGTGACCAGCTTCTAAGGAAGACTTCTAGTCACCCATATGACCAACTTCTAACTCCTCGGTGCTTTAAAGTTGATTTTTTAGCCTTCATTCCTTGTCATCGAATCTTTGCCACATGTCATCCCCTTGATCGCCGTGGAATTTGATGTCCCTCACATCCCTTTGAGGTGATATAAATGAAAATGAACCTCATCCCTTCTCATATTTATTTCAAAATTTTAAAATCCTCACCTACTTCCCGCTTCTAACTTCTAACATTCCCGTGCACAACCATATCTGCAAACTTCTCTGCAACTTCCTACCACCACTCCTCCATTGCCAAATCTCAAACCAGATCCACCAAAGCAACAAAAATATATTTCTCGTGGTGATATGTAGGTCTCGAATAATATTTTTTTGAGCTAAGGAGAAGAAATGTAGAATAGAGAAGAAGAACTATGAAAATCCCCATTGCCATTAAATCAAATTTAGAAGAAATCTTGCAAACGGATGTACAGATTGACGAACCATTTTTGATGTTAGTTCCTCTATAAAAAACCATCAAAAACATACCTTCAAACCCTCCTCTTGCACCATAAAACATTCATAGCAAAGAAATCTTCTATCCAACACAACAGAAAGAAGCTTGATTTCCGTTAAACCAAATTCTACCGGATAGAAGAGAAATTTCACCAATAAGACAAGAAGCAAAAATTATCGCAATGGAATTGATTTCATCACGAATGAATACAAAAACCAGACCTAAAAATTTCAATCTCCATTAATGCCTGTCATGACACAGTAGTGGAAAACATCAGTGAGCTACCTCTCCACTTCTCAGGGTTAGTGGGCAAAATCGTGCAAAAATTGGAGGGAATGATCATTAAAAGATCTAGTTTCACGTGAACTATTTTTTACACCATGAAGTACCTATTTTTAGGGATATAGGACTTATTTTTCATCAAATTTCTGCCATGTCACATGAATAACATCTACGAAAAAGGCGGTGAGCTATCTCTTCAATTCTCAGGGTTCCAATGGGCAAAATCACGTAAAAATAAGAGGGAATGATTGTTGAAAAATCTAGTTTCACTTGAACTAGTTTTCGTGCCATGAAGTCCATATTTTTTAGGGATATGGAGGGCTTTGTTTTTTATCAGAATTCTTCCCTCTTCGAAGAAATTTTCAAATTCCCAAAGACCCGGTGGGTGAAATCATCTAAAATTCAGAGGGAAGGGTCTCCAAAAAATCTAGTTTCCCTCAAACTAGTTTTTGCACAATGAAGTTGCCAGTTTCTCAAGATATGAAGGACTTTTTTTTTATCAGTATTCTTCCTGGTAGTTCCATATCCGAAGCTCTTACAGGCATAAATTTTCATTTTTCATTTTTGAGCTTTCTGGAAATCGAATCATGATGAAAATTGGAGCACGAGTTCATGATGAAGAGTTGAATCCAAAAAATTTGTTCCCATCACAAATAGAGGTAATTTTCACAACTTACTAATAATAGCATATGTTATACTTCCTCACATGCTATAAATGATGAGTCCCATTGAATTGAAAGTTCAATCACTCAAGACAATCAAAAAAAGGGTAAAATGGAAAATAAGACAGAAAACGACTTCTTCCCAAAATAGTAGGTCCTAAAATAACAACTTGCTAAAAATAGAAATGTGCTAAAAATAGTAATATCTCAGGAAAATAAGAGGTTGGAATATGGTAGATGGTTGAGAAGGTGAAACTGGAGCAAGATAGATGATATGTCCTAGAATAGCAGAGCATGGGCTCATATTCTAAAAATAGAAAATTTTCATTTCGGGAGTGGAAAGTTGCATATGAATTTGTTTTCACTCACCTTATTGATTTTTGGACTCCCCTTTGGATAATGAGATGGTTTCATGAGTTGAAAAGAGGAATGAGAACTTCACGGAGGTCCTGGAAGCATCATCTTGAGTGCAATGGTTTACGAATGCGGGGCATCAAGGCACATCATGTGAATTCATCTTCATCACTTATGAAAATGGATAATTCAAAGTGAGTTGATCAGAACAATTTCAAAGATTCAAAGAGTTCATCAAACAAGTTTAAAGGATGGTAATCATGGACATTGCATGTGTTCATCTCAAGCTTCAGAACAATGTTTTTATGGTCCAGGAGGTCTATGCATTATAGAGTTTGCGGTCATCACTGGATGGGGAAATGATTCAAATTTATTCAAGGGAGCCATCTTCATTGGTGTAGAAGATCACCAATGGCAGAAATCTTCACTCAAATTTCATGATTGCATCAAGGCATTCAAAGCATTTTGTCACGAGGAGTGTTTTCCCTCCATCCCTTCCCTCTTCCTCTCTTTCCTCTCTTCTTTCTCTCTCCATTCTAATTCTTCATTATGCGTCATCATTGTATTTCATCCTATTCACTTAAGTGACCTATTTTAAATTTGTAAAAAGTATTTTCTCAAAATTATAAGAGAAATACTTAATTCATGGAAAATGAAAGGTCACGAGTGGAATATGGAAACAAAGAGTCATGTGAGGGAGGTGAAAGGACAATTCAGATTGCTATAAATTGGGATGGCTTCTCCATCCCAAAAAAATTCCATATTTTGGGAAGAAATCTTATTATGTAGCATTTTGATAGTTTGGTTGAAGCTTTGTATTCATCACTACACATGGAATAAAAGATATACTTATTCTATTTCCTTTCTTGTTTTTCCTCTATTTATCTCTTTCATACACTTTGTAAGCATAGTTGATCCTGTATGGAATTGGAGAGGAACTTGGTGTCCTTGATAGATGAATTTAAAAACTTGGTGTTTTAATTCATTGGTCCCATTATCTTCATTGTGCTTTCCTATATATTGAAGGTTGAACTACTCTGGTTATTGGGTGTGAGCTTTGCAATCTACTCATGGAAGTAATATTCCTTGCATAATTTCCCCCTCTTTACCTTTATCATTGTAATTTCCTCCTTGTACCCCCGTATAAGCACTTTTCCACAGAGTTCAGTGGAGTGTCCTTGTGTGATCTCCAACCAATTTGGTCACCCACAACATTTAGATAGGATTAGGATTAGTTTACTTTCAATAATGGGAGTTGTACCATTCAATTTAGAGGTGCGTAGCCCCGTGAGCATTGGTGGAGACACCTGATTTGTGTACCTGAATTTTTTTCTCAGCAGTAGTTTTTGGTGACTCCACTAGGGAGAGATTTGCCTAAGTGTGCCCAAAAAGATCTCTTCCCAAAATATCAAAAATACAAAAAAGTATATATTCAAAAACAAAAAAACATATTTCAAAGTAAAATCATTCTTGAAGGTGACTCCATCAAGGAATGAATCCCTGTCACATTTTTTCTTGCACCATGAAGAAATTCCCAGATTGGAGTGAAGTACCAATAAGTGACAATGAATAAGAAGAAGAAGAAGATGTCTACTCGAAAAAGAAGATCATTGATCAGCCATGGTTCGAACTAGTGTTGACAAACGAAATAAGAAAGAACATGTCACCGATGGAGAAGAATGGATTCAAAGGAGACATAAAATAAGGTGCAAAGCTCAAGAATATGCTAAATTCTTGTAAGAGATGTACGAGCAACTTGAAGCGACTCATAGTGAGGAAGAAGAAGAGGAGAGTTTTCCTATAGAGTAAGATCCTGAAGATCATTCGTACCATAGAGTTTTCATACCTGAAGGGTTCTTGAATTACTCTAAAGAAAATCCTATCCTTGAGCCTTCTGATGAAGATAAAATCAACATTCAAGAAGATGATGAAAGACAGGACGATGCAAGATCCACTGAAGAAGATTTTTGCAACCTCGCGCATCTCACTGCAAAATTGAGAACATTATCTTTCTTCCACCGCTCAATAGATGACTTCCTCGCATACGAGTGATGAAGAAATGAAAATGTTGAAAAGAGAATATGTGGAAAGAATTCAGATCATAATAAAAGGAAATTATGACCTCGAAGTCTTTGATGAAATTTGGAGGTATGCATTAGCTCTACATATAAGATATGAACATCTGTAAACACCTCATTAAATGGTGGAAGAAGAAAAGATGTGCCCTATGGACGAAGACCTTAATGGCTGCCCATATTATAAGGTTTCATTCTGGAATATTCTTGGATGCTTTTGGAGAAGATCTTATAGTGGAAACTTCTAAATAAAGCCAAAGTAACATCATGGAGGAAGAGATAGAAGACATGAAGATAGAACCACCATTCAACAATTCCCTCTAGCTCGAGACACAACCCATAGGGGGAATAATATATTCAATAGAGGATTCTTGTTTCCTAATGGATGATTCAATGATTTCTTAAGACTCCACCAATGATGAAGAAAATGGCCAATTTGAAGTAAGCATGAATAATCCCCCTTCAAATTTTGATTTTTCAATTAATGATGAAATGGATACGTGCAAAGAAATGAAAGAAATCGACTGTCATTACGGGTCGAGAATGATGAATTCAAGATGGCCATGGAGGGTTTTCCCTCCTATTTTGATCCTTCAAGTGATGTACAGATGATTCATGAAGAAATGAAGACAGTTGAAGAACAAGATTCTCTTCCTGATTCAATCATGGATGATCTGATGGAAGAATCTCATTTCCTTTCCGAAGCCAAAGATAATGAACACTTTGAATATAACCTCTTCTCACCCAAGGAGCAGAATTATCATCATAGTGAGTATGAATTCTTTCATTGTTCATATGACAAAGAGGATTCGATAATGGGCGATCATTATAATATTGAAATTTCTTCCCATGTTGTTGCTTCAACATGGTCCCATCAAGAGGATTATATGGATTTTTCAGCTTAAAGGAGTACTATTGCCACAAAACATGGATCTTTCCTCTTTGTTAGAAGGTGTTGTGAATTAAGTGTGCCCATGCTTGTAAGGAAGTGAATATTGGGAAATAGAAAGCATGGAAGGAGTGAATGAGGATGTTTCAAATGAATCATGGGAACATATGGATCATATTTTCAACCATCTTTCGAAGGCACAACGTAAATAAACTTTCAGTAAAAATGAAGATGAGCCTATGGTGAACTTGGAATAATAATTTGTGCGAGACATCTTGAAGCTTGCAGAAGAAACCAAATATCCTCAACTCAGTATTGAACTATTGACCCAAGCTATGGACATGCAAGACATGTATGAATCAATTTGTGCTTCCCATTTTGGTACACCAATTTTTGATGTTGAGATGGAGCAGTTGGATAAGCTTGATGACTTCCCTAATACTTTGGTTGATGAGAATGAACATGAAAACATGTCTTTTTCTTCCACATTGTGCGAAGAAGTTCATGAGTGTAAAAGAAGAAAGGTTCTCGAATATCCTTTAGACATCTCCAGTTTTGAAGACAAAACCTCCACCATGGAAGAAGATAGTAGGGAAAATGTTGAGTGACTCACATGGAGGGGAGTCATTTAGAACAAAATAAAAATTTGTGAGAACATTGGGAGTGTGATCAAAACCAACTTGTTCCCATCATTTCAGAATGGTCCATCAATGAAAAGCAAGAGTTCATATGGAAAAATACAATGAAGGGTGAGGAATGCTTATATGGCCAAACCAAAAGCTACAATTTTGAAAATGATATCAAGATGCACTCAACGAATGCATATTGGCGACAATTTCTCTAGACAACAAAGCGGGAGTATGCATGATTCTTGCCAAATGATCCAAAATCAAACTGGACTCACCATCCTCTAAGTTCGATTCATCTTGAACATGTTCCCATGCTGCAACAATATCTTAAGGATGATGAAGATCTCGATTCAATGATTTAACCTCCATGTCCGAAAACACTTTCTTAGAGAAACAAAGCGGGATGTTCGGGAAGTTATTGAATGGGAAGAAAATCAGTTTGTTCTCACTCCTTCCAAGTGATTTTTGATATAAGAGACAATTTGAAGTCGCAAATCAAAGAAGATGAATGTTTTCATGACAAGATAAATTTTCCCACTCTTGAAGACATGGAAGAATGGTGTCACATGGTCGCAAGATGTAAAGCGAGAGCATCAAGGTACAAGAGTTTTGAGAAAGTGATGAAGTGTTCATTAGATGCAAGAATGTTCTCTGTGTAGTATGAGTACGAAGATGGAATTATGGTCAGCCTTCTTCTTCTCAAGCCATGAAAATCCATCACCAAAGCATGGTTTGATCAAATAATAGTTTTTGTGCTTTAATGGTCATACTTTAATCTGCTATTTCATGATGGCGTGTACTTTTCTCAACCCGTTGTTGGGTATGTGTATATCCTTTTCTGCCTCTATAAATTTCCCTCCCCATGTACATAATTTCCTTTCTGTTGTGTGTTTTTTCCCCCTTGGCATGTTTCCATTCCTTTTTTGTTTTTGTGTGTGTGTTCAATAAAGAAAGTTGTGTAGCCTATTTTTCTAGTGACTTCAGCAGGCCCAACAGATAATGCATTAGTCAATGGATTATATGGTCTAAAGTTGAAATTTTGGATTCTTCATGTCATATCTTCACCGTGCTTAGTACATACCATGTCCCGAAGCTAGAGCTAACTTTTGTCATGAAAATGTGCAACAGGAAATTGACGATTTTCAACATGACATTGATACCCATGTACCAAAATTTTCATGTTTTATCATTCGAGGCACCCAGTCTACCCAGTTAGTCCAGTAACCTCCAAATTGGTGTTAATTCATTCCCCTAGGTGATTTAGGAAATTCAATTCAACCCCCTAGGTGATTTTAGGAGTTCATTGAAAATTGTAAACTTCAGGCAACTGTGGGAAGGGCTATCAATGGCCTTCCTAGGATTGGAGCAACTCCATAGAGTCAACGAGAAAATAAAAATGGAAATGGAGGTGATTTAAAGGCCTTGGGACATCATGGAATTTATTTAGGAAGATTCAAGAAATATTTGGAGAGTTTGGGGCAGTTTCACCAAAATTAGGGTTCACAAGCCTAGGCAAGTGCACAAGCCAAAACAACTGTTGAGATTCCGAAGGTGATTTTGAGAGCTCCGGATGGATTTAGGAGCTAAAAGAAACACCTCTAGAAATATAATTACAAGCCCTATGATATGGTTGAATTATTTTTTTCTCAACACTTTGGCGCAATCGGTTTGAAAGCAATTTTTCTCATGCACAGGTGGAGTACCAGATCAAAAATATGATTTTTCAAGGATCAAATGGAAGAACCAAGACATGAGACTCCAACCATTGGATTTATAAAGACATTTCTAGTTAATATAATAAAAAAATTCACCAAAAGTTCCATAGGGAGCTCAAGTTATCGTCGTTTCAAGATTCCTCTTGGAGCAAGTTCAGAGTTAGTCAATTTTTGGGAGGATACGTGTCAACTCTAGGATCCGGAGGGATTTTTGTACCTCATGTACCTCAAGGTCAAGGAAATCACACATGGAAAAATTCACCTAGCCCCCATAAGACCTCTCGACCCTCACGTAACCTCAAGGATTGCCGGTTCAGCCCCCAGTGCATGTGGGAGCTCAAAGCCTTCATTGTTGGATCTTCGCCATGTGTCATCACCTTGCTCGCCGTGGAATTTTATGTCCCTCACCTTCCTTTGAGGTCAGGGATGTAAAACATGGAAAAATGAGCCCATCCCCTAAGGAAGACTTCTGGTCACCCATATGACCAACTTTCAGCCCCTCAGTGCTTTAAAGCTGATTTTTAGCCTTCGTTCCCTGTCGTCGGATCTTCGCCAGTGTCATCGCCTTGCTCACCATGGAATTCAATTTCCCTTGCATCACTTTGAGGTGAGGGATGTCAGGGACATGAAAATGCATCTCATTCCTTCTCGGCTTTATTTCAAAATTTTAAAATCCTCACATGCTTCCCACTTCTAACTTTTAACATTCATGTGCAGAGCCAAATTTGCAAACTTCTTTGCAACTTCCTAGCACCACTCTTCCATTGCCAAAGCTCAAACCAGCTCCACAAAAGCAGAAAAAACTTTCCCATGGAAATATGTAGGTCTCAGAAGAATATTTCATTGAGCTAAGGAGAAGAAACAAAGAATAGAAAAGAAGAACAATGGAAATCCCCATTCTTAGTGAAATCAAATTTTAAAGAAATATTGCAAACGAATGCACGGATTGTGAAACATTTTTTTGTTAGTTCCTCTATCAAAACCATAAAAATATACCTTCATATCCTCCTCTTGTGCCATAAAAAATCATAGCCAAGAAATCTTCTTTCTAGCACAACGGAGAAAGAAGCTTGATTTCTGTTAAACCGACTAATGAATCGAAGAGAAATTTCACCAAAGAAGACAAGAAGCAAAAACCTATCGCAATGGAATTGATTTCATTGTGAATGGAGACAAAAACTAGACCTGCAAATTTCAAGCTCCATTAATGGCCACCATGACATAGTAGTGGAAAAAATCAGCGAGCTACCTCTCCACTTCTCAGGGTTCCAGTGGGCGAAATCGCACAAAAATTGGAGGGAATGATCGTTGAAAAATATAATTTCACATGAACTAGTTTTTGCACCACGAAGTCCCTATTTTTAGGGATATGGAGGACTGAATTTTCTGTTAGGTTGTGGAGCCTGTTTTCATGTGAGAAAGTGTTGAAGAATGTACACTAAGAGTATTGTACACTTTCCACGCTTGTCTCGCCCGGAGTTCGGAGGCCAGTCGAGCCCGAAAAAGGGTGCGAGGGTGACAACCCCTGGAAGATTGCCTTTATCAGAAGGATCTTTATATTCTGTTGTCTAAGAAGGTGAACAAACCCTCGAGCATGACGGATGTGGAATGGGATTTTCTAGATAGGAAGGCACTTGGGACAATTCGACTATGTCTTACATCTTCGGTATTATTTAATGTTTCAAAGGAAAAGACTACAAAAGAACTTATGGATGCATTAGGGAAGTTGTATGAAAAACTCTCTTCCTCTAATAATATATTTTTAATGAAAAAGTTGTTTAATATGAAGATGTATGAGAATGGTTCAATAGCAGATCATCTAAATCATTTTAATATGGTTGTAAATATGCTAGCTTTGGTTACAATAGAATTTGATGAAGAAGTTAGGGATTTATTAGTTTTGTGCTCTTCACTTGAGAGTTGGAATAGCCTGGTAATGGAGGCAAGCAAATCGGTTCCAACTAACTCAAAGTTGAAGTTTGAGGATGTTGTAGGAGTGATTCTAAGTGAGGAAATGCAAAGAAAAGCTCTAGTGAATCTTCTACTTTAGGGAATGCTTTGACAATGGAAACTAGAGGGAGACAGAAGAATAGAGGAAGCCATGGAAAATCAAAGGATCAAGCAAGGTCAAAATCCAAAAGCAAGATAGTATGCTTGGCACTGTGGAAAGTCTGGGCATGTAAAGAAGGATTGTTGGGAGCTTCAGGACAAGAAGAAACAATAGGAAGAAAACAAGGAGGCAAATGTGGCAACGGGTAATGTATGTCAGGATGCTTTGATTCTTTCTTTGCACAATATTACTGAATCTTGGGTTTTAGATTCAGGGGCTTCTTTCCATGCTACTCCACATAGGCATTATTTTGTTGATTATGTTCAAGGAGATTTTGGGCATGTTTTTCTTAGTGATGATGAGCCTTACAACATAGTTGGAAAAGGTTACATTGAGTTAAGATGCGAATGGAAATACTTGGCTATTGAAGAATGTCGGTGCCTACATTAAGATGAAATTTGATATCAACGGGGCAGTTGGGAAGTGATGGTTATATTGTGATATTTACAGTGGACTCTTGGAAGGTTACTAAGGGTGCTCTTGTGGTGGCAAGAGGTAAGAAGGTTGGAACCTTGTATTTAACCACTTATAGCACTAATGTTTGTAATCTTGTGGCTTCAAAAGTAGATACAACATTGTGGCACTATAGGCTCGGTCATATGAGCCATAAGGGCATGGAGATCATAAAGAAGGATCTGCCCAAATATATAGAAATGGGTTTGGAGTTCTGTGAAGACTGCATATATGGGAAACATAAGTGAGTAAGGTTTCTCAAGGTTGGACCTATAAAGAAAGAGAGTAAGTTAGAGTTGGTGTATTTTGATGTGTGGGGGTCAGCTCAGGTATCATCTCTTGGGGGTTCAAGTTATTATGTTACTTTTATTGATGATGCAACAAGGAAATTTTGGGTTTATTGTATTGGAAAAAATCTGATGTATTTGACACTTTTGTTAAATGGAAAGCCTTGGTAGAGAATTAAACAGGTCTTAAGCTAAAATTTCTCAAGTCAGATAATGGAAGGGAGTATTGCAGCAATGAATTTGATGATTAATGTTCTAAGAATGGAATCCACAGGAAAAAGATGGTTCCAGGAAATTTACAGTAGAATGGGGTGTCATAAAGGATGAATAGAACAATAATGGAACGTGTTAGGAGTATGAGGTTACATGTAGGACTGCCTCTTTCTTTTTGGGTAGAAGCGGTGAGCACAGTTGTGTACTTGATAAATAGAGGACCCTCAAGTGCCTTAGATGGAGGCATACCTGAGGAGGCTTGGTATGGTAAGAAAGTTGATTATTCATTTCTTAGAGTCTTTGGATGTGAGGTTTTTGTCCATATAGACAAGGATGATATGACTAAGCTAGAGGCTACATCGAGAAAAATGTACTTTCGTTGGTTATGGTGGTGATGACTTTGGATATAAATGTTGGAGTATTAAGGACAAGAAAATCATTCGATCTAGGGATGTGGTCTTTAATGAGAAATTCATGTATAAGAAACAGTTGCAGGAAAACAGGGAAGAATCCAAGAAAGAATATGCATCGATAGAGCATCTTACGGATGGGAAAGTGACACATGAATCGGTTCAGGAACCTCCTCAATAGGAACCCCAAATTCCTATATTAATGAGGTATTCTAGGGTAAGAAGAGAACTTGAATGTTTGTTTCCTTCTCTTTATTATTTATTACTCACTGATAGTGGAGAGCCATAGAGCTTTGATGAAGCAATTCAGGGTAGATGCCGGGAAGAAGTGGGAGTAAGCCATGGATGAGTAGAAGCGAGGCTCTCATGGGGAACTAGAAATGAGATTTGGTGAAGCTACCCGAAGGCAAAAGAGCATTACGAGAACAAGTGGATGTTTAGAGTCGAGAGAGAGTAAGAAGGAGGTAAGAAAAAGATATAAGGATCAGTTGGTGGTTAAGGGGTTTTCACGGAAAAAAGGTATAGATTTTGATGAGATTTTTTCTCCTGTAGTAAAAATGAATTCTATTTGAACTATTTTAGGAATAGTTGTAGCAGAAGACTTGCACTTAGAACGACTTGATGTAAAGACTGCATTTCTCCATGGTGATTTGGAGGAGGAACTATATATGCAAAGCAACGAGAGGGATATGAGGTCAAAGGTAAAGAGGAGATGGTGTGCAAATTGAAAAAGAGCTTGTATGGCTTGAAACAATATCCACATCAATGGTATAAGAAATTTGATAGCTTCATGATGGAGCAAGGTTATGTTAGATGCCATTCGACCATTGTGTGTATAGAAAGGAATTTGAGGATGGCGGTTATATTATCCTCGTGTCGTATGTGGATGACATGTTGGTTCTTTGGTAAAAACATGCAGAAATAAAAGTACTCAAGAAGCGACTAAGTGAATCCTTTTTGCTATGAAGGATTTGGGGGCAGCCAAAAAAATCCTTGGTATGAGGATATCTTGGGATAGGAAGGAACGGAAGCTGAATTAATCTCAGGAAGAGTACATTAAGAAGGTCTTGGAGAGGTTTAATATTTAGGATGCTAAACTGGTTGGGACTCCTTTGGCATGCCATTTCAAGTTATCAAAGGAGCAGTGTCCCAAGACAGAGGAGGAGAGAAACTAAATATCTAAGAAACCTTACTCATCAATGGTTGGCAGTTTGGTGTATGCCATGGTGTGCACTAGGCCTGATATTGCCCATGCAGTGAGAGTGGTGAGCAGATTTATGAGTGATCTGGGTAGAGATCACTAGCAGGTAGTAAAGTGGATCATTCGGCATTTGAGAGGGACTATGGGGATAGTTTTGTGCTACAATGGATCAAAAACCACTTTGTGTGGTTATGTATATTTAGATATGGCTGGAGATGTAGACATCAGGAGGAGCACAACATGTTATGTTTACACTGTAGGTGGGACAACAATAAGATGGATTTCATGACTACAGAAGTTGGTGGCTTTGTCAACCATGTAGAAATTTGAGTATGTTATTGCCATAGAGGCAAGCAAGGAAATGATTTGGTTATAGAAATTACTTGAGGAGTTGGGGCATAAGCAGGAGGAAGGAAAGCTGCATAGTGATAGTCAGAGTGCTATACACCTAGCTAAGAAATTTTCTTTCCACTCTAGGATGAAGCATATATAGTTAAGGTACCATTTCATCAGGACAACTTTGGAGGAAGAGAAGTTGAAGTTGGAGAAGATTCATACAGTCAGAATCCTGCAGACATGATGACCAAGGTGCTTACAAGTGAAAAAATGAAGTTGTGTTTAGCTTTGGTTGGTCTTCACGGAAACTAGTGAAGGGTTGAGAAGCTTGCTCAAAGGAAAACTAGTCTCCAAGTGGGAGATTGTTAGGTTGTGGAGCCTATTTTCATGTGAGAAAGTGTTGAAGATTGTACACTAAGAGTACTGTACACTTTCCACAGTTGTCTCGTCGGGGTTTGGGGCCGGGCCGAGCCCAGCAGGGTTTGGGGTGGCAACCCCGTATGCTGAGGTTGAGGCACGGCCCGAGAAAAAACAATTTGGCCTTAAAATGTGCTTGATATACCAGGAAATGCATTTTTCTCATATGGTCAGGATTTTGACCCATAGGTTTATGGGATAGTTTTGGCCCATGGTTTTAATACTGAAGACGGTTTTGTAAAACTTCTTAAATAGTTGTCTACTTAAATGGTTTTATGCATATGGTAGGTATCATGTAACATTACAGATGTGTTTTGAATTCGGTTGTGAGAATTCGGAGAGTTTGTTGAGCATAGCTCCAAGCGAGATATGGGTATTGTATTGAGAGAGTGGTGGCTTGTAATAAAATATGAGCAAGTGATTCTTGGTGGACGTAGCCCAAATTGGGTGAACCACGTTAAATACTGTCTCTTTGTGTTGTGTTATTTTATTATGCACTTTTATTTAAGATCTGTATTATTTTCGCATATTAGTTTTCTTACATTGCGATTCTGTGAGGGATTATTCTGCATATTTTATCTCTTATTTCCTAACATTTTCATCATATTTCCACCCTATCACATAAATAATATCTGCGAAAAAGGTATTTAGATACCTATTCAATTCTCGGGGTTCTAGTGGATGAAAGCGCATGAAAATTGGAGGGAATGATCGTTGAAAAATCTAGTTTCGCGTGAACTAGTTTTCATGCCATGAAGTCCATATTTTTAGGGATATGGAGGCTTTTTTTAATCAAAATTCTTCCCTCTTTAAAGAAATTTTCAAATTCTTGAAGACCCGAAGGGTGAAATCATCCAAAATTCAGGGGGATGATCTCAAAAAAATCTAGTTTCTCTCAAACTAGTTTTTACACGATGAATTTGTCAGTTTCTCAAGATATGAAGGACTGATTTTTTATCAGTATTTTCCCTAGTAGCTCCATACCTGAAGCTCTTACCAGGCATAAATTTTTATTTTTCATTTATGAGCTTTTTGGAAAGAAAATCATGATGAAAATTGGAGCACGAGTTCGTGATGAAGAGCCGGATCCAAAAACGTTGTTCCCGTCACAAAAAGAGGTCATTTCACCACTTACTAAAAATAACATATGTTATACTTCCTCGCATGCTATAAATGATGAATCCCACTAAATTGTAAGTTCGATCACTCAAGACAATCAGAAAAGGGGTAAAATAGAAAATGAGACAGAAAACAACTTCTTCCAAAATAACAGTCCTCAAATAACAACTTGCTAAAAAGCAGAAATGTACTAAAAATAACAATATCTCGGGAACATATGAGGTTATAATATGGTAGACAATTGAGAAGGTGAAACTAGAGCAAGACAAGTGATATGTTCTGGATAGCGAGCACGAGCTCATATTTTAAAAATAGAAAGTTTTCATTTTGGGAGTGGAAAGTTGCATATGACTTTTTTTTACTCACCTTACTAATTTTTGGACTCCCCTTTGGATAATGAGATGGTTTCATGAGTTAAAAAAGAGGAATGAGAAATTCATGGAGGTCCTGGAAGCATCATCTTGAGTACTAATGGTTTACAAAAGCAAGGCAGGGCATCGCAAGGCACATCATGTGAATTCATCTTCATCACTTAAGAAACTGGGTAATTCAAAGTGAGTTGATCAGAATAATTTCAATGAGTCAAAGAGTTCATCAAACAAGTTTCAAGGAGGGTCATCGTGGGCATTGTATGTGTTCATCTCGAGATTCAAAACAATGTTTCTATGGTCCAAGAGGTTTATGCATTATAGAGTTTGCAGACATCATTGGATGGGGAAATGATTCAAAGTTATTCAAGGGAGCCCATCTTCATTGATGTAGAAGATCACCAGTGGCATAAACCTTCACTCAAAGTTCATGAATTCATCAAGGCATTCAAATCATTTCATCATGAACATCCCTTCCCTCTTCATCTCTTTCCCTTTCTTATTTCTCTCCATTCTAATTCTTCGTTATGCGTCATCATTGTATTTTGTCTTATTCACTTAAGCGACCTATTTTAAATTTGTAAAAAGTATTTTCTCAAAATTATAAGAGAAATACTTAATTCATGGAAAATGAAAAGTCATGTGAGGGAGGTGAAAGGAAAATTCAAATTGCTATAAATTGGGATGGCCTCTCCATTCCGATTTTCTTTCCATATTTTGGGAAGAACTCTTATTATGTAGCATTGTGATAGCTTGGTTGAAGCTTTGTATTCATCCCTACACATGAAATAAAATATACAATTCTTCTTGTAGACACCAAATTTAGGTCACACTCCCCTTAGTCCTCTTTCAACCAGTTAACATAATGTGTTCACCTAACCATGATCCCTTTACCCCATATTTATGATAATTTAATTACTTACAATTGAATTAATGTCCATCCTCACATTATTTATTACTTTAATTACTTTAATTAGGTTAATTTATACCTCACCATGAACTTATTCTTACCCTATTAATTAACTAAGACTCAAGTATCTACTTATCTTAACCAACAGGATTTAGTCTAACCCTAACATTACATGCCTATTCCTTCTCCAACAATACTCTCTCTTATCTAAGTGCTAACCATCACTTGAGAATCGGGTTGACAAGCGAGCACACCAACAATAGCCAAGATCTGTTATTTTTAGTAAACCTAGTATTTCTGCCATAGCTGATGTCGTTTAACTCGCAACTAACGTTCGTGACCTTGACAATCATCGATTACCATATATACGATTTTGCAAAAAAAAATCCTAGGTTGGTCACTTCAAGTTTTGGAGAGAGCTATCTGTATTCAAGCATGAACCAGAGTTTTCTCAGCATCAAGACAACATAATACATTTAGCTAGAGGCCTAAGCAAGTACCTGAGACTGATCCAAAGGCATTGACATTCATGGGAGCACTCCAAGAAGTATTGTTGTGACACTAACCACCAATTTATTCATGGATCAACCATCACCTTCCTTCACCAACCAAGCTTGTAAATACAAGTAAGTGAATTTGATTTTGAATCATTTATGTACTTTCTTAATAGGTTCTTTATCTTTTGTGATTAGATCTTGTTATTCCTTGCATTCTTCCATCCCCACCTTTCGCCCATCTACCTATCCAACCACCCCCAACCTTCTAGCTCTCCCTACCTATCCTTTATACCTTCCTGAGTCTTCCTCATATTATTACGAACCCAATCATCCCTCCTTCACTCTTTGTGAAATCACAGAGAAGCCCAAAATTACCTTTTATCAACTTTCACCAAATTTCCCCTACCGACGTCGGTTACCTTGATCATCGCCGTTTCCCTTCACTGACATTATTCACCCGACCGACGCTAGTTCTTGTGTCTCTTGTTAGACTTTTACTAAACCGACCTTAATACCCCAAAACCTCATAGAACCTTGCCAAAATCTGGTACCCCACCTATAACCTCACCATATACCTTCCCAACTCTCGTGCGTGAGACATAAAGAGAGCCTAGATACATGTTTCGAGATTTGGCCACTCCCACGAGAACCAATATCGATCATCTTAAACTGGTATCGATCATACCTAAACCGTCATCGATCATACCTAACTCTATTTCTAGTAGATTTCCTTAGACAAGTAAGCCTCCTATTTTCCTTAAATCAATCCAAAACTTCACCAAATCTTACCTAGACCTACACCGTGAGCTTGGACCACTAGCCCGGCGTGGAACCCGACCCAGACCTTCATCGAGTTTAATTATCAAAGCATTTAATTGGATTGTAATTGATAGTAATATGAGATACCTAAATTAGAACACTAGCATTAGATTCTTTTATTTGCATGTTCATTTATTTTATATTGAATTATTTATATATATCGGTGGATTGTGATAAATCGATGAAGTGTCACACTTCCTAGATGTATCTCATGCTAGGCAATCCACTAACCTTTTGCTATTAACTATGTTTTGTTGTCTTGCTTTGTATCTCAAGTAGATCCTCCTAGCCAAAAGGAAGATCACACAATCAACTTGGATCGGGAAATTAGATTCGCGCGTAAAACATTCAACCAACATTACAACAAGTATTCCTCCTTTGCTTATTTACCCTTATCTATTTCATCAATCTGCTAAGAATCCGGTGAAACATTTGGCACACCGGTGGGACCCATATGGGGTTCTCATTGCATTTGTTCATTCCTAGGTAAAAAATTGTGTGTTTATTTCCCTTTGAAAAGTATTCACATTAATTTTCTTCTCGGAATCTTCTCCTTCTTTCTATTGTCTAAAATAAATCGTGTTTTTGGTGCTTTAAAAAGAACACATATTTCTTTTTAATGCATTGCATTAGTGAAAGATCATTCCTCTTCATGTTCTCCATTTGCTACATCGAACGTAATTTTTGATTTGGGATTAAAAATTTGCATTTCATTCTAGTTTTTTGCATTGTAGCTCACATTAATTGAGGGCAACCTATACATTGGAATTCATGCCCAACTAATTGTTGACTAATCCAATCATAGTTCACTTTGCACACTCTTTATACCAAACCACTTAAATAATTTACACATCTTCTTAAACATCATCCTACCTAGAAGAAGTTGTTAACGATTGCACAATCAAAGGATTGATAGTGGACGCCCACAAATTTGGTTTCTCTGTCCGGTCATTATCTTAGAGAAATGACCGCCCCTACAAAAAAATTACCTAAAACTATCCTTAGTTCTTTTATTTTCATAGGGTACCTTCTATCAAACCAAAAACTCTGTTCTATTCACAAGTCAGTCCTAAATAACATAAGCTAAAACATAAAATTCACCAATAGGATTTCATGTTTCTTAGTTTTTGCTTGATTTTTGTTTTGAGTTGAGAGGTCGTTTTCTCCATTTCTCTCTTCCTTTCACACTCCACAATCATAGTTGGTGTATTCTAGCAGTTCGAGTGTTTCGAGGGTTCAACATTACCATACTCAGGTTTCTAGGTTGGTATTTTATCTTATCTAAGTCACTAAATCTCATTTTCCTCATCTTTTCAAATTTCATAGTGATAGCATCGGTCAAAGTAGCCATCACCGGTTTACATCGACCGTCATCAGTTTACCTAACCGTTGTCAGTTTCTTATTTTTTTGGGTTATTTCACTAAAACAACACTCACATATTTCTATTCTTTTTGGATTTTCTCATATACATCATCATACCTCGGATCTTTGAGATTGCTATCAAATCCAATTTTACTTCATTTTCATCAGTTATTGCCTCATTTGCAAAACTTTTTATTTTCCATAGTAACCAGTATCGGTCATTCTAACTGTCATCGGTCACCCTCTATCACCATCATTGGTTAACCCAACCACCGTTAATTCCTAGTTTTTAAATTTTTAATTAAAACAACATCATTTTTACCTTCTCGGAACTATTTTTCTCCATTCCTTCTATTTTTCTGTGTCATTTACAGAGAGCAGATTGCCAATCCTACACCAACTCACATGGTTTTGACTCGTAGTCAAGCCAATGCCCTTGTATTCCATGCAAGCTTTCACCACTCCCGCCTAGCCCATCGCCACCTTCCATCTTGTCACCTATGGATCCTACTCAACCCATTATCATCAAGTACTGGTGATGAGGAGTTCACAAGAATCCTTGACCAAAACCTCGTTGCCTTACAATATTATCTCGCCCATTCATCCACTCGAGATTCATCAGGACAATTGGTATACGACATGCCTATGTCCATTCCTCCTGCCCTCACACCCACTTCTACATCGGCTAGTACTAGCTCAACCTTACCTTCTTCCACTTTACCACTGTAGTATCCCAACTTGACCCCACATCATCAATATCTGTGGCACCTACAACATCGGTCACACTTTTGACATTAGTTTCTCCTATGGTGTCAACCATTCCTTCATCAACCACCTTGAGCATATCCCCGTCTGTACTGCCACCTCATATATACCTATTGCATCACAACCACCCATGGTGTCGAGCAACCCATACTCCATTCCAAAACATCGTCCTCTCCATCCCGCAGTCTTTACCTCCAATCACTACAAGAATCGTTACATCTACCCCACCTACTTACACATATCACCAACAACCACCTATCTCATCTATCACCTATTCGGGATATTTGTCACCTGCATCTATTCCCCCTCATAGTTCTCGTACTCAAGCACCACCATATATTGGGATGCCATCCTCATCATACATTCACCATCTACCCCCTTATACTACAGGGGGTGCCTAGTCATCACAACCTACCAATGACCTTATTAAAATGATGATGGAAAAGATGCAAACATTGGAAGCATCATTTTCTGGCTCTCACAACTCTTTGACATACGAAAAATCTAAAATGAGCCCATTCATCTGTCTATTCCCATTCTTCCATACCCTATGCATTGGGAAATTCCCAAATTCAACCGGTTCAACAACAAAGAGGACCCATAACAACACTTGTAGTCTTTCAAACATGGGTGTTATCTAATCGCTCATGATGACACTCTACTCTTGCAAACATTCCCAATGTCCCTGTCATCACCAATCCGGCACTATGATAATTCTTCACCGGGAACTCCTCGTGCTATGATTATTTACTAATGCACAGCCTTTAGTTTGGTGGATGTAATCTGGAAACAAAACAACAACCGAACACAAGAATACCATTGACTATGATAAGACGGAATGATGACAAATCTGAAATATCAAAGTAAATTATAATATTAACATGAAATTGTTACAATCTCACCCATGAGGTACTTCAACAAGACTATGGGAGAAACTTTACAATTACGCCTCTTGATGGCTTCTTCAACACACCTTTAACTGATGGCTTCCTTTGCACACTTCCTACAATATTTCTCACTACTTCTTTCTATGCTAAATGAGGGGGGTGGCCTCTCTATTTATAGAACTTCAAGCTTATCCATCCTATCTCTAAGATAGGATAAGAAATCCACTCTGACGAATCATATTCCATACCTTAACTCTTATCTGTACATGTAAGCTTATCTCTTAAGATAAGATAAACCTTATCATTTTACATGGGTTCCACATTTTTAGACTTTTTACAAATAAAATACACAAAATATTTATGACCTCACTCCTTGTCCTTATTACCAATATAATATTTCTAATTCCTAATCATGTAGACCCTACTTCTCTACTTACCCAAACTTTGACATTTTAACATTACCGGACCACTTACGACAAATATTTACTTTTACAACATTCCTATTGTACTTTGATCGCCACCGTACTCCACATTATTGGCGACACCGTACTGACGGTGCCGTTATCTTCTATCAGACGCTACTACTAATTATACTTAACAACATCCTATTCCTAATACATACATTAATGAAATAGAAATTATGGAGGAAAATTTTAGTGTCGACAGGTCCTTAATAGGACTTGCGTTGGATTGGTATAGTGGTTTACCTTGAAATTCAATTTACGCATTCAATCAAGTGGCTCAAGCCTTCCCAAACCATTTTTTGATCAATATCATCTAGAAGGTCAGCATGACCGACTTGTACTCAACATGACAATACGAAGACAAATCTATCACAGATTTTGTCGCTCGTTGGCAAAGCCTCATCAACTAGATTACATTCCAACTACCTCAAACCGAGCTTATAGAGTTGTTCACTAGGGCTTGTGTTAGGCACATCTCACCAACTCTCCAAGTCCAAACCTTCGTACGTTTGATGAAGTGTTCACCATGGCTAGAAAACTTGAAATTTGTGCCATAGAAGAGAAGAAAATTCAATTGCGTAACAAAAATGTTGCATTCAAGTCAAATGATGCCTCTTCCTCTTCCAAACCCCAAAACAATTATTCCAAAGCCAAAGGATCTGCCAACGCAGAGTTTTAAAAGTTGGCCCATCTCACACATCCAATCAATCAAAACCTTCTTCCAACCTTTCTCCCATTCAATATTTCCAGTTCAAGTGGGAGAAACAAAAGTACACTCCCATAGGAGAGCCCTATTCATTAGTTTTAGAAAAATTATAAAATCCGGAGCAATTTCTCTTCCACCCATAAAACCACATACTAGTTTTGACCCCACCCGTCCTATGCCTACATGGTACAAGGAACATGATTACTGCAACTATCGTCATGTTAAAGGTCATAGTGATGGTAATTGTATAACCTTCAAAAACATTTTCCAAGAAATGTTAGACAATGAAGATCTTGTCTTGGACAACCCAAATGCACCGGCTGATCAAAATTGCATATCTTCAAGAAGCCTTTTCCTAATCACACCCCGTCATCTAACCAAATTGGTGAACCTTCGACTAATTACAAGTAATGTTTGTGAATTTCATGTTGTTTTTGAATTCATACCATCCCTTCCTCAATTTCCTCATATCCCCTCTATCGAGGAGATTCTTACACGAGAACCTTTACCCACAGAGGAACCTATTTCATCTACTCCTTCACCCACAGAGGAGTCCCCTTCATCTCCCCCTTCACCCATGGAGGAGTCCACAATATCTTTCGATGTCATTTCACCACTCACCTCACAACCTAATGAAAAACATGTGGTGTTAACTCTCTTACCCATGAGAGAGTCATGCTCACCTTCCTCTCCACCGAAAGAGGAACCTACCTCATCCTACCCATCATCTCCCCTACCCATAGGGGATCCTTTAGAAGTGCCATTGCCTGTTGGTGACCATTCCCCATTAGCCTTTCAGGATCCTTTTTATTTTCTCTCGGCTCTCTTACCCATGATTCCAAAGTCAACCGGTTCCCCTGTCTCATAGAATTTTTCACGGGATTACCACCAAGTCAACATCATCTCCTCCTACAACAATGTCATTTTCACGCCTGGCTGACCACTTAGATTATGTTGATAATTCCATGCTTTGGGGATGCCTTCGGCTACCTTTTTCAACCCAAATGCAAATGTCGTCTATTGATACCTCTACAATTTATCCAAAGGTATTTTAGAATAATGAACCAACCATGCCCAAGCCTATTATAACGGCCTCTTCTTCATCACCCTCGCCTACACCTAAACCCTTACCAACAATCAAACCTGTTCCTATGCCTAAGAACCTACCTGCACCTACACCTTCCCCACATCCAGAACCATCACCACATTGGGAGTCATGCCAACATCAAGCCTAGTCCATCCTCCTGTCAAATTGGATTTAGCCACATCTTCAAAAACCCACACAAAAACCATTCCTCCACCTAAAAGGAAGACCCAACCTTCTAGGCCGCATACACTGGTTTCACCTACTACCCCTTTGTCACCTTCACCGCTTCCATCTATCCTAGGACCTCACCCATCCACCTTGGCCAAGCAACCTCCTACCCAAGGTAAACTAAAAACATAACAGCCCATCCCCTCATCACGAACCTTTATTACACCTAACTTAGTTGCACATCATACACCTTTTTGTCACCCGCAACCTTTTTACCACCTATACCGGCACCACTTCAAGTAGCCTCGTCTCTACCTATGATATTCCCCACTCTTTAACCAATACCCTCAACCTCGCCTCTTCCAAAACCTTCACCGCACCTCCGTTATCACCTTGGCTAACCCATCCTCTTCCACCATCTACCTTACCTTCTACATCATGCACATCATCTTCACCTTTACCCAGGAAGGTGCAACCAAAGTTGAAAAAAACCAACTACTTTCCAAATAGGTAGTCAAACCTACAACACCTTGTATCACTAGTTCATCTGCTACGCCTTTACCTAAGAAGGTGCAACCAATAACTCAAATAGTACAACCTACCAAACCAATGATCAAACCTATTCCACCTTTGATTCCACCTCCCATGACGCCTCTCCCACCAAAATCACTCACACCTCCATCTCGACCCACACTTACCTTCCATTGTGATCCATTGGTAGGGTCTTATGCCAACATCTTAGTAAACCTTTTAGAGACCGCAATTATCACATTGCCACCACTTAGACCTTATGACCCACTCAAACCTAAACCAGTAGGGTTTTATGATACAAAAATTTTCACCTACCATCGTGTGCAAGGCATGATGTAGAAAACTTTAAGGCTTTAAAGACCGTTCTACTCTAATTATGTCCTCCTGAAGAAAACTTTGATGACGATGATATTTTAGATGAGGACCTTGTTCCCCTTCACCTATCACCATACACCCTCATTCCTTACCTATCTAATGACCTTCACCTCCACGTCCACAACCTTTGTATCCACCTCCAACATTCGAGATCAATATGGTCCGCATAAGAGAATTAGTCAAACCTCTTCCTAAATGTCAATACGTTGCCTTCTTTGCACAACACCAATATATGCCCTCATCATTCTATTACATGTATTTTCGCTACACTTATCATGACTCGGATTCTTCCTCACCCCATATTAATATAGTTAACATTTCCACTCTTGCCCGTAAAGACAAAGGAAAGGAAAAAAACTAGCCCATCCGCAAATCCGTGCCCAATATACCATCTCGTAGCCACATCAAGAATTACCATTCGGGGACCCACATAACCTATTTTCGACGGGGTCACCTATTGTACAATGATCAAATAGTTACACCAATCTCCTCTCAAAATTTCATTTTACGACCTTGTTTAAACCTCCGAGTCTCACCGACAGGCCCTCATGGAGGTTTTGCAATCTATTGAGGGTTTACCTAATGACCTTGACTCATGTGGCATCTCTCACCACTTCATCGCCTTCCTCTCGCACTCCGCTACCACTCATCAAGTAGTCGCTCTCAATTTCTATGATGACAAGATTGTACCTCTCCAATCGATGGTCCCGATCCCACCCTATTCATCTTCATCTACATTGATAATATATGTGTTCGACATGTTATGATCAATGGCGGTGTTAAGCATCAACATTACATCTTCCCATGCATACAATCAAATGCACATCCTTGCAATTACATGCATAATAACTCAATTATGTTGTGTTTATTCAATGATTCCATAACTTCAACCCTTGGAACCATCATTCTCCACATTTGCGTGGGCCCCCATACCATTTTGGAATTGTTCATTCTTAGAGGGGAATTCAAGTATAACTGTTGCTTGACCGACCTTGGATCGCGTCATGGGTTGTGTTCCTTCAACTTTACACTATTGTGTAAAATTTGAACATGAAGGACATAACTATACCATTCCACTTGACCCTTCACCATTCAAAACCCTGTAACATGTTGATTGACCTAATGATGTCCTTATACTAGTTAAGGCATCTACCGGTGATGTCACTTCCCCTTCACCCATAACCTCGTCCACCAACATTGTCATTAATTCTTATACACCTAACTCCTCTATCCCCACTTTGTTGTCACATGACCTCTCTACAACTAACCCATCTACTTCTCAACCAACCAATGCTTCTTCTTCCCTAATGTCCAAGTAATTAATCCATTCCTGCTACCCATATACCAACTACCGATCCCTTAGAAGGTGTTTTTCAACATCTCACTTTGGGGGAGTACCGCCTATACAACATTGACACATTCCTTACGGTCCTCCCCACCTTCACACCAACTTAACATATGGGGGACTTGATACTTCTACCTACTCAGCTGAGCCACCTACCCAAACGCGACCATTTTCATCTTATGTTAAATCTTCACCAATCGTCGCTTCACCCACACCTTCCTCCATCGATGTGCATGGAAGGGTTTTGGATTTGGTTTCTATGAACAAGGCCACCATACTGTCATCCCATACACCACACGTAAACATAAAGACCGAAGTGGTATTGGCTTTTTCGAACCATCTTCCAAGAAATCTGCGTCGAACTCATTAAAGACGACGACCCTCCTTCACCCCATTTACCAACTTCACCATATTTACATATGGAGTCTATGGATCGAGAATCCGTTCCTCCTAAAAAAATTGAACACCATTTCCCTGGTACCTCTAACCTATCAACAAGATGGCGAGGCTCCCTCTTCCCTTCCCTTCCTGTATCCAGACATGATCGATGACGATACACCTTCTATTAATGTCGTTCAATGTCAGGACGATGAGTCTATTCTCACCTACCTTGGTGCGGAAGATTTTTATATTCACCAATCATTGCCTTCTAAGACACAAACAATGTTAAACAAATTGACCATTGAAATTAATATTAACACTCAGGATGACTTGCACATTCTAAATATCGGCCAATCTTTAGAATCTTTGCTAAACAAGAAGATTTTACTTCTTTGCTCGGGATCATAGTAACGTTTTTATTGGTCCTACGATGATATACCCGATATTGACCCAAACATTATGGTCCACAATATCGTAACTATTCCGAAGCCAAACCTATAAAACATAAGTTGTGGAAAATGCATCCTTGAATTTCCCTTCTTGTCAAAGAAGAACTCCAACGCCTTCTTTCAGTTTCCTTCATCCTGCCCATTGATTATCCCCAATGGATCTTTAACATCATTCCTATCATAAAAGCAATAGGGGGACTCTACATTTTCACATATTTCCATGACCTTAATTTAGCTTTCCCTAAAGACGAATTTCCTGTAGCTAGTATTGACCAACTAGTTGATCTCACCGTCACCATGAGATGATATACCTCATGGATGGTTTCTTGAGGTTATAACCAAATATTACTTTCTCCGAGAAGATTAACACAAAACCACCTTCATCACTCCTTGGGGGACCTTTTGCTATCGTGTCATGCCTTTTGGCCTTAAAAACATTGGTGCCACATATCAATGGGCTATGACTTATATCTTTCATGACATTATGCATCGCATATTGGAAGATTACGTTGATGATATTCTTGCCAAATCCAAACATCGAGCCAAACACCTTACCATCCTTAAGGTCATCTTAAATAAACTCAACTCGAGCCCTCAATGCCTTGCATCTTCGATCATTCTATTGTTGAATTATATCACATTTTGTCTAGTTAAAATGCTCGTCCCTTGAGCACCATTCACCTTCCATTTTACCTATTTTAAGGATCAATGACTAAACAAGAATCATGTGATTACCCGTCACTTTTCAACCTTATCTTCAATATGAGTACCACGGCTCTACTCATGGATAATTTTTGTCTTTTTCAAGATGGAATCCCATGGTCATTCATCACTTAAACCCTCTCTTTCATAGTTAACCTCTGTGTGCTATGGTTTTGTCTTCAACTCAAGAGCCTATTGTTCTCTATAGCCTTGTCCATGACCTAAAAGTCCAAAAGCAAAACAATTTCAAAAGTAAAATGGGATTCAACTCCTTGAGTCAAACTTCTAGCAAAAATATGACTCCCTCAAAAAGGACATCTACTATTTCTATCTCGCTACTATAAGTAGACTGCTCCCTTGAAGGATAACTATACAAAGCTAGCCATATTGTACATAGTCTATCATCAAAAGAAGACTATTCTTGCAAAAAAATAAAATAAAATAAAATATTATGAAGCTTCCCGCATCAATTAGCTTCACGAAGACCTCAAGGATATATTCTATTCATCCCACATAGACTTCCCGCATCGATCAGTCTATTAAAACAAAAGCAAAAAGAAAAATATAACTTTTCCATCATGGACTTGCCTATTTTGAATCTTGAGTCTCTTACCGGATAGTCATGTTGTCTCACACCGAGTTACGCTAAAAACCAAAATATTTTCACCTCATCACCTTTTCACCCTAATTTCCTTCCCGCTCAAGGGATGTGCCAAAAATGTGAAATTTCGTGATCATGTGACTTTCTTCACCCTTAGAAAAATCAAATACGCAATGCCTTTAAGGTCTTATGTTCATAAGCCACTATTTGTTATGATAGAATCATTAGGATTTTTATCAATTAGGCGGCTTTTTTGGTACTTATTACCATAAACATTCTTCATTAATTGTTGATTCTCCTATACGGGACTAGACCATCGACACCTACGTTTTAAGGATTCCCCTTTCACCTAAACTCAACCATGCCTAAAATGACCTAAACTCAACCATGCCTAGCCGACCAAGACTCCACCATGCCTAACTCACCTTGACTCCATCATTCCTACATGAACTCGAATCAATCATGCCTAATTCACCTAGTTTCCATCAATACACAATAACAATGGAAATTAAAACAAAGGTACAACACATCCCAAACCTCCTCAATCTCCCATAGGCCCATAACTCCCTATATAACTAAACTAGGAAAGTTGGTGCCCAAGAAAAGCGTATCCACTCCTCAATCATATCCTGGAGTACTCCCATCAGTGCTCGTGGGAATCTCCCACCCTCGAATCGTGTAGGGAAAAATAGCCTACCGCCTCCATCATCAGTATAGATAACCTCATCTCCTATGGGTAGGTTACATACATGTCTCCATAAGTGAGACTCACGTTGTGATACCTCATCTCACCCATCGCCTCACCAAAAATAGCCACTATCGGCTCCACTGATGCCTCATAAGTAATAGAATAAACTGGCTCCCCAACAATAGGAAGTTACAGGATCCAGTACACGTCCTCTAGGGTGACAGTCATCTTGGCCATTAGTAAGTGGAAGGTATTGATCACAGAATCCCATCTATTAATGAGAGTGACCATCATACTGTGATCTCAAACAATGCACCTATAGTGTCGGACCTCGATAAGTATGACCTCAATCATATGCTCCCACTGCTTTGCGGTCACACTAGATCGCATTTGTACCAAAAGAGGTGGTACTTTGTCCTGCATCCTCAATTGGTCTCTAGCCTGCATCCACCAAAACACAAAATTGTTAAGACTTGACTACCTTCAATTACCTATTACCCCCAGACCATACCCAATAACATCTTTCATGCCAACCCCCTTTCCCATTCTCACCTACAAACCTATTAACCCTGGTTATCCTTCCCCATTATGTTAGTTAATTTCACCTACTTACCTATGTTATGTTTGTGGAGCCTATTTTCATGTTAGAGTGTGGTACACCTTCTATGTGTTACACTCGGGTATTTTTACGGCGGTCTCGCTCACCGGTGAGCGGGTCGAGGGATTCGGGGTGAAGCCCCCAAAGCAAATTTTCATGGGTGGTTTATTAACCCATGGGTAATGGGTAACCGTTATGGGCTGTTTTTGGGCCCATGGTTTTTGGTACCCATTGTTTTGTAAAACCACCTCTTCGGCTACCCATAGGTTTATGGGACGGTTTTGTTTTTGCCCATTGTTTGATACCCATGGTTTTGTAAAACTGCTTAAGCAATTGTCTATTTATATGGTCTTATGCATATGATAGAAGCAAAAGCAAATGTATTGTAGATGTGTTTTGAATTCGGGTGTGAATTTTGTAGAGTTTGTTGAGCATAGCTCCAAACGGATCTGGGTATTATATTGAGAGAGTGGAGGCTTGTAATAAAATCTAAGCAAGTGATTCTTGGTGGATGTAGCCCAAATTGGGTTGTGTTATTTATTCTACACTTTTATTTGAGATCTGTAATATTTTCTACATATTAGTTTCTCTTGTTGCGATTACGTAAGGGATTATTCAAAGCATATTTTATCTCTTATTTCCTAACAACCTATCCCATGTTGCTACAAACACATGTTACCCTCATCCCTCTCCATACACACTTCACCTATCCCTTTTTACCTATTTTCATTTCCTTCCTAATCCTTCTTACCCCTATTCTTCCTTAACCTTAATCAAGGCGCTAGTTTTCCTTGACCATCATTAGTTCCATTTAACCGGTGTCGGTCACTTCAGCCAAAACCTCTCACTGATAAAGGCAACCGATGTCGGCCAAACCTTGACCGATGTCGGTTTACGCCGGAGCACCCAAAAATGAAAACTCGTCCTCCCATTCTTCAAAATTTACAAAAATAGCCTAAAACTTCCTCTAACTTACCCAAACTTACTCTAGCATCATTTCCAACCCTCTTTAAATTATGTATGATGTTCTCGCCCTCATTTTCCTCAATTTTACCCACAAATTCACAATACAAATCCCACCTAAACATTTTAACCAAAACTGAATTCAACAAACTATTTCCACCAAATAATGAGTTTGGATTGCCTCCTACCTCATCTCGACAACATCTACGTGGTGGCACATCCGGTCTCTGTGGCCGGTGGATCTCTCGTACCTTCTCCGTCTCTTCCATGACCAAATCAACGACTCACCTCCAAACGAATCGAAACACTCGATTCAATCTCTAGGACCCGCCAATCAAACGCCAATCACCCGCTACGTGGCTTGCCAACTCAGCTCAATGCCTCGTACTATCACTTTTTCACTCCTCACTTGCTCCTCTATCATTTTCTACAAATGGAAAAGTCAAAATGAATCCGTAAAACACATATTTTTCTTTTTAGACCCAAATCGACATGACCAACATTGGTCATGTCATGCCCTAGCCAACCGATGTCGGTTATACCTAACCAACATCGGTCACCTCCCCTTACCTTTTGACCCACCTAATACCCATTTTTCCTAAAAACATTACTGACCCAATACCTTTTGACCTTACCAACACCTATTACACCCTACCCACAAGCCTCAATTACCTATACATTTCCTTAATTGCGTTTAGGGACATATTATTTACATATACCTCGGCCTTACCCGTGTCATGACCTATATACCCTGACCTGAACCACCTTTTGTGACATTGGAATTTGTGTACTCGCTATACCTTGTGATGCGATTACCGTGTTATTTAGCATAATGACCTTACATTGTGTATTGTTGTGTTTTTATCCCGACCAAACCTTTGGTGTATCTTGGATCATACCTAAACATTTGTGGACCTAACCTAAGTTGTGTTTCCAGACCATATCTTGTACCCTGGATACCTGAAACACTTCAACCTTGTTTGGATAAACCTATCGACCTTGGCCGACATAGAGTTTGCAAGCTCTTCCACCTGGTACCATGTTGTAATCCATATGTGTGTGTGCGTTCGATTTCCATTACCCAATATACCATTACCCATTACCCACAATGACCATACCATTACCTATAACCCACCTACCCTCACTTTCATCACTTACCCATTTATCAAACCACTCACTGACTTCGTCTAACACCTCATCAACTCCTAGTTTGAGGGGGATCACCTCCACCCACACTTGGGGAAACCTCACCTTCAACCCTACTTGGGGCAACCCCACTCTCACCTATACTTGGGGTAACGACTTCATGTTTTTGTCAGCATCACTTACCAATACAAGCTACGCAACAAAAAGAGGCAAACATAGACACCAAATTTGGGTCACACTCCCCTTAGTCCCCTTTTAATCAGTTAACATAACGTGTTCACCTAACCACGACCCCTTTACCCCACATTAATGATAATTTAATTACTTGCAATTGAATTAATTCTCATCTTCACATTATTTATTAATTTAATTACTCTAATTAGGTTAATTTATACCTCACCCATTGCATCACCTAGACACCTCACCATGAACTTATTCTTACCATATTAATTAACTAAGACTCGAGTCTCTACTTATCTTAACCAATTGGGACTTAGTCTAACCCTAACATTAAATTCATATTCCTTCTCCAACAACACCCCTACTTATCTAAGCGCTAACCATCACTTGAGACCCGGACTGACAAGCGAGCACACCAAAAATAGCCAAGATCTAATATTTTTGGTAAACGTAGATTTCCCATTCTAACTAAAGCCGGTTAACCCATGAACCGACGCCTGGTCACCTTGACCATCATCGGTTACCATATATACAGTTTTATAACCTTTTTCCCAGGTTGGTCACTTTGAGTTTTGGAGAGAGCTATCTACATTCAAGCATGAACTAGATTTTTCTTAGCATCAAGACGACATAATACATTCAACCAGAGGCCCAAGCAAGTACCTGAGAGTGATCCAAAGGTATTGTCATTCACAGGAGCACTTCGGTATGTACTTCCGCAACAATGACCACCAAGTTCTTCACAGATCGACCATCACCTTCCTTCACCAACCAGGCTTGCAAATACAAGTAAGTGCATTTGATTTTGCATCATTTTTGTACTTTCTTAATAGGTTCTTTATCTTTTGTTATTAGATCTGGTTATTCCCTACATTCTTCCATCCCCACCTTCCTGCCCATCTACCTATCCAACCATCCCTAGCCTTACGGCTCTCCTACCTATCCTTTATTCCTTTTTGAGTCTTACTCATATTATTACGAACCCAATCATCCCTCCTTCACTTTGGTCACGCAATCACGAGAAGCCCAAAATTACCTTTTATCAACTTTCACCAAATTACCCCTATCAACGCCGATTACCTTGATCGTTGTTAGTTTCCCTTCATCGGCGTTGGTCACCGACCGACGTCGAGTTCTACATGTGTCTCCTATTAGACTTTCACTAAACTAACCTTAATACCCCAAAACCTCACAGAACCTTGCCAAAACCTGATACCCCACCTATAACCTCACCATATAACTTCCCAACTCTCTATGAGACATAGAGAGAGCCTAGATACATGTTTCTAAGATTTAGCCACTCCACAGGAACTAATATCGGTCATCTTAAACCGGTATCGATCATACCTAAACCTTCATCGGTCATACACTGACCAACATCGGTCTATGTTTCTAGTAGACTTCCTTAGACCAAAAAGCCTCCTATTTCCCCAAATCAATCCCAAACTTCACCAAATCTTACCTAGACCCTACATGTGACCTTCGGACCACCACCAAACTGTAATTTGACCCGTGACCTTCATTAGTTTAATTATCAAAGCATTTAATTGGATTGACATTGATAGTAATATGAGATACCTAAATCAGAACACTAGCATTAGATTCTTTTATTTGCATGTTCATTTATTTTATATTGAATTATATATATATATATATATATATATATATATATATATATATATATATATATATATATATATATATATATATATATATATATATATATATATATATATATCAGTGGATTGACAACCGTCGAGGAAGTATCACACTTCTGGATCTAGCTCATGCTAGGCAATCCACTAACCTTTTCTATTAACTATGTTTTGTGGTCTTTCTTTGTATTTCAAGTAGTTCCTCCTAGCCAAAAGGAAGCTCACACAATCAACTTGGATTAGGAAATTAGATTCACGTGCACAACCTTCAACCAACATTACAATAGGTATTCCTCCTTGGCCTATTTACCCTTATCTGTTTCATTAATCTGATAAGAATCCAGTGAAACAATTTTATTTCCCTTTCTTGTTTTTCCTCTATTTCTCTCTTTCATGCACTTTGCAAGCATAGTTGATCCTGTATGGAATTGGAGAGGAACTTGGTGTCCTCGATAGATGCATTTAAAAACTTGGTGTTTTAGTTCATTGGTCATGTTATCTTCATTATTCTTTCCTCTATATTGAATATTGAAATACTCCGATTCATGGGTGTGAGCTCTGCAATCTACTCATGGCACTAATCTTCTTTGCATAAGTTCCCCTTCTTTACCTTTATTTAATAACCTGTATAAGCACTTTGTCACAGTTCGGTGGAGTGTCCCTGTGTGATCCCTGGCTAATTTGGCCACCCACATCATTTATATAGGATTAGGATTAATTTACTTTCAATAACGGGAGTTGTATCATTTAATGCGGGGAGTAACCCCATGAACGTTGGTGGAGACACTGATTTATGTACCCAAAAAAATTCTCACCAATGTCATAAAAACATCGTTGACTCTTATTGTTCCTTTCTTCCCCAATCTAATCTGTTTGTCCATGTATTTTTCATTTCTACCTCGAATGGCTATGGTTTTTAACTTTTATCTTAGCTTTATTTCTACCCCTTAGTTTTTAGCTTTATCTTAGGCCTTAAAAATTTCATGGAGTGTTAACCATCTTCTTACCGAATGAAAATAGTCCATCAAAATGGCCCATTGTTTTTCTACGGGCCCTTGTAATGAAATTACTTAGATAGATATAAATGTCAACAACAAGATAACATCAAATAACACCAAAAATAGATAAATGATCACAATATGCAAGTAGAATGACTTAGCCACTTCGAGGGGGAAACCTCCAAACCACACAATGAAACTCAATTACTCAATATGATGTTCATCTACCACTTTCTAACTCTTATATATACCCTACTATGTTATGTAAAGCAACAAGGTCAACCTATTAAGCATATGAAAGCATAAATAAATATGTTATTCCATGTTAGGAAGTAATGTTAACCACATGTTGGCTATACATATTCTGATATATGACTAAGGACTAAGGGCATAACATGCCTCTCCCCTTCAAAGCAATATTTTCCCCAATGTTGACCATTTCAAGAGGCTTCTTCAAATAAGTATAGTCCTCAATGTTGATGATCTAGATGTCGGTACATGAAATCTTTCTCCTCCCATGTTTTAGCTTCATTGTCTTGATTTTTGCACTTGATTAGATACTCAGTAATTACTCTCTTCTTCACCCTCTTAATGTGTATTTGAATAATTTACTCATGTTCCAAACTGATTTGGATTTCTTTATCCAACTCATGTAACTTTATTTGGGATAAAACATTTTGTGCAATGAGATTCTCAAGCACGGAAAGTATTGGGTATGCGAAAGTGAAAAATCTCTTTGAGACTAGAGAGATTCAAATCTTCAAAAAATGAATCTTATTACCATACACTTGAACTTCCATTATATTCCTTTTCCTATGGATGTAATCTTCAAAATAAAATATCAAGCTACTCTAGATATGAACTCTTATCCTTTATTTGTTCAAATTGATCCTCTCCTCCCCTTCTACATCACTCATAACTTCTTCTCCTTCACTCTCTTCTTATACTTCTCCTTCTCCTCCTCCTCCTCCTTTTTATTTTTCTTTTTCTTTGCCTTCTTCCACAACCTCATCATTTTCTTTCTCATCCTCTTCTTATTTTATCCACACATCAAGAAAACGTGTTCCCACAAAACTAATATGAACTCTCTTGATTTAATTGAGAGACCCAAATTTGTGTTGGAACATAAAGCCAAAATGAAAACCAAAACCATTTCCATATAGATGAAAAATAATTCTTCTTAAATTTGACCCACCATTCCCTAACATCAATCACTCCATTTCCATAGAAAGGTCGCATCCCCATGATGCATAAAATGTAGGGTTTTAAGAAAAAAATCCTTTAACCAAGATTTAAGTATTGAATTTTAGAATTATTCCAGCCTTAATTTAGAAAATACAAAGAATAAACCCCCTTTTATTTTTATATATTTCCTAAAATGTAAACAAATTTGAAAAATTCAAACAAATTCAACATATGAAGAATGTTTATGAAAAACCCTAAAATGGATATAACTTGTGCAAAAAAGTAAAAAAATATTGAAATTTTTAGATAACCTTACGTGATTGATCCTTCAACTTCAAAAGCATCACAACAAAATTCACCACCTATTTGTAGATATATCCAAATCTTAAAAATTAGGATTTTCACCAAAGTTTGGTGATGTTGAATCTCTTATACCACTTGTAATGAAATTACTTAGATAGATATAAATATTAACAATAATATAACACCCAATAACACCAAAATATAGATAAATTATCACAATATGCAAGTATAATGACTTAGCCACTTCGAGGGGGAAACCTCTAAACCACACAATAAGACTCAAGTGCTCAATATGATGCTCATCTACCACTTACTAACTCCTTTATATACCCTACTATGTTATGTAAAGCAATAAGGCCGACCTAGTAAGTATATGAAAGCATAAATAGATATTATATGACATGTTAGGAGATAATTTTAGCCACATGTTAGCTTTACATATCTCGATATGCGTCCTTGTTGGTGTTGGCATGCTCCATGTTGAAACTTGTAAGAAAAAGTGTAGTCAATTTCTATGATATAAAATGAACTTTAACTCAAAATATAGATGGTTTAGTTGTAACTTTAAATCTTAAAGTATGCAAAGGAGAAGTAAACATGAAAATAGTACACATGTTTATTTTAAAGAGGGAACAAATCATGTTTTTCCATGCCCTTAAGAGTTGGAGTGTGCTTTGGAGATGTCAAAGGATTGGGGGTGATCATTCCCAATGTTGTGCCACATGAGATAATTGAGGAGGAAGGATTAGACTATGAATAAACCATGTGTTTTGATGCCTTCCCCATTCAATAATGTGAAGACGGGAGGAAATGAAATTCTATGAAGCTCATAGGTTTACTTTGACACTTTTCATTTATGAGAATATGGCGCGAGAAGAGGAAAGATCATTCTACAAAGCTTGCGGTTTTGCTTCGACACATTCCACTAAACCCACAAACCACACCACTAAAAATAGATATAGGATCAATTTGTTCCAATAGACCTTAGAGGGAATGACACATGCCATGTCTACATAAGATGCTACTATTTTGGAATTCATCATTATACCATTGAGAATTCTCTAGGGAAATGAAGGCCCATGCCCTAAACCTAATATGTAACTGTATCTAGTACTATTGTGAAAAAGGTATGAAACACTCATGCCCCCTGTACCCTACTCTGAATTGTGTAATTTGTATAGTTAACAATATAGAGATTGTATAAATGTCTGGTAGAATTTGTTAAAACCTAAATTTTGAATGAAACTTCCCTTTGCCTAGGAACGTATGGAGAGGTAAGGACCATACCACAATCCTAATTATTTGGTATGGTTTTGAACATATTTGAATTATGCCACATTTTAGTATTTGTCACCTTTTTGTAGGATCTAAGCCCTGTAGAAATATATTCCTCTATATCTTGTAGTTTGTTTGTATTTTTAGAAATTCCTGTTGAGTGCCCTTTCTTTTGAGGTTCTTGTGATAAAACATTTGAGTGCATGTCTCAAAAGAAATTACAACGATGTACTATATGTTTGGAAATTTATAGGAGAATATGGAAGGCTAAAGCAAGTGGTGTTATCATGAAAAAAATTAGAGCACTTGACACTAGTCAATTTATACTCAAATGTGTTAAAATGGCTTAAGAAATGCATTTTGTGTATAAACACCTCGTGATAACCATGACATATTTTCCAGTATTGCTTTGTTTGGACACTATTTTTTTTCCTTGAGTTCTCAAAATTTCTATGTAAACCCGCTTCATGTCATGTCTTTGATAAATACACATCTCGTTGGAACTATGACATTGAAATTTTGATCTCTACGAGTTCTTAATTCAGTCTTAAAGGCTTTTCGAAGCTTCATTTTACTAGAGAGTGTTTTCACCCTCATTAGAAAGAAACACTAAATATATTTTTGTTCCCATGGAATTTTAAAATTTTCTTAACACTTTAACTTTTATTAAATCACTCCTCAATGGATCCTATGCAATTATTTGGTTCTTTGTTCCTTCATAATGTACACTTTAGCACTTAATTGGTTCGAAGTTCATTATTGGTGCACTTAAGCTTTTACTACGTACTAATTTATCCTAGCAAATCCACCTAAGGTTCTTAGAACCTCGCCTTAATGCGCCTTAGCACTTTAGTTCCATATTGCATTAAGTGATGCAATTTTGGCATTGTGTTTTCTATTGGATTCACATTATGCACCATAGAGAATTTGATTGGTTCTTAAAGGCATAAATAGTTACACCAAGTTCTAAATTAGTTAAAATGATGTGCCCATGGTACTTTCGTTCCAAGTGACATGAGAATCGAGTCATAATTTTAGATGGAGTTCTTATTCACATGAAATTATGTGCCATAATTTTTTATTGGGTAGTTAAAATGATGCACTTTTGACACTTGAATTTGTTCTTAAACATCAATATTGGTGCACTTTTTACTTGGAGGAGGTTCCCATTAGCATTGGAATTGTTTTAAATTCCCAAAAAATTAAAAAACATTCCATATAAACATGAAGCTTAACACTTGGTGGTACTTAGTTCCTCAAGCGCTTGACTTGAGTACAAAAGTTATCCTTATGCTCAACATGTCAAAGTTCCTATTAACTTGGGTATATGCTCCATGATTTTGTAAGTTGATCCATATGCATTAAGTGTTGCACCCAAATCTTTCCATATTTCCACGTAGAGAGAGAAAGGATTCACAAAGTTCCAAAATGAATTTAAATGTGTGCTTACCACATGTTAAGGTTTGTGGCTATCCCGGCGATAGGATCGCACACCCCCATGCATACATACATGGCGACGAGACCCACTAAGTGTGGTATACACACATTTTGGGAGTTATTTAAATAAATGCAATTGAAATTAAATGGTAGCATGTGGCAAGTGTTGGGTTAGTTGGTTGGCATGAGTGCTAATATGTGGGAGGTTGTGGGTTCGAATCACAAATTTTTTGTGGTATACAAACCGTGTGTATACTAAAAATTGAAAAAAAAATATAAGTGTGGGATTTTATGTATACAACACACCCATACATGCATGTATGGGTGTTGCAATCATGTCACCAGGATAGTCAGTGCCTATGTTAAGATTCTCATAGGCATGTTACGAATGTCATCATCAAAACAACCAAAAATATGGATTATAAGTTCCTTTAGATATATGGTGATTCCAAATGGAATAATTCTATGCTTTTAACAATTGAATTTTGTGAGGAGAATTTTATGCATGCTTCTTAGGCCATAGGCTATTCTCTCCACAAAATACACAACATACATAAAATTGACTTATGAAAACCACCATAGACACTTGCATGCGCATGCATGTGTGGGACCCACATGTCAACAATCACATCATAATTTTTTTGTTTTTTGAATATACCTTATTGAAATCAGATGGTGGCATGTGGAAGCTAGTAGGAAAATTGGTAAGATCCTGTGTTTGTAAACAACATGTTGTGGGTTTGAATTTGTTGGGCGTTTGTATACACTGTTGAAAAACACAATGTATTTTTCAACACTGCATTGAACACAACCAAAATCACAAATGAAAAACTAATTGTTTAACTTCACACCACATGGCATGATGGTCACGATGATGCATTGTATGGTTAGTTTTATGTATGCGGTGCATTTTGTGGGGAGAATAGCCCTCGCATGCTTCTCAGTTCCACCATGTTATCATTCAAGTTGTGATATTGTAATTAATCATTTCACTTTTGAATTAATTAAAATTCTGTAATTGTATAAATGATAAAGTGAAATCAAGTTGTGTTAACTCGATTCAAGGGGTGGGTTAAGTCATATAGTGGTCATATAACCATTTTTTAGTGGTTGTGCCTATAAATGGATTGAACACAATTTTAAAGGGTTGGCCTTTTTCTTTGAATAAGTAATAAACTATTGTAACTTTGTGTGTATTTTCTTTTATCCAATTCCATAAATTATAAAATGTAAACTAGGGAATGATAACATTTTACAGTGCTTAATATATTTTGATTATGAACTCTATTTTCTATTCATGATCAAAGATACATTTTAGATCATCGGCCAGTGTGGGTAACACACTAATATGCATACTTTGTGCTACCTATTCTTGTACATAGAATTTTTTCATATCCACATAATTCATTAATCCCATAGAATTTGTGTTTTTGATTGATTCATATTCTCCATGCAAACATTGTTTGGTTCTATCTTTCATGTGAAAGAGAGGATTTTAGTTTATGATTTCCTTGAGTTTTCCGAAAGCGGTTATTTATGTTTATTATATTGTGGATTTCTCTTTTTATCCTTTATTCTCTCCTTCATTTTTCCTTTATCCTTCCCATTTTTGTTTCCTTTTTCCTTTCCGGTTAAAAGCACAAAAACTTAAATGCCCCCATCACAAGAGGGAACTTCCCCTTTTAAATACTAAGGAACATCACCCCATCTATAGGTGATTTTCCTTAACTATCAGTAGATTGTATACCGCCTCCATTGGGTCGTATCTGAAAATATAAAGTGACATAGAATCATATCAACAGTGGAAACCGTTGAAAACTTATACATGGAAAAGGGTTATGTATGGTGGCAACCATGGCATGGAGAATGAGAAACATGTAACAAACACAAATACATGTGTAAAGCAACTAGTAACAATAGAGAATGTCTTACTCCATAGTAAAACAAGTGTTTGATCAACAAAGTAATCATGCCATAGAAAAATAGTGGTGTGAACATTAATGTAAGCTAGACACAACATTGTGCAGTCAAGTATGCAAAAGCATGTAAAAACATAATCAGATATAAGCATGGAGTAGAAAACATGGGATACTTACAATGTCACAAGACAATTTCTATGAAAGACACAATGTGCCCCAAGTAAGATAAGTACATGTACGCAAAACAATGTCACAAGAAAATTTCTATGAAAGACACAATGTGTCACAATAAGATAAGTAAGTACATGTACACAAAATTGGCATGAAGATAGAAATATGGGACACCAAAGGTGTCACAAGATAAGAAAGGCCATTATGTTGCATAAAGAAAATCGCCCTACCATCACGAGTCTAATAAATGCATGTAGTAATAAATTAAGGATTGAATCTATATAAATAAGTAATTACAATAGTGTAAATAACATGTGTAACAACTAGTAATAATGGAATTAGAGATAACCATGATAAGTTAGTGTTACACAAGACACATATATTAGCCCCTTTGATTTGATATATATCAATCAAGCACTACATATGTAAATGACCATGATGAGTAAGGTGTAAAGTAACATGATGAAACAAAATCACTTGTAAAGAGTGGATAGATGCCCTTAAGAGAGTAGTGTAAGGAACTAAGCTATCTCCTATCATCGTGTAACAATATGTGAGCATCCTGTATAAAACTCAAAATACCTCGTGAACGCATGTGTAAACAATAGATATTTCATATATCAAATCAATGTAACCAACATGATGTATAAAGAAATATGCTAGCAAAAAACTATAACATGTCTTGATTTTTTATTTTTACGCATATTTGAATGTTTTTATATCATGTGATTATTTTATTTTTGTAGTGTTTTGAAAATAACTATGTATAAGAATAGGAGATAGCCCAAGATCTATCTAATAAGGACCTCATGAAAAAGTTTGTTGTGTGTAGTAGGCAGAGGGGATAGGAGCCCCTGAAGTGGCATGAGAGACGAAGGATGGGCATGTATAATCAATGTAAGAATCATAGTATGTGGCAAAAAAAGAGCTAGCATAAGGAGTCTCATGATGAGTAGTAGGTGACCAGGTGAAAGACCTAGACAAAGATTTCCTATTGAAACTAGTATGTGATTTTGATGAATTGTTAGTAAGAGTGTGAGGAGAAAAACCTGTAGAGATAGAAGGCTTAGCCACATTTGAAATAAGTCTAGGTGAATGAGCAATATGAATCCAAGGTTGTAAGAAACGCATAATATACTTAGTGCCTTAATTAAGAATGATAATAGTAAAAAATGTTGATTTTGGGTTATATAACACAATTGAATTTTATTTGTAATTATTTGTGAGTTAGTGAGTATTTTTAGATTCGTATAAGTAGTTATAAGATGCATTAAAGAGGAACATCCAACTTGGGTAGTAAGGCATCTATTTAGAAATATATTCATCCCACAACCAATTAACCATTTGAATAGTAAGAGGGCCACTTCCATTGTGGCATGCTCTACTGGCATAAGGATCATGATATATTGGGAAAAATATGTTACCACGAACAAGCATATCAATCAATGTGGCTTAAGTCATTATTAGAACATTTTTATAAACCAAGGCCCTAATTTAGAGAAATAAAGGATAATTTGGGACTACTTGCACATAATTGAACCATATTTTTTATTATCTAATGTACATAGGTCATTATTATACCGAAGTTGAAAAAAGTAATGGAGGTCAATTTAGGGATCCATGTACGTAATTGAACACCATTCGTCAAATTTTTATGTTCCTAACTCCTCGTTGTAATGAAATTGACAAACAAGGGCCCTAATTACGTGAGATCCTTTTTGTCAAATTCTTATGTTCCTATCTCATTTCTACTCTAAAATTGACGAAGGATGCCCCATCATGAGAGATCAAATCAATGCAAGATCATTTAGAATACGTACACACAATCAACCCTTGTTTCTCATTACTCGATGTTCATGTGTTATTATTATATACCATATTTGGAAAATCAAGACTCTAATTAATAGAGATTGGAGATTATAGTTGTGAAAGGATAATTTAGTGCTATGGGCTTGATATTGACCAATATCTATTGATATTTAAAAAAAAAATTTCTAGGCCAATCTTTTTTTAATTAAATTTTGAGAAATAGTAAAACAATATGCCCAAATATATTTCTACCACCTATACAATTTTGTAATGCCCATTTTAGTCTACAATCCTTCAATAATGCTAGAGTGTTAGCTTTCAATCTTATTATGGAATGCATTAATTTGTTAGCTGATAAGTTCAACCTAGTTTATGAAGCTATAAATTTTGTTGAAGGTATCTTAATTATATAGATATCAACACTTCAATCCATTTATTTGGATTACATGTCAAGTATACATGTGTCCATCGATCTTCTTTTTCAATTCATCAAATTCACCTAGGTTGAACCTAGTGCTTTTCACTCTTGTATGTCTGTATTTACACTAAAGGTGTTCTAATCTATATGTGGTGGACGAGAGTATACGATATCGATAAATTATGCACAATTGTATCAAAGACATATATTTTTATGTCATTATCACTATTTATTTTTCCTATCAAAGTAGCTTTATGCATAGATGAGTTGTTTTACTAATTTAGTTTAATTTCATTTAGATATTAATGTCCACAGAAGGCCAAGAATGGCCTATGGGATAGAAAAATAAAAACCAAGAACCATAACATAAAGGGAGTGCAAAAGCATCTCCAAAAATTAAAAAAGGAAACAAAAAATTAACCGCTAGAAGGTTGCAGAGCTTGAAACCAATAGAAATTGTGTTGTCTGACACATATAGACCATGTTTTCTACATATGAGATCTCTTAAGATTCCTGAAATCAGTAATTTGGAAGTAAGAACTGATATTTTTGTACTCATTTGTATTTGAGGACTGCAATTTGAGTGTTCTTTCCCGAATTTGAAGTATCTCATGAATAAATAAAGCTAAGCATTTTTATCTTCATATTTAATGAGGCTTCTTAAATATCCATTGGAATATCGAAAAGACAATGATATATTTCACGAGATGTCATAGTAGATGGGACACTTGAATATAAAATGCTCTTCACTTTCAAGTTCTAGAAAACACAACTGACAAATCCGCTCATGTTGTGGAAGGCTATGATCAGATTCCATCCGTAGAGGGTGAGAGAAAATGTGAAATTGAGCTAAAGGGATCCTTAGGCATGAAGGAAAAACATCTTCATGTATTCCAGGATTTTTTTGACCTTCATGGAAGTAGGAATACAATTGAAAATAATGAAGAAGTTTTGGTTTCAAAGGCTCTTTTGGAGCAAACCATGTAACTTTCAAATAATACTTAGTGATCTCCTCTCGTATACCCCTATTAACTTCATGTTTAGTGAGTTGAGGAGTATTAATAGAAAACCCAAGAGGAGGAGTCTATCTATATCAATATTCAACTTCTGAAGGAGATTAATAACTCTTGCATACCAACAAGATTTGCAACCCTTTTTGGCAAGTTGTATAGAAGATTGAAGTGCCAAATATGGATACTTGTTCTAACCAAAAATGAATCTGCCATGCATCGAAGCCTATGCAACATAGTGATAACATTGAAAATCAAAGAGATAAAGAGAGGACATACCCCAAAATCAGCAAGAATAATTGAGTGAGGAAATGTTATTTTGGCTTGAATATTCTTTGATAACATGTAAATGAAAACTCTTTCCATACGATTAATATCATTCTGTCTCAAATATGGACCCCAAACATCACATCCGTATAAAAATGTTGGTGTAACCAATGTATGAAAAATTTGAATCTTTGTCTAGATATCTTGAAATTGGAGTTGAAAACATTGTCTTTTGAGGGCCATCAATATTGTATATCCTTTTCTTAGTCTTGCTTCTAGTGTCGGAACAAAGCTAAAAGGTGGAGCAGAGAAAACCACACCAAGTAGGTGTGAGAGTACACCACATCAACTTGTTTTCCTTTGTATAAAAAAATCATTATAGATCCTATTTTCTTGGTTGTACTAAATGCCATGAGTTTTGTCTTTGCAAGATTTACTTCTAGGCCTTTCTTATCACAAAAATCACTCAGTGCATCAAGATGATTTTGAAGTCCTGTAATTATGTGTGAAAGAAAAATAATTTCATCTACAAACAATAAAATAGCAATGTAGATCCCAACCATTCATGCTACCTAAGTTTGTGGAGATAAGATCCTCTAATTCATCAATATACATCCCAAAAAGTGTATGTGATAGTGGAAAACCTTGTTTCACACCCATGTTCCTGTGAATGTCATTAGTAGTGCCTAATTTGATACAAATATGCCCAAAATTTTTCTCATATACAGTCATGACAAGAGAAATTACCATGTCAGGAAAACCCAAATATTTTAGCCTCTCGAATAAAAAAATGTCTTGCATCAGTATCAAATGCCTTACGGAAGTCCACAAAACAAAAATATACCTTCTATTTTTTAGCCTTTGCTTCTTCTATAATGGCAACCAAAGTGAATATGTGATCATTAGTTTGGTGATTCCTCCTAAAACCTGCTTGACCTTTTTCCTGGTCTGTTTCATTTTTTCCCACTGTGAGATATAATCATCAAGAATTGTAGCAAAAAGCTTAGCCAAAGTATGCCCAATCATGATGGTACAATAGTTCTCTGGTTTAAGAGAATCTCTAGATTTAAATATGGGATGCATAATATGGGAAGTACAAGAGGGAGGAAGACCATGAGGAACAATAAAATTAAAAAGATTGGAAATATGGACAACAAGAACAACTGGACTATGATGGAAGAATTCAACTTTTAAATTTTCCACATCTTGGGCTTTATTGGAATTGAGTTTATAGATGGCTTTAAGGACCATCTTATCGGTGAAGAAATGACACTTGGGTGGTCTAGGATTCAAATGAATGGAGGGTTGATTGGGAGCATCATAGAGAGAGGTAGCATAGGTAAACCAGGTATGTGGGTTGGTAATAAAAGTAATGATAACAAGATCGTACCAATGCCAAGAACACGAGATGTTAATCAAACACTATGATCTATAAGATGAAAGTAATTTTCTAGAATAACTTTACATAAAACCTTTGCAAAAATGAGCAGCAATATCATATATTATTATGGAACTCAATGAAATACAATGAGAATGGGCCTTGCTTATATAGGTAAGGAATAACAATCTAAGAACCAGTCAAGGTCATAGATCAAGCCATAAATCAAGGAAATAACTAGTCATCAAAGAACTAGTCACGACCATAGATTTAGGAGAGAACTAGACATCAAGGATCTAGTCAATACCATAGATCAAGGAAAGAATTGTACCTAACAACTAGATAATATCTCCTAATATCTAAATAAGGTAAAATAAATATCCACACACATAAGTGGGTGAGGATAAATACAATAAAGTACCTAGGTGAACATGAGCTAAGGTAAATACCCACTTTGTAACATAATGGAATTGAGTTTATAGATGGATTTAAGGACCATCTTATCGGTGAAGAAATGACACTTGGGTTGTCTAGGATTCAAATGAATGGAGGGCTGATTGAGAGCATCATACAGAGAGGTAGCATAGGTATACCATGTATGTGGGTCGGTAATGGCACAAATAATTTTTGGGTAAAAATGATCTCCATAAATACTTGGGATTGAACTAGATTTGGTATATGGTAGCTCTTTGTTTATCATACAAGTATTGTCTTTTTTTGTGTCTAAGAATGATTCTATAAAGATTTTGGGCCAGCTTGGCTTTAGAGGAAGTTTCGGTCATAATACGTTTAGTTAACTTGTGAACATTTTTACAATCCACATTGTACCAAGAATTTCTCGGGAAATGACCATGGGTATGGAGTACGGGAAGTATGATTGGAGTGGGGGAAAGCCTTAAATGCAGCATCCATAATTCCCTGTGATAGTCTAGTAGCCCTCTCAACTGGGTCTAAGATATCATAAATGTTCATGAGGTCGGTTTTGAGGATATTAGTGTAGCTCTCATCATATGCATGGTCAAAATGTATAGTAATACATTTTTGTGAGAGTACATGGGAGGATGTTGTAATAGGTGTGGCAAGAGGCGTATGAAAAGAGAGAATGGCATGATCTATGAGAGGTGGGGGAGAAGTCGATAAATTAATAAATGTGTATATTAGTTATTATGTGGTATATGGAAATATAGGATGGATTAAGGTTGTGGTGATTGATTAAGTACATGGTGGCGTGATGTTTCTTCGAGTGCTAATTCAATGTTATTTGATTTCTATCATAATGTGTGCTTTTTCTAAATGATGATTATTGGTAATTCAATTCTAGAATTCAACAAACTATGGACCAAGACCGATTTCAAGGATTTTTGTTGTAGTTTTTATGACATAAATTTATAAATAGTAAACCTTTACTCATTTTTGTATAACCATATATTTTTATGTTTATATATCATATTTGATTTTTTTATAAGGTGATCTAAAAAAATTAAAATTAATAAAAGATTTGTAGACTGAAACAAAATGTGATGTATAGGTGGACAAGATCTTACCCAATCTCCATGAACAAATTATTTTTACTGTAATGTGGGCCCATCTATGTAGACATACCTTCAAGTCTTCTTGTATTTATAAGAAAAATGACTCCATCTTCACCTTCAGTTGGTGTTTCCAACCTTCCTCATCTAGTTTTATTCACCTTCTTATGTAAAACTTGTCAATACAAATCATAAGTTAGATTAGGAAACATATAGTGTTATTATATTCCACTAAAATTTCCTTCATGACTCAATCTTATTCTCAGTACTTAGAACCAATCTTGAACTTCTTATTATTGTTCTCCAATGCTCTTACAACTCCATAACTCTTATCTTTCCCACATGCATCCTTAAAACTCTTTACTCACTTCCATGTTCTCACTTTGATCTCATTGTGCTTATTATTAAATGATCAACTTGACTTTCCTAACTCTTCATTGTGTCTTCACTATCCTCCAAATAAGAATATGGTTTCTTATTTGTTTTAATGTTATCTAGTAAATGAAAATACTCTTCATATACCCTGTGATTAATCAATCAATCCTCTCATATGAATTTGGATTCAAGATACACAACTTGATTGTATTATTTCTTCTCCTGCCATGTTTTACCTATCAAACCTTCATGATAATATTCTCTATCTTGGTGTATTTAGTTGTCACATACCTAGCAAGGCCTTCAAGCAATTTCAAGGATCAATGGTACTTGGTTTTGTCTAAATAGAGTAAAAATACGATTACTCTTCCTAGAGTGTAGATTATTTTCTTGAATTCGTCTTTTGACCTGTATTTTTATTGTTAGGACTTTAAATTTTATGATGTTTTTTCTATGTAACTAACATTAGAAATCTATGGTTTCATCATTATATATGACTCAAACTTACTTACCATTCCTTAATAGGAAATCATCTTTATACATAAGATCTCGGTCAAACTCTAGGATCACAGTTACAAGTTTCTTAGTCTTTTTATGCTAAATACAATTTAAGTTCAAAGCTTCACTCCAATGCTTCAAAATACCTTTCCTTTCTCCAACTTATCTCCCGCCCACAAACATATATCAATATTAAACACACAATAAAAATAGAATTTAATTCTTTCAGCCTTAACTCGCTTTTACACGGCCTAAGTAGTCCTATCAAACTTGTTATTTCTAGATAACTTCTCGTAAACCGAGTTTATCGGACAAAAAGGTACTTTCCATACACCCATTAGGATCATTCAACTGCCATGAAAATATGCAACATGTTCCTTAAGGGAAATATGTTTATTCCACAAGTTTCTTCAATTTCATTAGGTCTCTTTTATACACCAAATGAGACTATCAACAAAATCACAAGTACGTACAATACCATAATGACTCAAACCATAAAAATATCTCTTCACACCTTGTATATATGCTATGTATCAAGTTTCAACTTGTTTCATCCATTATTTCTCAAGTTACAATAGTTTTTGTAATTTAGCCCTAATCTAGGGTTTCACCTAACCCGGGAGAGAAAATATCTCATATCTTGAACAAATAAAGGAATAAATACCTAAAAATTATCTTTTAAGCTCTGTATGAGCATCCTCCAACTTTCTTCTTCTTACACCAACCCCTGGAAATGTACCAAAAACTCACAACAATAAGCTTTGCATTCTTCTAACTTAAGAAAACATTATTTTTCTTGCACAATCCATCAATCAATCACTCAAATCCATTTTTCTATCATGTTTCACCTTTAGAATGCACTCTTATGCCTATGTATGCATGCTACAACTCACCTCATCAACTAATTCATCATTTCCTTATTTCCTCAATATTGCTCAAGAATGCACAAAAGATCATACATGTTTGGCTTCAAACTGAGAAAATCCTCTTTTCTTGTCACCTCAAACCCTAAGAAGATTCATTCACACAATTAAACAACCTATTTCACATGTTCTAATACATGTACAATCACGCATTCAAGACAATAATTCTCAACCATTACTAAATCACATCATATTCATCAAGTTCTCAAGCCCTTCATAGAAAATACATTACTAATGCATCATTACCAACATCTAGAACCATTCATAGAATGAACTCCACCTTAACACACCATTTCAAACTCATTAAATACAAATACATACATGGATCTCATAAAAAGACTCATTTTATTCATATTTACAAGAATCTTGTTTTACAAGTTTTCCATGCCCAACATCTATTGAGTTGTGAAGCTTAATTACTTCATTTTAGCATGCAATTGGAACTTGCTAGAAAATACAATAACCGGCATTGGTCAAGTATGACCTGGCATTGGTCAAGCAAGTAAGGAACCGGCACGTTAGGCGTAATCAAGCGGCGTCGATTACTGTGCGATGAAGTTTTAATTAACTCTCGGGAATTATATCTATTTTAGCATTAAAATAGATTTATTAATTATAATTGCATGGCTAAGTTCCCTAAGTCTATAAATGACTATATAAGCATAAAAGCTAGGGTTTAGAAGTAATGTATGGATCATAATTACAAGATAATTATGTGAGAGAGAATTCTTGGTGAAGAATCAAAAAGCTTGAAGGAAGAAAGTACTAAACATCTGAGAGGTGTGGAAGATTGTAAATCTTCATTGTATATCTTGTCAAAGCTTTGGATAATAGATTGGCTTGTTTCTTGGTGGACGTAGCCCACACTAGGTGAACCACGTTAAATTTGGTGTTGATTTATGTCTCTTGTTTTGTATAATTCTTCTGGTAGAATATCCACTTTTATTTACATGTATGCTTAGATCTGATATATTATCTGTACAACTGGTATGCTAACCCCAAAAACTGGTATCAAAGCTTTGTTTGAGGGTTTTGTGTGTTGATAGATTTACTCACAGAGGGTTTTCTGATTGAGTGGGAGCTACAGTAATGACAGAAGATAATAAATACAAGGTAGAGAAGTTTGACGGCTGAAATTATCAATTATGGAAGATGCAGATTGAGGATTATCTGTATCAAAGAGATTTGTACTTACCGTTGGATGAGAAGTCTAGACCTACAAAGATGACTGATGAAGAATGGAAGATTCTTGACAGAAAGGCTTTGGGATCTATAAGATTGATCCTGACAGCATTCGTGGCTTCCAATATTACAGAAGCGGCTTCTACAGTAGACTTAATGAAATCTCTTGCTAATTTATATGAAAAACCTAGTGCTTCAAATAAATTTTATTTGATGAAGAAACTATTTAGTTCTAAGATGCATGAAAGTGAATCTGCCTCTAGTCATTTGAATGATTTCCGATTTATTGTAAATCAGTTAAAATTGGTTGCCATACCGTTTGATGATGAAGTAAAATCACTTTTATTCTTATGTTATTTGCCTGATAGTTGGGACAACTTGGCAATTGTTTTTAGTAATACAACATCTGCTAATAATATTTTGAAGTTTGATAATGTGGTTAGTATAATCTTGAATGAAGAAATTCGCGGGAAGAGTACAAAGTGGAAACATCATCTGGAAATGCTTTGAATGTAGAAAGCAGGGGCAGGCAGAAGGAGAGATCTAAGAGTAAGAGTAATGGGAAATCAAATTTAAGGGATAGCAGATCTAAATCCAGTAACTAAGGGAATTACTTGTTAGAAATGTGGAAAGAAAGGACATGCAAAGAAAGATTGTTTGTCAAAGGATAAAGAGAACCAATAACCAGACAAAGGTAAAGAGTTGAATCTTGTTGCATCAGAGGTAATGCAAGATGCTCTTATTCTTTCGTTAGATAGTTGAATTGAATCATGGGTTTTAGATTCAGGAGCTTCTTTCCATGCAACCCCTAATAAGGGTTATTTTAGAAATTATGTCTAGGGCAATTTTGGGCATGTTTATTTAGGTGATGATGAACCTTGTAGTATTACTGGCAAAGGGGAAGTTCATCTAAAATTACAAAATGAAAATACATGGGTATTGAAAGATGTGAGGCATGTGCTAAGCCTCAGGAGGAATCTTATTTCTACATGGCAACTAGGTGAATCTGGTTGCATGGTTACTTTTACAGGAGACTCTTGGAAAGTCACCAAGGGTGCTTTTGTTGTGGCAAGAGGTAAGAAGGTAGGAACGTTATATTTATCTACATGTATTAATGATTCCTTTTCTACATTATCTACTTCAGATTCAGATGCATGCATGTGGCATAATTGGTTGGGTCATATGAGTCAAAAAGGAATGCAGATCTTAAAGGCTAAGGGTAAGTTGTCAGTTTTGAAAGATTTAGATCTTGATTTCTATGAGCATTGTATTTTTGGAAAGCAAAAGAAAGTGAGATTTCTCAAAGTTGGGGCAACTAAGAAGGAGCAGAAATTGAATCTTGTACACTCAGATGTGTGGGGACCAGCTCAGGTAGCTTCTCATGGAGGATCCCAATATTTCGTTACTTTCATTGATGATGCTACAAGAAAGGTATGGGTTTATTATATTAAACATAAATTTGATGTTTTTGATACTTTTAAAAGATGGAAAGCCCTTGTTGAGAATGAATCAAATTCTAAGTTAAAGGGCCTCGATTTGACAATGGTGGTGAATACTATAGAAAGAATTTCAATGATTATTGTTCGAGTGAATGGGATACACAGAGAAAGAACGGTTCCTGTTAGAGTAGGTATTTACCTTAGCTCATGTTCACTAGGTACTTTATTTACCTTTATTGTATTTATCCTCACCCACTTATGTGTGTGGATATTTCTTTTATATTATTTAGATATTATGAGATATTATCTAGTTGTTAGGTATAGTTCTTTCCTCGATCTATGGTATTGACTAGATCCTTGATGTCTAGTTCTCTCCTAAATCTATGGTCTTAACTAGTTCTTTGATGACTAGTTATCCTTAATTTATGGCTTGATCTATGACCTTGACTAGTTCTTAGATTGTTATTCCTTGCCTATTTAAGCAAGGCCCATTCTCAATGTATTGCATTGAGTTCCATAATAATATATGATATTGTTACTCATTTGTTTGCAAAGGTTTTATGTAAAGTTATTCTGGCGAATTGCTTTCATCTTATTGATCGTGGTGTTTAATTAGCATCTATGTTCTTGGCTTGGTATGATCTGGTTATCATTCTTTCAATTCCAAGAATACCACAGAGAATGGTGTTGCAGAAAGAATGAACTAGACAATCATGGAATGTGCTATAAGTATGAGGATACATTCTGGATTGCCATAGTAGTTTTGGGCGTAATCAGTTGATATAGTAGTTTATTTGAGTAACTATGGCCCTTCAAGTTCACTAGATGGAGGAATACTAGAGGAAGCTTGGATCGAAAAAGAGGTAGATATTTCTTTTCTTAAATTTTTTGGTTCAAAAGCTTTTATGCATGTTGATAAGGAAAATAGAAAAAGTTGGATGCAAAATCCAAGAGATGCACTTTCATTGGTTATGGATCTGGTGATTTCGGTTTCATTTTTTGGGATTTAGAGAATTCTAAAATTATTAGGAGTCGTGATGTTGAATGGAATGAAAAGAGAATGTACAAGGATCAAATTTTGGTACCCAAGGATGAGAAAATTGAGAAGTTTATTGATGAAAATGAACTCTCGGGTTTTAAAGAAGCACCTAAAGAAATACACAAAGTAATTGTGGTTGATTAGGTCCTGACCGGCATCAGTCAGATGAACCGCCGACTATTACAGAGGATCGAATTGGTATCGGTAGCAGAACCGACGTCGGTTAGAGGTGACCGACATCGATCACTGTCATAAGTTGATACTAATGTCCAGGAGGTCCAGATTGAGCCTCCAGTACCCCAAACTCCTATGAAAAGGTCGCAAAGGGTAAGCAAACTTCCAGAAAGATTTACACCTTCTCTATTTTATCTATTATCGATCGATAGTGGTGAACCAGAAAGCTTTCAAGAAGCAATGTAGGATAAAAATCACGTTCGGTGGGAGCATGGCATGGATGAAGAGATGGACTCCTTGGAAAAAACTAGACTTGGGATTTGGTTAAGTTGTCAACAAGGAAGAGAACATGGAACAAGTGGGTTTGAGAATTAAGGAAGAAGAGGGTGGATGAGAAAGGTACAAGGCAAGGCTTGTAGTAAAGGGATTTACACAAAAGACAGGTATTGACTTTGGTAAAATATTTTCTCTTGTTGTTAAGATGACTTCCATTTATACTGTATTGAGTTTAGTTACAGTAGAAGATTTGTATTTAGAGCAACTAGATGTGAAGACGGCTTTCCTTTATGGTGATTTAGATGAAGAGATTTATATGCAGCAGCCGCTTGGGTATGAAGTCAAGGGTAAGGAGAAATTAGTGTGCATGTTGAAAAAGAGCCTATATGGGCTCAAGCAAGCTCCAAGGCAATGGTACATGAGGTTTGATAGATTTATGCATGAGCATGGTTACTTGAGATGTGAATCTGACCATTGTGTTTATTTCAAGAAGCTTGAAAATGGGAGCTATATTATTTTGTTATTGTATGTGGATGATATGTTTATTGTAGGATCTAGTATGTAGGACATTGGTGAGCTTAAGAGAAAGCTAGATCACACATTTGTAATGAAAGATTTAGGAGTTGCAAAAAGAATCCTTAGCATGCAAATACATAGAGACAGGAAAAACAAGAAATTGTATTTGTCTCAAGAGGATTATATTTACAAGGTGTTAGAAAGGTTCAACATGCAGAATGAAAAACCTTTATCACACCAATGGCTGGACACTTCAAATTGAGTAAAGATCAGTGTCCTTCATCACATGAGGAGGTCAAATACATGACACGAGTGCCATATGCTTCAGAAGTTGGAAGTCTCATGTACGCTATGGTTTGTACCAAACCAGACATTGCTCAGAAGTGGGAGTTATGAGTAGATATATGGCTAATCCAGGTAAAGAGTATTGGAAAGCAGTCCAATGGATACTCAGGTATTTGAAAGGGACATCTAGCATGTAGTTATGTTATAGAGGTTTGGATATTTCATTACGTGGCTATGTTGATTTGGATATGGCTGAAGATCTGGATAGTAGGAGGAGCACTACTAGATATATTTTCACAGTAGGTGGAATGATAGTTAGCTGGATTTCGAGATTGTAAAAGGTTGTGGATTTGTCTACTATAGAGGCAGAGTATGTTGCAGCTACAGAGGCTAGCAAGGAGATGATATGGATGAGTAGGTTCATGGAAGAGTTGGGAAAGGAGCAAAGTAATTGTAAATTGTTCAGTGATAGTTAGAGTGTAATTCATTTGGCAAAGAACTCAGCGTTTCATTCGAGAATGAAACACATTTAATTGAGGTATCACTTCATATGGCAGGTATTGGAGGATGGACAGTTGAATCTAGAAAAGATTCATATGAGCAAGAACCCTGTGGATATGCTAATGAAGCCATTAAAAAAGGAGAAGTTGGAGCTACACTCCACTTCTATTGGTCTTCAAGTTTGAGACTTGAAGAGGAAGAAACAAAGCCAAGGAAGGATCCAAGAATGATGTTGTACATGTATGGTGCAGTAATTAAACTCCAAGTGGGAGATTGTTGAGTTGTGAAGCTTAATTACTTCATTTTAGCATGCAATTGGAACTTTCTGGAAAATATAGTAACCGACATCGGTCAAGTCGACCGGCATCGATCAGTGCATGGCATCGGCATCAGCAAGTAAGGAACCAAGAATGTTAGGCTAAAAGCGTAACCGGCGTCGGTTACTGTGCGATGAAGTTTTAATTAACTCTCGGGAATTATATCTATTTTTAGTATTAAAATATATTTATTAATTGTAATTACATGACTAAGTGCCCTAAGTCTATAAACGACTATATAAGCATAAAAGCTAGGGTTTAGAAGTAATGTATGGATCATAATTACAAGATAATTATGTGAGAGAGAATTCTTGGTAAAGAATCAAAAGCTTGAAGGAAGAAAGTACTGAACATCTGAGAGGTGTGGAAGATTGTAAATCTTCATTGTATATCTTGTCAAAGCTTTGGATAATAGATTGGCTTGTTTCTTGGTGGACGTAGCCCACACTAGGTGAACCACGTTAAATATGGTGTTGATTTATGTCTCTTGTTTTGTATAATTATTTTGGTAGAATATTCGTTTTTATTTGCATGTATGCTTAGATCTGATATATTGTCTCTGCACAATGGTGTGCTAACCCCAACAACATCTAAGGTTCTTACCTTATTGAGGCTCTTCACTGTTTTTGAATCTCATATTCTCTTGTTCCGTCTTCATTCAAGTATCTTTATGTCAAGACCTAAAAGGTGGCCAAAATAACTAAATTTTCAACCAAACCATGGTGGAGACTAACCACACATGGTGACTCTTGCTTAAGGGTTGAAAAACACGTTAGATACATCATATAGGGTCCTTTATGACCTTTTACAACTTTTTATGACTTCACTTACATCATTACACCTTTTAGACCCTAGTTTACAAATTCAAATATTCAAATGTTCCTTTTGGAGGGAAACTCCAAAATACCCACTTAACACCCATGAAAGGACCTAAGAAGGTTGAGAAGGATTCAAGAACACTTGAAAAGACTCCTAAGACCTACAAAAACCAAAACTCATTGAAAACCAAAACTTGCTTATGTACAAGGTTGATGCTCCTCATCATTCTCAATAGGTGGGAGAAAGTGTGTGCTAGCTTAAGTAGTTTTCTTCTTCTTTTTATTCCATTTGTATAGTTCTTTTGATTTCTTTCTTCTTTTAGTAGTGTCTTCTTCATATTCTTATTTTCTTTGTCCTCCTCCTCTCTTTTCTATCTTCTTCTTCATGTTTTTATTCTAAAAAATGAGTATACTTTCTTGTATCTTCTTCGTTTGAGATCTTTTTAGAGTTTTTTCTTCAATAGTTTTCACCTCCTCGTCTATTATACTTGCACAAACACAGTCACCTAAATATTAGAGGAAAAATATGAAGACTTTTGATTCTCCTTCCATGTCCTTTGGATGTCTTCTAGTTGCTCCAACTTTAAGTATGCCTCTAAAACTATTTTATCTTCATCTTTGACTTCATTTACACTATGGGAAACCCCCATATTTGGAGACGAGCATAGCTCAATAAAAAAATCAATTCAACATATTACTATTACAAAGGTTACACACATATATAGGGCAAGCTAAACTTACTCCTTAAACCACTCTCACTAATCTAGGGTGGTTGTTCTAACACCCAAGATTCTCTCCTAGTCCTAACCACTAACCATCCCTAAAATCACTCACTTAAAAACTACGTGAGTGTTATTCACATATAATGATAATATTAAGTTATTTATCAACAACTTAATATTATCTTACATTATTATTATTATATTCCACACACACAAAACACCCATGTTAGGACTAATTCCTAACATTCCCCCTTAGTGCTAACATGGGAGAGAACACAATAAAGTGATAAGAGCAATGATGTTGTTTGGCCTTGTTCTTTGGAATTCTTGTAGACGTTTGAGATCCACCTACTTTACAATTCCCCCTTAATGAAAAACCTTTGAATGTCGATATCCATCAATAATGCATCCAAGTACAATAATAATGACCTTTTATAAATATTTTGAAGTATTTTCCTCTATAAGAAAATATTCCCTTTCAAAAAAATTAGCCCTTTCAAGAAAATTATCTCCTATATTTCCATAATAGGAGAATATACTTTATAATCCTCCCCAAAAACATTTATCCCTTAACATATTTTAAGAGAACCCCATCAAATTTTTTGATGGCATTCCTTTATCCTTTGGAAGGCATGGATTGTTGAATTAAAAAATAATAAGACCTTTTACCCGAATAAGAATGGAAAGTTCGGTTGTTGCACAGAACTGTCGCCGGTCTGTGAGGACTCATTGAATGAAACACCGATTAGATCTTCAATAAAATCAATTAGTCTTTTGAACGGAGGCCGAGTTGGAGAGTTTGTTGCGCATGGTTTGCTGAGAGTCGGGAGAAGAGAGAAAATTCAGATCAGTATCTTATGAGCCCTTACATTGCAAACCGACGTGGTTGAGTCATTCAACTCACGAGTCGAGAGCACAGAGTAATGAAACCTACCAATGCGAATATGTGCTAAATGTCGAGAGGGGTGGAGACAGATCTTGACGAGGATGCATGGCCAGGTCAGAGCTACAAACTTCACCAGATTGCTGATCAAAACCAAATCGCAAGTCTATGAAGTTTTTCCCAGCTATATGAAGACACGGGTTTGAACAGTGCCTTCAGAGAGGAGTTGTTGACATTCCAAGAGAAGATCTGAAACGAAGGGGCAGAGTTCTACTCTTGTGAATCAACTCGACGTTGGAGTCTTTAAGCATGGTCGAGATTGGAATTATAGACGCCAAATTTGTCAAATCGTAGTGTTCAATCCATGCAGACAGGGTACATGTGGCTATGGTGGATCACCAAATCAGATGAAATTGCGGAACCTTAATTAGAACCTCAACAAATCCCGCAGCATCTATTGCAAGATCCTACAAAGCCATCTCTAGACATGTCACCAATGGTCACGCTTCTTCCCAGCGCATCTATGACTATGAGCCATGTGACAAGGATGATCAATACATATCTGGAAAACATGTTCGTTACAGGCGGAGAGATGGTCGACGGCGTTCTTAGCGTCGTAGATGTCTTCGTAAACAACGTAGGCGGTGCCCCTGGTATCCTTGTTGGTGCCTATGCGGATTTGGCATATTTCTCCATATTTCCCGAATATGTCGTACATTTCCTCGGAGGAGATGTTGAAGGGCAGGTTCCTCACATACAAAACTCTGTTCACTTCAGGCAGAAGCCTTGTGTTGGCCTTTCTCAGGCTGATTGTCGCCATTGAATAGGTATTGACAACGGGAACAGGTCCAACTCAACCACAAAAATGAACTCCTGCTGTGGGATTCGAGCTCGGCACAAAAGTGAAAAACACAGCCCGCATGAAACATATTCAAACCCTTTATAATGCTCCTATTGTAACAAAATATTACAACCTCGCAAGAAAAGAATATATAACTAAACACTCCAGTGCATTTTTTAATTTTCTGATTTTATAATGAAAACCGTGAACAAAATGGATGAATAAGCCGTAGAAAGGGCGAATGGAGTGGAAGAGGAAGATGTTGTAGGTGAATGATGGATGTCAGTGGGTTCGTTGTGAGGTCCGTGGTTTCCGCTATTACCGTTGACAAATATGCAAGAAGGGTGGACACTACAAATTCCAAAATTCGTGCGAGGTCCGTGGTATCCTACTAGTCCTTCATTTGCACCGCTTGGATTTACAACAAATGAATGGGCACAGAAGAAGGGAATGGGGTCACAGAGGTCCATGGGATCTGCTAACCCATTTCCTTAATCAACTTGACAAACGAAGCATGAGTGGAGTGAAAAAACTAGAGAGGCCCCTTTCGAAACTAGCTCTGATACCAAATGTGGGGAAACCCCCATATTTGGAGACGAGCATAAGCTCAATAAAAATCCAGATTCAACATGTTACTATTACAAAGGTTACACACATATATAGGGCAAGCTAAACTTACTCCTCAAACCACTCTCACTAATATAGGGTGGTTGTTCTAACACCCAAGATTTTTTCCTAGTCCTAACCACTAACCATCCCTAAAATCACTCACTTAAAAACTATGTGAGTGTTAGTCACATATAATGATAATATTAAGTTATTTATCAACAACTTAATATTATCTTACATTATTATTATTATATTCCACACACACAAAACACCCATGTTAGGACTAATTCCTAACATTCCCCCCCTTAGTGCTAACATGGGGAGAGAACACAATAAACAGGAGCAGTGATGTTGTTTGGCCTTGTTGCTGGAATTCTTGTTGACGTTTGAGATCCACCTACTTTACAATTCCCCCCTTAATGAAAAACCTTTGGATGTCGATATCCATCGATAATGCATCCAAGTACAATAATAATGACCTTTATAAATATTTTGAAATATTTTCCTCTATAGGAAAATATTCCCCCTTTCAAAAAAATTATCCCTTTCAAGAAAATTATCTCCTATATTTCCATAATAGGAGAATATAATTTATAATCCTCCCCAAAAACATTTATCCACTTAACATATTTTAAGAGAACCGTATCAAATTTTTTGATGGAATTCCTTTATCCTTTGGAAGGCACGGATAAAAAATAATAAGACCTTTTACCCGAATAAGAATGCAAAGTTCGGTTGTCGCACAGAACTGTCGCCGATCTGTGAGGACTCATTGAATGAAACACCGATTAGATCTTCAATAAAATCAATTAGTCTTTTGAACGGAGGCCGAGTTAGAGAGTTTGTTGCGCATGGTTTGCCGAGAGTCGGGAGAAGAGAGAAAATTCAGATCAGTATCTTATGAGCCCTTACATTGCAAACCGACGTGGTTGAGTCATTCAACTCGCGAGTCAAGAGTACAGAGTAAGGAAACCTACCAATGCATGTGCTAAATGTTGAGAGGGGTGGAGACAGATCTTGACGAGGATGCATGGCCAGGTCAGAGCTACAAACTTCACCAGATTGCTAATCAAAACCAAATCGCAAGTCTATGAATTTTTCCCAGCTATTTGAAGGCATGGGTTTGAACAATGCCTTCAGAGAGGAGTTGTTGACATTCCAAGAGAAGATCTGAAACGAAGGGGCAGAGTTCTACTCTTGTGAATCAACTCGACGTTGGAGTCTTTAAGCATGGTCGAGATTGGAATTATAGACGCCAAATTTGTCAAATCGTAGTGTTCAATCCATGCAGACAGGGTACATGTGGCTATGGTGGATCACCAAATCAGATGAAATTGCGGAACCTTAATTAGGAACCTCAACAAATCCCGCAGCATCTATTGCAAGATCCTACAAAGCCATCTCTAGACATGTCACCAATGGTCACGCTTCTTCCCAGCGCATCTATGGCCATGAGCCATGTGATAAGGATGATCATTACATATCTGGAAAACATGTTCGTTACAGGCGGAGAGATGGTCGACGGCGTTCTTAGCGTCATAGATGTCTTCGTAAACAACGTAGGCGGTGCCCCTGGTATCCTTGTTGGTGCCTATGCGGATTTGGCGTATTGTTCCATATTTCCCGAATATGTCGTACATTTGCTCGGAGGATATGTTGAAGGGCAGGTTCCTCACATACAGAACTCTGTTCCCTTCAGGTGGAAGCCTTGTGTTAGCCTTTCTCATGCTGATTGTTGCCATTGAATAGATATTGACAACAGGACCAGGTCCAACTCAACCACAAAAATGAACTCCTGCTGTGGGATTCGAGCTCGGCACAAAAGTGAAAAACACAGCCGGCATGAAACATATTCAAACCCTTTATAATGCTCCTATTGTAACAAAATATTACAACCTCGCAAGAAAAGAATATATAACTAAACACTCCAGTGCATTTTTTAATTTTCTGATTTTTTGATGAAAACTGTGAACAAAATGGATGAATAAGCCGTAGAAAGGGCGAATGGAGTGGAAGAGGAAGATGTTGTAGGTGAATGATGGATGTCAAGTGGGTTCGTTGTGAGGTCCGTGGTATCCGCTATTACCGTTGACAAATATGCAAGAAGGGTGGACACTACAAATTCCAAAATTTCATGCGAGGTCCGTGGTATCCTACTAGTCCTTCATTTGCACCGCTTGGATTTACAACAAATGAATGGGCATGGAAGAAGGGAATGGGGTCACAGAGGTCCATGGGATCTGCTAACCCATTTCCTTAATCATCTTGACAAACGAAGCATGAGTGGAGTGAAAAAACTAGAGAGGCCCCTTTCGAAACTAGCTTTGATGCCAAATGTGGGGAAACCCTCATATTTGGAGACGAGCATAGCTCAATAAAAACCGAGTTCAACATGTTACTATTACAAAGGTTACACACATATATAGGGCAAGCTAAACTTACCCCTCAAACCACTCTCACTAATATAGGGTGGTTGTTCTAACACCCAAGATTTTTCCTAGTCCTAACCACTAACATCCCTAAAATCACTCACTTAAAAACTATGTGAGTGTTAGTCACATATAATGATAATATTAAGTTATTTATCAACAACTTAATATTATCTTACATTATTATTATTATATTCACACACACAAAACACCCATGTTAGGACTAATTCCTAACATACACCTGTCATCACCAATCCGGCACTATGATAATTCTTCAGCGGGAACTCCTCGTGCTATGATTATTTACTAATGCACACCTTTAGTTTGGTGGATGTAACTGAAACAAAACAACAACATAACACAAGAATACCATCGACTATGATAAGACGGAATGATGACAAATCTGAAATATCAAAGTAAATTATAATATTAACATGAAATTGTTACAATCTCACCCATGAGGTACTTCAAGTGTTATTGACTTCACTTGCCTTTCACCAAGACTATGGGAGGAACTTTACAATTACACCTCTTAATGGCTTCTTCAACACACCTTTAAACTGATGGCTTCCTTCGCACACTTCCTACAATATTCTTACTACTTCCTTCTATGCTAAATGGGGTGGCCTCTCTATTTATAGAACTTCCAGCTTATCCATCCTATCTCTAAGATAGGATAAGAAATCCATTCGACGAATCATATTCCATACCTTAACTCTTATCATCAGTACATGTAAGCTTATCTTTTAAAATAAGATAAACCTTATCATTTTACATGGGTTCCACATTTTTAGAATTTTTACAAATAAAATACACAAAATATTTATGACCTCACTCCTTGTCCTTATTACCAATATAATATTTCTAATTCCTAATCATGTAGACCCTACTTCTCTAATTACCCAAACTTTGACATTTTAACATTACCGAACCACTTACGACAAATATTTACTTTTACAACATTCCTATTGTACTTTGTATTACCATACTCCACATTATTGGCGGCACCTGCATCGATGGCGCCGTTATCTTCTATCGACGCTACTACTAATTATACTTAACAACATCCTATTCCTAATACATACATTAATGAAATAGAAATTATGGAGGAAAATTTTAGTGTTGACAACACCTCCTTCATCTTCAATGAATTGATATTCATCTTCAAAATGTGTGCAAACATCGTAAAATAATTCTTCTACTTCTTTCTCTCCTTCATTACTAAAATACTCTTCACCTTCATCCTCTTTAAGAGAGGCCAAGAAGCTCTCTATAACTTCTTCTTCATCAAATTGTTGATTTTCTATGTACACAATCTCTTTGATCACTTCTTCTTCTTGTTTATTTTCCTTCTTCTCCATCTTCTTTAAATTTTCCTCTTCTTTTCTTATCACTTTTCTCAGTTGCATTCTTTATTTTCTCTTCACAAGTAACCCTATAGGCCACTTAGCTCTTCTTCTAATCGTAATTCCAACTTCTTGGTTTGCTTCTTCCATACTTATTGTTTCCATCAACAACTCAAGCTACTCCACATCTTTCTTAAGCTATTTTAGTTCTTGTTGAAACCATAAGTCTCTCTTTCTTGCATCCTCTTTCCTCTTTTCTTCTTTCTTCTTTCTATCTCTCTCCTCTTGCTTCTTCTTATAGCATAGTAATGTAATCAATCTCTCTCTCTCTCTCTCTCTCTCTCTCTCTCTCTCTCTCTAGCAAGTCTTTTTCACCTTACCTTGTGTCTCACCTAGGTTCTTTTCCACACCTAGTCTCTTGACATTCTTTTTTCTTCTCTTTCTTTCACTTCTTATTCTTCTCAAGTATTTTGTCACTTTCTTACTTTCTCTCTCTTATCTCTTTCTTATTCCTTCTTTCAACCTATAAAAACTCCATTCACACACTCATACAACTTATGGTTAAAATAAACAACATTCAAATCTTAATACCAACTGCTCTGATACCACTTGATGTCAGAGGTGGACAAGATCTTGCCCAATCTCCATGAACAAACTATTTTTAATGTAATGTGGACCCATATATGCAAGACATACCTTCAAGTCTTCTTGGATTTATAAGAAAAATGAATCCATCTTCACCTTTGGTTGGTGTTTCTAACCTTCCTCATCTAGTTTTATTCACCTTCTTATGTTAAAAATGTCAATGCAACTCATAAGTCAAATTAGGAAACATATAGTTTGATTATAGTCCACTAGCATCTTCTTCATGACTCAATCTTCTTCTTAGTACTTAGAACCAATCTTGGACTTCTTCTTATTGTTCTCCAATGCTCTTATAACTCCAAAACTCTTATCTTTCCCACATGAACCCTTAAAACTCTTCACTCACTTCCATGTTCTCACTTTGACCTCATTGTGCTTATTATCAAATGATCAACTTGACTATCCTATAAGACTCTCCCAACTCTTCACTGTGTCTTCACTCTCCTCCAAATAAGAATATGGTTTCTTTTCTTTTTGAATTCTATCTAGCAAATGAAACTACTCTTCATACACCCTATAATCAATCAATCAATCCTCTCGTAGGATTTTGGATTCCAAGATACACAACTTAACTGTATTGTTTCTTCTCCTGCCTTGTTTTACATGTCAAACCCGCATGATCATATTCTCTATCTTGGTGTATTTAGTTGTCAAGGACCTAGAAATACCTTCAAACAATTTCAAGGATCAATGGTACTTTATTTTTTCTAAATAGAGAAAAATACAAATACTCTTCCTAGACTTATAATATGTTCTAGAAATATAATTTAGAGGGATTTCTAGTGATATATGACTTGTCTCTTGGTTATGATATTTGATGGGTCTTCCAAGTTAGTTTGTGAGGAAGAAGGTATGTTGATTTTCAAGACAGTTTTCTCGTGCCAAGAGATCGAGTCGGTTGAAGCATGAGATGCATGATTTGATGCTTGATATTAGTTAAAAGGTGAATAGGGATGAAATGTTTTCCTATTAAATGTATTTGGAGGTATTGGAAGTGTCATCAAGGATGCAAACTAGTTCAATTTGTAAAAATACTTACTAGGCAACATGATTTGGAGAAGAGGAAGCTATGGTTTGAACCTATGGATGCTTCAAGAGGTATAACTTGCATGGATGTGACATAAATGTGTTGAGGATTCCATAGAGTGCTTATATTCCATAGTCGAGTTGATCTCGAGTGGTATTTATTCCCAAAGGTAAAGATAGAGTCTTTGGGAAGCAACTATTCGGTGAAGATTATGAGGCTTTTGAGTTGTGTTATGAATTTTTAATTGGTGCAAGCTGATTATTGACCATGGTTGATGTTGTTATGCTATATTACACATGTGTTATGAATTTTGGGGCTTGAATAATCATGGTTTTGACATTAGTGGTATTAGCTCATCCTATCGATGGGGTTTAAGCTTGTTTTGTGCAAGTTTGATGGTTTTGGGCATGACCAACCTATATGGGTTCAAATTAATTATTTTAGAGGGTCTAAAGAACACGGGTATGAATTTACCTTCCGAAATATTTAACCTACAAACATTTGAAATTATAGAAAACATGAAAATTATTTCATATAGTAATAAATCCTTTCCTTTTCTGTATGTGATTTTCACATGGTAAATATTTGAAGCCCCTTTCACTTGTGCACACATCAATCTCCAAACAAACATTAATTCCATATAATTTCATGAGTTGGTTGAAAAAACCGTGCAAATTAAATAAATAAAATACAAAACATTTGATCTTAATTTATTTAATTTACCTCGCTCTGTTACCATGTTAGAATTTGAGGATTCTAATAAATACGGATTTAATCAATTTACATATTATATAATGTTACAATAAATATTTAAATAAAGATTACATCATAACATAAGTAAATAAAGAAATACTTACATGAAATAAATAACACAATATTTATAGTGGAAAACCCCAATAGGGTAAAAACCACTTTGAAAATAACATTTTACTTCATAGAACTTATTTTACATCCAGTAAGATCACCTCTTCATTTGAAACCCTATTTACCAATGGTAAAACCAAATCACTTGATTTGCACACCTTTGATATATTTCCGAATATATCAAATGAGGACCTAAAGTCCTTTTTATATAAGGTGATCGGGTATGTCTCCCGACCCACCTTTTCAACCTAAAATGGTTGACATATACACCTAGGTTTATAATATTTAATATTAGAAATATAATCATTTCATGATATTAAATATTTAACCTAAAGTATATACCTAAGTTAGCATATTTAATAATAGAAATATAAATATTTCATATTATTAAGTATTAACCTATATATTAGTGATGGACTCATATACATTAAGGGTTGGCTAGACCACTTAATCATTATGTTCCAACACTCCCCCTTAATGTTAAGTGGGATAACATAACATATGTCAATAGATTATCTCATGTCATGGTACACTACAGGATTTACAATCCTTAAACCATAAAGGTTTTGGGCTATCATATCGGTGAAGGAATTATAACACCTTCATCATACTCAATTTACCTTTTGGTACAAAAGGATTTGGAATCCCAAATATCGTCCCATGATCAAGTGGCTAAATATGATTTATGAGTTTTTAAAAAATTATTAAACTATTGAAAACTTGAGTCTTGTATTTAAGCAATTATATCATACCTTGTTGAGGGGTGATGTTTTGTGGAGCTTAAGGTGGCCATGTTGGAGTAGTAGTTGGTTGTGTTTAAGTTGTGTGTTATTGGGATTTTTGTGCGGGTGTTTGAGAAGAGACAATTGCATTCGAATGAACTGAGTGAGTTGGTGAAGGCGGTTGACTTTGAGAAGCCCCAAAGTATTGTCCAAATTTATTGCAATGTTAGCAACATTCGATTGTATGTGAATTTAATATGGTAAATGGTAAATTGAAAATACAAAATGGGAATTTGTAAATAGTAAACATTATGGTATTACATCTCTGGAATTTAACAAATTCAAACGCTTGGCGGTTCGGAGATGAGTGAACTTTCATTTCAAATTGTGAATATGTCGACGCCTCAGCGTGTTGTTGGCCTCTTCCTCTTGATGCAACTTTTTTTCACGAAAGGGCCTCCAAAAATCTTTTTCTGAAAATCAATAATTAATCAGATTCCAGATGAACATAATGTTAGACTTATGTCGAAATACAAAATTATACCTATTTTTCTTGAAATGGAATCAAAAAATTCTTCATTGTCTCGTCTGTGCAAGTAGGAATTGGTTTGTCTTTTAAATTAAAAAGAGTCTCGTAATAAAGGCCAAAGAGATAGTTTGTGGAGTGAATGAATGGTTTTTCAAAAAGTGATGCATTTGTAATATCAGTTTTTATTTTATTCGATAAAAACATGCACCAATCAAATTTTTACTTTCCAATAGTTACAAGAATATATGTAATAGTCAGATTTGGTATATTTGTTTGTTGTCCCCAAAACAATTCTCGGCTTGAAATAAAGATATCATAGAAGCAAGAAAATGGTGTGCAATTCCTTGCGTATCCACACCATGTCTTGATTTGTTGACATGAGCTGCAAAAATCCAAAAAGACAGGTTAGAGATTACAAATTAGAGGTCAATATCGAAAACTGAAAAATAAAAAAAAAAAATTTAAAACAGTTTATATGTACAATCAACATGAAAACTAAAATTTGATTCAAGGTACTTTTATTGGTTTCAACCAGTGGTTTCTTTCGTTGTGACAACGAGTAAATTTTTGTATGGAAGGCCTGTTAAGAGATGAATATCAGTTGGATCGACACCAAATTGAAACATATGGTCATCATCTACAGTAACAGTAAACAGATTGTCCTCTGTATTATAAGAGGAGAGTAGGTAATTCAAAATATCTTGATCTATTTCAAACTGGGGCATTTTAATGAGCCCATCAAAATCACATGCATCGACCAAATCCTTGTATTCTGAATTCATTTGCAAAACTATTTGAATGTGGGGGCATAACAAATTCCTGTAGAGTATCTTCCGATTAACTGGATTTTACATTTGATTTTGATCTTGTGCTTGGCCTTGGGTCACACTTGTAGTCACCATTGTACTTGTCCTTGAGCTTGATAGTACCTGAAATTGATTCCTGTAAATGAGAAATTTCGAGGAGCCGGAGAGTGTAAATGAGAAAATGACCGATGGGAGGGTATTTATAGGAAAAAATAGGGTTTCGAACCCTTCCTAATGCACAAGAAGCCTTATGTCGCGTTAAGAACTTGAAATAAATATTTTTGTTAATTTGACCTTTTCTTATTTTAGTAATATGTTTAATTGAGATCACTTTTTTGTGCAGTTGAAATATGAAAATTTGAAGAGTCAAGCAAAGGTGTTCCAAGTTCACTTGGAAAGTGCTAAGAATAGTTTATCCGCAACAAATAATTTGAAAGAAAATATTGTTTTAGTTAATAAACAAAACAATACACTAAAGCGGATAATTAAAGAGCATGGCTTCGACCCAAAAATTTTATTCAAAGCCAAGGCAGCTGCAGATCCTAGTTTTCTATCCCATGGAGATGCAACAAGGGAAGAACAAAGGATCATAAAGAGTCTAGACAGTGTTGCGGAGGATCTGATTAGTTATGGGATTATTCAAGCCATTGGGGAGATGGGTACATGTGGAGAAGCCATTGGGGAAAGGAGTACAACCACATGAGTGGAAGGCATTGGAGAAAGGGGTACACAAAATTGAGGGTAGAAAAATTTCATGATTGAGGGTTAAAACTTGAAAAATTGAAACTTTGAATTTGAAAGTTTGAAATACTTTATTATCTATATTTGAAAATTTGAAACTTGAGTTTGATGGTCATGATGTTTGAAAATTTGAAATAATTTATTATTGGATTTGAAATTTGAAACTTGAATGTGATGGTGTTTGAAAATTTGAAATACTTTAAAATTTGGAATTTTATATCTTCTTATATATTATGTATTGAATTTCTATATACATTCATTTGAATGTGATGGCGTTATGATAATGGTTAATTATTTGAAAGTTTGAAATACTTTATTATCTATATTTGAAAATTTGAAACTTGAGTTTGATGGTCATGATGTTTGAAATTTTGAAATAATTTATTATCTGGATTTGAAATTTAAAACGTGAATGTGATGGCGTTTGAAAATTTGAAATACTTTAAAATCTGGAATTTTATATCTTCTGATATATTATGTATAGAATTTCTAGATACATTCATTTGAATGTGATGGCATTATGATAATGGTTAACTAATTGTTTTAAGAAAACTGGAATGTGATATGACAAAGGCATCTTAGTATTTGTAATGATGATTGCATAGATGTTGATGATGACATAGACATTTAAACCTTCTCAAAATCTTCTAATGGATATGATATGATGACATTAGAATGGATATAGATGATGATGAATGATGATAATAGATAATTGTTTTAAGAAAAATTGGAATGTTAAAATATATATGGATGATGATAAATTGTGATGATAATGGATAAATAATTGATTTTAGAATAATTGGAGTGTGTCATAAATTTAGTACTTACATCTTCTTATCAGGTTTATCAAAATCTTCTTCTCTCTACTTGTCAATTAAACTAGGACTTACATCTTCTATGATGACATTAGATGTGGATGGAGACATTAAAAAAATGGATTATGATAAATTGAGTGGAAATAGATTTTTAGCTTCAAGCATGATCATGGAATGTGGTAGGACAAAGACATTTAAAGTTTCTCAAAATCTTCTTCTCTCTATTTTTAATGAATCAATTATATGATGACATTAGATGTGGATGATGATGACATTAGTTTCAAGTACAATAGTGGATGATGAATTGTATAATGGATAATTGTTTTAAGAAAAATTGGAATGTGTTATGATAGAAACATCTTAATACTAAAATAATATGGAAAAATTGGAATTTGTTATGAAAACATTAAATGTGTTATGATAGAAACATCTTAAAATTGTATCAAAGAATTTTGCAAATAATACAATAAATTAAACATAATTGTAAAAACTCAAGCAATGTCATATGATAGGGTTTAAGTTACCTCTTGTCTTTTAGATGGCTATGACAAAGCATATGGAAGGAAAATGAGAAATCAACCTTCGTAGTGTGGTGTATGCTAAAAGACATTCGATTCAATAAAACTCAACATGAGAAATAGATTAGTATATAGATGGGTGAGTTGCTGACATTCGGTCCCGAGAAGTGAGAACTTCATAGGATGGATGTCAATCCACGTTTTCAAAAAAAAAAAATGAAATAATGATTGATTGGATTAATGAAGAAACAAAAGATTAAAGAAAAATATAAATGATAACCTGTACATGTCTAGATAGTAGAAGTCTGGAAGAGTATAACAGTGGAAGAATATGCAGATTTGAACTCTGAATGTCTTGCAAATTAGTATGCGACAAATGCATGTAATAAACAGATTTTTAAACATAATTTCATATTCGACAAATCCAAAATAGTAATTATATAAAACAAATTTTATAAATAATTGTATTTAAAAATATGTAAATATATATACCTGTAACATCTTTAATAATAACAAGAGCTGAAACAAAATTTTGTAAAAAGCCTCCTCAGTCAATATTTACATCTGTAGAGTTAATATGAAATTGAATAAATAACCACAATCAATATTTGCATCTATAGAGTTAATAATTGAATAAATAACCATAGTCAAACAATAAAAGTAAGGTCAAGGAGATACCTATTTAAAGCTGAAACAATCCATTATCAATAGCTTATTCAAAGTCGATGTTCTCTTCTGTAGAGTGTGATGACACACCAATTCCAGTCTCATCATTGGGAATAGTTGAACTTGTAGTTGTATTATTTACACATCTTCTTTTAGAAAGGGAATTCCAATGCAATTTCTCTGTCGAAAGGAAATGTTTCCATGGAGTAGTGAGAAACATAACACCTCATGCAAATTTCCATATTTTTATCCAACTGTTTCTCAGTTTTTATTTTATAAATGATAAAGCAATGAAAACCCTTTCATCCTCCATAGACCCCAAAATCATTGTTTGGCATAACTCATATAATCTGAAATATTCACTGATGTCTTCTTGTAAGACAATACTTTGATAGATTCCTCATCAAAGCCTTGTAATAGCACCACTCTTAGAAGGTTGTCTAAATTTTTATATTGGTTCCTCATTGTTGTTGCAAAATTTGTTGATTGAGACTTTAATAAATGAACATTCAATATACCTTTGATTTCCATACCCTTGACCTCTGAAGTCTTTGTGAAATGTTCCATTATTGTACCCATGGATTTATGGAAATGCTTTCTTACAAAGTCTGCACGAGCACCTTCAGTATTCCAAAAATTAGGATTCATCACACCCATTGCTTCAAGAATTTTATCTTTGGAGAAACGTTCTCTAATTTTAGATGATAAGGATTCTAAATTTTTTAAGCTTTATTCTTGTTTCAACTATAACAGACTCAAAGAGATTACGTGTCACAGGAACATCTTCTTGTTCTAATCCTGTAATATCTTGATGTTTTCACAAAATGTGCAGTGGTATGTCCCTCCCATTAACATTGATGCAGAGGTGATCGTGGATATTAAATCTCAAATAGTTACTGGGGTTTTTAAGATCTAATAAAGCTTTCCAATTCTCGAAAATAGGTGTATCAAAACTATCTTGGGAATAGTACAAGACATCAAGACTTTGACATACCATTTTTCATCATATAAAATTCATAATATAGATTAATCTCCCCTATTCATGCTTCATGAGTGTATCAATATCCTACAACATTGGAAGAATACCAACCAATGTAAGCAATGTCTCAAAATCGCTTAAAGCAGAACAACAAGTCCCTTACCCTATCAACTTCATGACAATATTTGTGCATGAAACCAACCAATGAAGGATACTCCTCATGAAATTTGCATGCAGGTTCATACAAATAAATCCATCTCGTCTCAACATCCTTCAAGTTTTTTCCATCTATAATTCCAATTGCAAATTTCGGAACTTCAAAAAATTACTTTGGGCTGCTTTCCATATAGGCATGAAGTTCTCTTATAAGGTCTTCTACTTTAGCAACATTTTCATTGTTGCTTACCATTTTATATGCTAAATTCATTTTGTGAGCCATATAATGAATTGCTAGCATATAAGGGGCCACTGTTGTTTGCAATCTAACACACAACCCTGTATGGTGACCCTGCATGAATGATGCACCATCTGCTCTGATGCATACCAACTTCGTAGCAATTTCATAATCAGTCATTCTAGTAATATCTTTCAAATGAGAAACAACTATTTTATGTAGGTTTTCAGCATTATAGTTTTCAACCATTTTCATAACACCCAACAGATGAGGTGTCCTTATATGATTTTATAATGTATAGACGTGGATACATACCCATGCAGTGTTTGAATGATGTCACTTCATCAATTGAAAAGAGATAAACTTTTCTTTTTGTACATTCTCTTTCAAAACTTCCTTCTCTATCATCGATAGGCATTTTGCCATTACCCATGCACTATTGTCAGACCAATGAGCCTGAGGTACATTGGGCATTCCATTATATTGATACAAAATTTGAAATTGAGGAAATCTGAAATCGGTCTTCCTTTCTTTAGTATGTGAAATAAAGTAGAGAACTGTATGAGTTTTGCATGCAGATTTGTTTGATTCATCTTACCAATTTGTGATGTGATCGTTCCTCCCTTTTCTATGAGATGTCTACATTTTTTCTGTTTGCTTCATACTCTGCTGCGTATTTAACATGCATGCATTATTTTTTAGTTTTCCACTTTGTTTTGATTTTTTGGCCATCCTCCCCTATTACAGTCAAATATTGTTTTCCACAGTGTTTTTCTATAGTGTCTAGCTTTAGTTGCATTTTTTGTTGCTTTCCCAATTTCCACGTACATATTGTACATGTACATTCGAGATGGAGATTTGTTTGATTCATCTTACCAATTTGCGATGTGACCATTCCTCCCTTTTCTATGAGATGTCTACATTTTTTCTATATTGCTTCATACTCGCTGCGTATTTTTTTTCCTGTTTCTTTTGATTTTTGGCCATCCTCCCCGTTCAATCAAATATTGTTTTCACAAATGATTTTCTATAGTGTCCACTTGCTTGCATTTTGTGCTACTTTCCCAATTTCCACGTACATATTGTACATGTACATTAGATGGGATCTCTTCTGGATTATATGACTATACAGGTTCGATAAATGGAAATTTGGCAGCCCAATCAAACTTGTAAGTCCTCCCAATTGTCCACATATTCTTGTTCATTTTCAATGTTTTACTTTTTTAGTAGAATTTTGAGCAATATCACAATCACTTGGTTTCCTCTTTCGTGAACTAGAATTTGAATTTGATTTTTGTGTTCCATTTTGTTGAGTATTTGTATGTGTGATATCTTGATGCACCCCAACAGGAAGAATATCTTCTAGATTTGGCATCTCAACAGGTATATCTTCAAGATCTGGCATGGTATCATCATAGGTTTCATTTGGTTGATACTGTGCAGAATGCATGTCCACCTCGATATTACCTTCCACACAGTTAGTACTTCGATTCTTTCCAGTGGTAGCTATATGGGTGCTAGTGGTTGCAGATATCTGTAGTAGCAGAGTTTCCAAAATACTTGAATAGGGACTTTTGATATTTCTTACATACTTTTTGGGTTTTCCCATTCTGAGCACTAACACCTTCCATTATTCTGAGTCACACGTCAAAAACATAGTGATTCATGTGTCGAGTAGACTAAGTGGTGCGTCATAGTATATTGATTCACACGTTAGCAAATGCGGTGAGTCACGCATCGATAAACTTATGTCGTGTATCAAATAAATTAAGTCACGCGTCGAGTATACTAAGACACACGTCAGAAAATGTAATGAGTCGTGCATTAACGAATATCCTTGTCGCGCGTCAACAATAAACACTTTGTCACCTGCAGAAAATATTATGGTCACGCGTCAACAAACACAGTAAAAAACTAAGTTGCGCATCACCAAACTTAGTCTGTCATGCGTCACCAAACTTAGTCCTATCACACATTATCAAATGTAATGTGTCGCCCGTAGTCACCAAAAGCTGTGCTCTGGTGCTTAGAGTATGCAAGTTCACAACTTCACGGTATTGGTAAGGTACTAGTAGTTTGGTGGTAGTTTTTATACTACTCAACGAATCACCTATATATATATTTTATAGGAAATGTTTATAAATATATATATATATATAAATATATATATATTGTAAATTTTAGGTGAACAAGACACTGACCTACTCTAAAAAAATTACCTTTTCAAATTTTCCTAAAATGAAATTTTCACCATATTACGAATATTCACCACTAAAATTATCCCTAATTAAGAATTATAGAGCCCACTAGGAAGGGAAGATAAGGATAGGCGTATTTCTACTTCTTATACTCATTGGTGATCTAGAGGACATTCCTAGTTTATATGTTCCCTAAATTTTGTAAAATAGATGGATATGAAAGTACTTGTGAATATATTTTTGAACCATTTTGAGCGAGGTAAAAAAACAGAGTTAGCATGATAAAGAAACCATCCGTTGAAGTTAAAATCCACTAGAAATAATTAAGCATAGGTTTACACAATGATTATGTGGTAGGTTGAGGACACGAAAAGTGGACACACGTGGTGTAGATAAGTGGTAGATTCTTCCTAAGAAAAAGAATAGTGTTAGCCTCCAATCTTTGACAGTCGAGGTGGGTCCCAAATAGTATGTCGGTTAGGGTCCCAACAACTAGTGGGTCCACTTTTTTATATGGAGAAGGCCCCTACCACAATTCTTATATAGAATATCACATTATTTTTCTTATTAAGCTTACTAATTTTCATAGTATGGTGCATGTGGGACTAAGTCCCAAGTATTTTCAAATATTCCAACCAACTTGAAGAGCTAATAATTGAGTTACAGAGTGAGATAGGATTCGACCTCCTCATTAGTTCTTTAGTCACGGTCTCAACTCGATGACGGACCTAACCTCGTCATAGATCGAGACAATAATAAGTCACATCACAAGTTGAACTAGGTGGCGAGCCCCAAAGCTCAACAAAATCCTTGTAGACTCTTTTGATTGATCCTTATCTCAACAAATTGCTGAACATTCCAATTGAGCATGAGTTCTAAGGACCAAATATTAATGCCAAGAAACCTTCATGCAATTGAGCCACTTCGATACACATTCAACAACTAGTGGTCCATGTACCAAGAGCCAAACTTAATACAAGCTCAACAACTAAGCCACATTACAAGGCTAGTTAGTTTAACCAATCCTTAAAATAAACACCGGTAGCCTCATGTATATACATATGTTCCTATCAACAATCAGGCTACATCATTATATTGTAATAAGAGAAAAGAGAAAAGTCAGATGGAACCATTACAAGTAAAATGTTAAGAAAGATAAAGATAATGTAGTCTAGTTTAAAGAAGAATGAAGGACTGCATGATAAGTGATTTTCAAGTAATTAAGGTCAATAACAAAATATGATTGTAATATATATGTTAACAGGGAAAGTGTTATGTCGTGGATGGTGCATATACGGGAGTTTATATTGTAGCTGAATTATTATGTTGTGCCTTGTCATTTGGGTAAAAATGGCCTTGATGTGCATCATGTACTTTCATGTTATCTACGTGGGATAATGGTTTCATCAAGATCTCACATGTTAAGCGTTGTCCTAATTATTCTCATGTGGTGTCGTGTGTACAACAATGTAAGTAAAAAAATAAAAAGAATTGTGTGGCATTTTGTGGGCATTACATTTGGTATCCGAGCGAGGTTCATGCTCTCGAACCTGCTGGGACATATTAAATTTGTGATGATTGTGCATGGTGGGAAGTGGATTTGGGAAGAGTAATGTGATAGATGTTGTGATGTGACCAACATTTTATATATGACATTATGAACGCACATGTTGTGCATGCCACGTAGTGCATATTTGTTATCATGTCGATGTGCTTATGATGAGGTATTTTCTCTCTTTTCATAGATTCAATTAGGATTTCACATGTGATGTGCCTCCTTGTTGTGTGAAAATAATGTTATTGTGGATTTTGGAGTGTTGGAGTGTCTTTTTATTATGTGATATGTATGTGTGCTCATGTGTTGTATGACAAAATTGTTGTATAGTGAATTGGATCGTATCATGATGTTTCCATCATGTTGTGTCACCATGTGTATCATACATGTTTGCATGTTGTTATGTTAGTCACTATGTTCATCATACATATAATTCATGTGTTATGTGATGGTTCATGTCGTGAATTAGGGACATAATGTGATCGTATGGACCCTATTGTAATGTACTTTCACTTGAGGTGTGTTATGTGGAAATGTGATGTATTGTAAACCATGAAAGTAATGACTATGGTATACCCTGTATATATACCATGCATAAGATGTTATGGTTAATGTGTGTGAATCACCATTGTGTTAGTAATGTAGTTATGTGTTATGTTGTGAACCTTACACTAACCGACCCTAAGGGAAGCAATCGGTAAAAAGATGTATGTGTGGAGAGAGGAAATGAGTACCGTTGACTAGTCACTCGAGAGAGTATGAGATAGGAAGTGGAGTCTTACATAGACTAAAAATCCACTTCTATTTGTTTGGTATGTATGGCACATTTCCCAATGGGTATCATATATATTATGTTTCATGAACACCTTAGGCTCAGTAGATGGATGACAAGTTGTACCTTTCTCTCTCCCTATATGGTTTTCATATAGATGACCTATGTGTACCTATGCATTGGTGTACTATTGACCCAGACACTCGAGTCGAGTACAAGATAGGGAGTGGAGTCTTAGATAGATTAAAAACCCAATTCTTGTCATTTGGTATGCATGGCACTTTCCCAATGGGCACCATGTATATTGTGTTTCACAAACACCTTAGGCTCAGTAGATGGTGACTTGTACCCTCCCCTCTCAGACTATGTTGAGACTATGTTGAGCCTTGTGGGAGTATAAAGGGATGATTTAGATATAGATCATGATAGTTGTATTATTTGATCTATTATTATATTATTTTGTGAGTTGCGGCTTGATATCCGAGTGCCAACAACTCGATGAGTACCCCTTTGGTGGTCATATAAGGCCACATAGTGATTGTGATGTGAAATTTCCTATATGTAGTTTATTCGTAAATTTGACTTTTCTTTTCTCTTCCTTTTCTGGAACCAGCAAATGATTCTATTTAACTTTTGGTTGAGTTATAGTTGTAATTTTGGGAATTTTATTTGGTTGTTGTACTAACATGATGTTTTCCACACTAAATGTAGATAATTAGCCATTTATTTTTACTTGATTGAAATTTGAATTTAAGTTAAAATTCTTCCTTGAGTTTCAAACTATTTTCTCATTTGGCCCAAAGTGATTGAATTTGATGCCACTTGGCAATTTTGTTTATTGTTTTGGCATGTTGGTTTTAATGTTGTTATGTGTTGTAATAGGGACATGGGTTCACCAAGGATTGGTGGTACCTATGGGCCTGCTTTGTTGTATGGGGGTATGCCCCAAGGAGTTACAGATAACTAGTGGGTTGTTGAACCACGAGTTATTATGTCACTTGGGTTAGAGGTGTCTAGACTCTATGTGCCTAGGGCCATAGGGTGACCGACCTCTTTGGTGGAGCTAAAAGGAAAATTTATCTTTATTTTATTTCTTGGGAGGTATATGGAGTTGTTTTGTGATGCTTGGGAGGTATATGTAGTTGTTTTTGATTCTTTGGGAGGTATATGGAGTTTTTTTGATGCTTGGGAGGTATATGAAGTTGTTTTGTGATGCTTTGGGAGGTATATGGAGTTGTTTTGTGATGCTTGGGTTGTTTTTGTGATCTTTGGGAGGTATATGAAGTTGTTTGTGATACTTTGGGAGGTATGTGGAGTTATTTTGTGATACTTTGGGAGGTATATGGATTTGTTTTGTGATTCTTGGGAGGTATATGTAGTTGCTTTGTGATGATTTGGGAGGTATATGGAGTTGTTTTGTGATGCTTTGGGAGGTATATGGAGTTATTTTGGGATACTTATGGAGATTGGGAAGTATATGGAGTTGTGTTTATGATTCATGAGTACTCATGTGAGTCTTGTTATGTTTTGTGTTGTTGAGGATTGATGCTCCTCATTGTTGGTTTGATGTTGATCCCATTTTGACTTGATGTAGTTTTAGTTATGGTTTTGAGTTGTGTGAAACCTTTGTATGTGCATTGTTGGGAATTCCATGTTGTTATAGTATGCTTATGTTATGAGTACTTTTGTGCCAAGGGCATGTGTGTGACAAGTACTATGTTGTGTGGACCGTGTATGTTCTTCCCATGGTTAGGTTGAGGTCTTGTGACGTGATATAGTCATGAAAGTATGTAGCAATATGTCTTGTGGACCATTAATGTTGTGCTTGGGACTTATGTGGAGTCATGATGTTAGTTACTGTTGGACACCCATGAAAATAAATAAACTAAAAATAGTAAAATATTAATATCTTGAGATTATGAAATACTCTAAAAAAAAAAGACTAAGTAATAAAGTAAAAGGGAACTAGCAATCTTCACAGAAAATTAAGAAATTAGCAAGACTTGCCTTCTATCTTGTGGTGGCATTTTAGCAACATAGTTCATTTCCCTAGGCAATATTTTCGTTGTTGACTTCTTAGCGTAAACACCCATGTATTCCTCACCTGTGCCGCATCGAGGATGATGTTTTTATAAGGGGAGGGGAATGTAATGCCCCACTCCGTTGCACCTAGTGGGTGAGATTGAGAGCCCCTTTCCATGGAATGATGTGTCATATTTTATGACAAATGAGTAGTATTTATCATTCGGGAACCTTTGCGAGTGGCATTTGCAAGTACTCAAGGTTGACATTAAATGTTGATCAAATGTGTTTGCCTCATCTGGAGTAGTAACATGTCACATACTTGGTTGACAAGCCAATTCTAAGTCCCTAGTTTGGTTAACGAGTTCTTACAAGTGTTTTAAGTTTGGCCTTTTGAACCCTCACGAAACCATAACGGACCCTAATCCCCATCCACCTGACCATGTCAATAATTGAGATAATGATTTCATAACTATTATCATTCATACAATAATAATAATAAATAGATTAATAAACAAATTTAAATATGATAGATTAGTTGATAAAATATCATTTAAATTGACCAAGTAAAATAAATAGATGAATAAATAAATAAATTCCTAAAGAAAAAAATTAACAAAGTAGAAGAATTAAAATATAAATAAAAGTAAAGGTGTTTAGTTGGGAAGTAAATGTGTTTCGTGGAGGCATGTAGAAGGCATTCTGGCAAGCGCATGGGCATCCTCCCAGCCTTTCAGACCTGTAACATCCCTTGCATAATAATACAAGAACTTTATTGTGATCCAGAGGCATCAACCATATGAAATTATGAAACCCCAAGTTAATGTTATAAATTTAGTAGTATTTGATAGTTCCAGTGAATAAATATAATGCTACGTGGAATTGTGCCAGCAAAGATCTAGCTACACTAGTCATCCTAAAATCAATGCATTATGGGTTAAATCAGTCCTGCATGCAGAAATAAATCTATACCTAATATCTCCTCATTTTACTATACATAAATTGATTGATTTGAATCTGTATCTGCATCTGAAACGGGTTCAATGTATCTAAGAGGAAGGAGCTACTTCCTGCCATGGTTTTGTTTGTTGTATGAAGAAGAAGAATGGTAGTTGGGATTGGGAGGCGTTTCATTCATGTGTGACATCTAGCCTTATTGAATTTTCCTTTCTGCTTCTAAGCACTTGTGATACGTGCACTGTAACCTTGCTACACCATTCTTAGGTAGTCGACAGCTACCACTTCATTTTCCTGCTCTTTACATGTTATTTCGAGTAGCGGTTGTATTATTTATTGAAAGTGTCATTTTATGCTATCCCACTTATGTATCTGCAAGGTTTATCTCTTTCACTCTTCCTTAGAAACTGGACTCTCTGAAGAAAAGTTAAGTAGATTTGTACATTGAAACCTACCGAGTCCTAGTTTTGGAAGTATTTCGTCATCTAATGATGGCAATCATCAGCGGTATCCAAATGGGCAGTTGGATGGAAACATTTTCTCGGTTAGATACTAATAAAAGGACCTACAACAACCTTACATGGTCCATGATTAAGCTATTTGATGTGTTGCTAGATCCGATCATTTAAAAAATGCAAAGGTGTGAATATCAAATGACTTCTCTTAGTACAAAGGTCATTCACACAAGTTGTAGCCAATGACAAGATATAGATTCAATGAGGGAGGATTTGGACGACTTGCAGATAATTTTGAGTTCAAGGTGGGCCATTCTATTGAACGTTCAGATCATGCTCTATTATTCTCAGAGTGTCACACCCTTCTGAGAGTGCTAACTATTCTTATGGTTTTAGCATCATTATCTGAAAAGAGGGGGCACCATATTTAAATTTTAAAAAATTGAGATAAATTGTTTTGTTAACATATTCTTGAGGGAGTACTTCAGATCTTAAATTAATAAAGCAATGAATCTCTTTCATACCTGGACATTACATGGTTTTATTAGTAAAATTCCAGCAGGTAATTAGAGAGATTTTTGCATGTACATGAATAATATGAGCGTGACCAAGACTGTAAAATGGAGCAAGATAGTAGATCTATAAAACATGGAATGCTTCAATTTCTTGATGTGCATAAATGGTTTTGTTAAAGCGGTATTATAGACTTTCAAAAGGCAAGTGGAGGAGTGTTTCGGTGTATGTAAACCATTCGATGTAATGCCTTATGGAGATGCAAACCAAGCTCAACAACTTTGGCCGATTTGTTTCCCTCGGGACATGGTCTCCCTTACCTTCATATTTTATAATTATCATATCATTGGTTCTTCATTTGCAATATAATAGAAATATTAAACCTTTAGATAATTATACATTTGAATATATTAACCAAAATTTTAGTGCAAAATAATAAAACTCCACCTTGTGATTTATGTAACCGATTTACACTTTGACCATAAACCATGGTTTCTACCATGACACTTAAAACCAAAAAGTTGCTAAGGAATTTTTATTCCAAGAAACATAATTTAAAAAGAAAAATGTGACAAAATTGCAACCAAATAACTCAATTATTTGTCACAAGGAAAAATGGTTCTTGAGCCTTTTGCTAAATACATCAGAGGGCCCCATCCTTTCTAAAGAAAATATGAGGAGGTGTTGTTCACAATAGATACCTAAGATAATTGTGAAATAAGAGCTCAATATCATATAAAGTGTGAGAAAACTATTAAAATTCTCTTCTACGTGAGAATACACACCAAAGGTGACTATGAATCCATGAACAAAACTCAAAACATGTCAAAAACAAAATCCAAATTATTAGAATCTTTGGAAATTGAGACCATTCAAAATAAACCATGAAAACATGAGAAAAAGGTTGAATATTTGATCCACTTGCTCAAAATGAAGTGTTGTTCTCATTTTAAAAACAAGAACACCTATCAATATAATAATTACTCTTTATCTTTTAATCAACATATAATATCTTTATTGTAAGGAGACTTTCTATTTGGAAAAAATTGAATTAAATTTGAGTTATCCATATAAGAGCTTAAGTTGGAAATCATAATGTGTGTATTGTAATGATGGATTATGGAGTGTGATCCAAAATGTTGATCTAAATAAAATGACACAATTTTCACTAAATATTTATTCTTAATCTTAATCTCATTAGTTATTCTTGGTGGTTTTCTCAAGCTATACTAGGATATATAATATTTGTTATCTCTAAATATTAAAAATATATCTATATACATTTTTTTCATCTTTGAATACTAGTATCTTATAGACAAGGATTAGTTGGCATAAATTGGGCCAATTAATCCCTAATACATACCAAACTATCCCAATTAATACTTGGTTGATGTCATCCATTCCAATGAATCCCAAATACACCCAATGTAACATTTTGATATGTATTAGGGCTCAATTGGTTTCATTTGTGCTAATTGATCCCTAACACACATTTAAATATCACATCAATTGTGTTGGTGCTCCATTGGTGTGAACGATAGAAGCTAAGCTATAATACAATGTAAAGTGGCAATTTTCCATTTATTAGGGTTCCATTAGCCTCATTTGTTGCGATGGATCCCTAATACACATCAAAGTGTCACTTTGACATGTATTAGGGATCAACACATAAACAAGGCCAATTAAACCACAATACATGTCAAATTGTCACATTATGGTGCATTAGGGCTCATTTGGCCTTATTCACACAAATAGATCCCTAATTATCCTAATTCAACATGGTGATGTGTAGTAAGGCTCAATTAGTTCCATTTGTACTAATTAATTCCTAGCATGTACTTAACTAACAAATCAGTGTATATGGTTCCCTTAGCGTGATCAATGCATATTGAGTTATAATACACTCTAATGCAATAGTTTGACATGTATTAGGGCTCGATTAGCCTCATTGTACCATGTATCCCTAATAAACATTAAAGTTTTGCTTTGATATGTGTTATGGATTGGATGGAACGAATAGGGACAATTAAACCCTAATACATGTTAAAGTGTCATATAATAACGTATAACTCCTTATCACATATTGGGTAGCTTTGTACTATGTTAAATAAGGTCTCACTATGGTATGTCATTAGATTCCCATGTTGGACGAGGACTACTCAACTACATACTTTGAAGAATTTTTTTATCTCAAATGAGTTTACTGGATCTGATTAGACCAAAATTGGTGTAGATCAGATCCTCTCTTTCATTTGTATAAATTCCTTCTATTGTGCCTCTATCAATATGAACTTTAATTTCATTCCTCCATTTTTCACCTGATTCAAAGGCCGTGAAATGTCGAAAAACCAACTACAAACTGCGATATAAATTTTCTGGTCCTAATAAACTTTAAAGTTAGTGAGGTTCTTTGGTGCTTACCAAACTCAAATGACTTGGATATTTTATGGGTCCACATGCACACCATCCTTTTAATGATGTATCCCAAGTACTACATACTCTCTATGTCAAAGTAACACTAATATATTGTTGGACAAAATTTTCTCTTTCCTGCTCAGATTAGTGAACTAGATACTAAAGAAAACCAAGAAACTCAAAACATGCAAGGGTTTAAGGTACCTTGGGATAAGATGGTGATGATGGACGGGAACAAAGATGAACTCCTCCTCACTGCGAGCTAGATGAATCTACACAAAAAATATAACTAGAAAGAAAAATGGATTAGATGATAGATGGGGGGTTTCCCAAAGAATTCAGTTCAAGAAGCGTGAACTTCCTTATGTGGATGTCAACCCCTATGTTTTATAAAGATATATAAAGTAAATGGATATGGATCTGATATAAAATGTAGAATATGAGATAACAGAAACTGAAAAGATGGATCTAAGATAATATAAGTATATCTAATCCAATTTGACAAGAAATAAATTATACTTGGTCAGTGGGTTGACGATGACCCAGATGTAGTGGTCCATTCCATTTGATGGCGGTGGAGGTAGGTGAACCAAGACGGTGGTCAAAAAATGTAGATATGAAGGGTTTGATTACATATCGAGACCGATACAACACGTGATGACTAATAAAAACTTGTAAAGAAGATGGAACAAGAGAAATAGAAAGTATGTAAGAAAATGGGGATCTAAGGAGATAGGATGAAAGTATGGATTGGATCGACAATGATCTTGTTGAGTTAATAGTGACTAAGGACTAACAAAGTGGATCTAAACTGATAAAATGACAAAAAGGAAGATTTGGGAACTAAATAGGATTAGAAAGAGAGAAAGAGACATATTGTAATGGATCTAGATGGTAGAATAAGTGATGTAGCAAGGATAGGGTCGACGGTGACCTAAAAGAGGTGATGACAACTGGGCTAACCTAGGTAAGGTCAAAAGTGGATGGGCTAGATTAACAACTTGCACACAAGATAGACAAAAGGAAGGCTTAATGTGAATCTCTTATTGTAACTAGGCATGTAAAACATTAGTATCTGATAGTAATAACAATAACAATGCAATGATGGAATAAACCAACACAAGGAAAATATAATCTCCCCAAAGTCTCCACAAATGATGCAAGTAAGCTCAAAGGGACTCAACAAGACTAAAACAACAACAAATAAGCTCAATACACAGATAAGATCACTAGTCACATGAAATATCGATGATGTATCCTTTTGGAAAGAGGGGTAAATGGGGCTTTATAGGGTCGACATCGACCTGGGTGGGTGGCCGCTAACCATGGGAAACCATCCATTTGGGTGGTGGGAGGATGCCTAGCTCAAGGCATCAAGCCCATTAAGAGAAAGATTAGGGTTTTAGGAGGCTTAGGCGGGTTAGGGTTGCATAGGGAGATGAAATGGGTAGGTGAGGGATGAAATGGAGTAAATAAAGGCTAAGGGGAGCCTAGGGATGAGAAACTAGGTAGTTTAGGGATGATAAACAACCTAGAGAGGAGAATTAGAGGAAATTTTATAATGAGATGAGGATTAGGAGATAATTAATAAGAATTAGCAATAATTTAAGAGGAATGGGATAATAGATGGGAAGGATGGGAATATTAATAAAATATGAATTAAAATAAAGGGTTTAGATAGGTGACCATGGTGAAAATAAGTGAACGTAGGGGTGACAAGGGTAGTGATACCAAATTTTGGTGTCTACATTTGCCCCTTTTATCACGCCGTTTTGTGCAAGCAAGCACAAGACAAAAATAATGAGAGATGGAGAATTAAGATGAAGGATGACAGAGGATTGATGAGGTGCTCCCTCAAACTAGGGATCGATGACACAAAGGGGAATCGATTATGAGTTTAAAGAGATATATGAGAAGGATGGAAAGGATGAGAAAAGAAGATGAGGGGATAATGGAAGATGCCCCAAGAAAGAAGGATTCAAAAAACAAAAAAACTAAGGTGGTGATTCTAGGAGTCACTTTGGTAGGGAACAAAGGGCACCTGGTCTTTGAGGAGATGAAAGCAATGTCCTAAGGGCTTGTCGTCGAGAAAATCACTACAAAATGGAGGGAATCAATGGGAAACCACTAAAATGGATGCAAGCCGTTGGAACCAACGTTTCATAAGCACACATAAAAATATGCACAAACAAATGCAAGAATAATAATGCAAAATCCTTCATACATGAGGAATGGTGAAAAATATGCGTCCAAACAGATGAGGATGATGATGAAAATAATGGTGCCCCAACAAAGGACACAAAGATGACCAAAAGGTAAGATAGGAAAATGTGAGATATGGTGCCTCGAGAGGGAACACAAAGATGGCCACAAAAGTGGACTTAAGATGAGATAGATTGGATAAGATGTTAGATTGGATGAGATAAGACAAGTTGATAAGATGGGATGAGAGAAGATTGATAAGGTGAGCAAAAATATGGCAGATTGGATGGGATAAAATAGATAGGATGGATGAGAGAGATCAGATGAGATAGATGGAAGAAAAGGAATGTGACTCGATAGGTGGTGACCAAAGGGTACGAACGATACTATTTCATAGGAAGGAGTGCGTGAGAAACTATGCCTCTAACTACATTGGAGGTAAACAAGAAAGGGATCCAGGTAACGCAATGCACATGCAACCAAAATATGTGTTAACACATAACCAACGATAGTTAGTTATATCAAAGATCATGAGGGAAGTATGGATGAAATGAGCTCATAAACCTAATTTCGACATGACAAAGGGGTTTTAGATGTAAATTGTATGCGGGAAGAGGGTTCTCCATAGGTGGTTGTTCCTAGGACTATGTACCAGTTCTAGGAGGAGGGAAAAGTGCAAACTAATCAATGTGGGAAGTTTGCAATGTATGAGAAAGCTAATCGATGTGGGAAGATTTCTTAGGATGCTTGCTTTATTAATTTTTATATGCTTTTACTTTTGGATATATATAAGGTTGATCAATGTGGGAAGCCTTCACTACCATGATATAATAGAGTAGCCATCCTTTGAGGGAGTGGTCTACTTTTTAATTTTGGGATTTTTGACTTTGTCTTTTGTTTTAGATAACAGGATAAGATATGCATGATAGCTTTCCTTCGAGGGATTAGTCTATTTTTTAGGTTCTTTTTGCATAATATTACAAAATTCCTTTGAGGGATCAATCTATTTTGTATAAGATAGCAAGAGATATAAGCATGTACATGTCTAATTGTTAAAAATTAAAAATGTCAAATGTCTCTTTTAATGAGACACTCTCCATAATCCTTTCATTTTTGTGCCACCAAAAGTGATGAAACCGCATCCAGGATTTTGACTTCTTTTTATTTTTTTAGATGGAGAAGAGATGGTATAGCCAAGTAGACCACTAAAGAGGGGATGAGAGGATGTACAAGAAACACCTATGGACCCTTTACGTGGTTCCAATAGGTGAATGAGAGGGTGATGGATGTAATGATTGTAGAGTTCTCGCCAAGAAGGGAGAACCTATCATAAGGGAAATGTTATGGACATAGCCATGGTACCCATATTTGAGGTCATGAATATGAAGGTGATGGTAGATCACATAATTCCAAATCATTAAAATGAGAGATAGAAGAGGCTAATGATGGAGGAATGATCTAAGGATATGACTAAGTGCTCATAAGTAGGTATGCTAACAATATAATGGTCACAAAGTACAATGCGTTAAGGGGTTCCACTCTTTTACCATCAAGGAAGGCCAAATGATAGGCTCCCAACCCATACTTATGTGTGATAATGTAAGGTCTAATCCAATTGGGGGAAAACTTTCCACGTTGGCTCCTTTCTAGAGTAGAGATGATCGATTTAAGGACAAGGTCACCGATGTTAAATTCATGATGAGATAGGATGATAACTTGTAAAATATTGAAATAGGATGAGATAAATGATAAAAACTATGTGCTACCCTTCAAAAGTGAGGAAGCGAGGAAACATGCATCTTAGTGAGATGAATATGGCCACAAAAGTGTACTTAGGATGAGATATGGTGCCCCGAGGGAGGCAAAAATATGGCCAAAAAAGGTGGACTTATGATAAGGTGGGATGGGATGATAGATAGGTATTGGATAAGATGAGACAATAAATTGGATAAGGTTAGAGATAGATAAGACAATGTCAAGGATTAAGAGGAAAGGAACTAATCTGATAGTAGACCGGTCCTAGAGTGAAGTCCCTTAGTATCAAGGAGTTGTTTGATGGAGAGGAAGATGGATCAATGTGCATGGGATATGTGGATGAGGGAGAAGATGAAATATGATTGAGAGAAAGGGGTGGATACTCCCCTAGTGAGGGATGTTTCCTCACACTAAGCAACTTGGATGAGGATAAGCTAGAGGACATGGAGAGAGATGGGGTGAGATTGTTAGAAGGAGTAGTGATGGTGACTTTAGGTTTTGATTGGATAGATGATTGAAGATCATAGGGGTGATTGGTAAGACAAACAACATCGATGAACAAGGGAGGAACCTCTTTGGGAGGAGTAACATGTGGAGGAGAAATGGCCATAGAAGTAGTGGTTGAGTGAGGGGACTTAGATAATTTGGTGGATGAAGATGTAGAAATGGGAATTGGATTGGTCATGGATAAGATAGTGGATGGAGAAGGATGATCCCCTAGATGAGAAAGTCATCTTCCTTAATAAGATCATGGTCGATAGTTTGGAGGTACTTATAATACTTACTTTGTCATGACCCGGGGTGTGATGATAAGCACAAACAACATTGGAGTTGAACCATGATGGATTTTTTACTATGTGGATTAAAGGCCTTGATAGGAGGGAGTGTGATAGAAGATAGTTGAATTAAATGTCTAAGGATCTCTATGTAAGATCCAATAGAAGTGGTGTAGGGAAGATTTCTCTTGTGAGGTTTGATAGGAGATGTTGATTTGGATCTGGAAGAAGAAGTAGATATTTGCATTGGAGGTGTAGATTTGAGAGGTAAGTTAGATGTATTGGTGTTTCGAGATTGATTGGTGATGGGTGTCTTAGGTGAAGGACCTGGCCCTAAGATGGATGGGAGCACTCTTAAGATAGAGATGGTGTGGCATTGGATTGTTTATAAGGGTAAGATCCAACTTTTTATGAGGATACATGAGAGACTTTTGGGGTGATTTTGATTGAAGATTTTCCCTTATGGGGATGATAATGATCTCAACTGGAGGGTCTAAAGATTGTGTTGTAATGGTGGATATTGATGAAGGAATAGGTTTTGAATGATGTGGTTGATGAGGTCTAAATGAGTTATGGACCGCATAGGTTTTGGATTTTTGGTGTAGAGATGACTAGTTTTGTAGATGGGGGACAATACGGTTTGTGGTTGCCTTAGGCAGAGGTGTTTGTGTCATAAATGTTTCAAGAGGTATCATAGTTATATTTTTAAATTGAGGCATAGATGTAGGTGTGGTTATGCTAGAAGATGTGATTGGTGTGGAAGTGGGTATAAATATAGGATTGGATGTTGATGAAGAATTATGTGTGAAGTATTGGGATATAATAGATGGTGTGGCCATAAGTAAAGATGTAGGTACATGTGATGAAGATGTCAAGGTAGATGTTGGGATAGTTGTAAGTGAAGTTGTATAAGTAGATGTGGTAGACATAGTTATAGTTGGGATTGATGGGGAAGTGAGTGATGTAGATGTAGTAATAGATGTGTTTGATATAGATATGGGTGAAGGACTAGATGTGAGATATTGATATGTAGTGATAGCGGGTATGGTTGAGATGGTTGTAGATATAGGTGGTGTGGATGTAGTAATAAGTGTGTTTGATGTAGATGTGGGTGAAGGAATAGATGTGAGAGGTGTAGGGATAAGTGTGGATATCAATGGGGCTGAAATAGGTGCTAAGGATGAATCCATTGTGAATGATAGGGGATGATAGATGTTGATGAAGTAGTAGATATGGTCAAATTTGATGTAGATGTGGTAAGGGTAGGAGTGGATATAGATATAGGATAAGTAGTAGAAGTTGATATAGGTGTGATAGTCATGGATGTGATTGGGGTAGATATTGAGGAAGTAGTAATAGATGTAGGCATAATGTTTGAGGTAGATGTGGTAGGTGATGGGGTAGTGGATATAGGTAATAATGGAGATTCTTGATTGATGGTGTTAATGGTGTTGATGGTGTGAGCATTTTATAGTTGAGATGAAGAAATGGTGGTTTGATTTATTGGTGGTTGATTAGGAAATGGTTGTTTAAACATGTCGAGGGGTTGGCTAGGTGACATGGTGGAATTTTCTATTTGGAGATCCCCCGATTTATAAGTTGTTGGATGCGATATTTGAAGGAATGACACTTCTCAATGTCGTGACCTTTGACTTGATGATATTTACAATAGTGGCCTTCATGATACCAAGTGGGATTGGGTCATGCAAGTCGTCCATGGGTCGTATGGGAGGAATTTGGATGAAGTGGACTACCATCAACTTGTCAAATACCAAACTATAGGATTCCCCCAAAGGGGTATAGTTAGGATATGGTCTAAAATCTCTTTGTGAAGACTTTGTGTGAGAGGTAGATGTGGATGGAGATTGAACCACGATGGTATTGGTGGTAGTTTTAGAATTTTTGCTATGTGTAGAGGGTTTGATGAACTCAGTTTTGGGCTTGTTTGATTGAAGCTTGAGTTGGCCTTGCTCAAGGGCGTGAGTTTCAAGTTTATGAGCCATGGTGAAGGCTTATTCGAATGTCTGAAATGATTGGATTTATAGGGTGGATGAGATATTATTTACACAAGATCTTGAAAATAATTCGATGAGCTCTTTCTATAGAAGGAAAAATGATAATTGATTTATGATTCCATGCCATTGTGTGACAAAGTCTGTGATAGACTCGTTGTTGAACTGTCAAATGGCATATAAGTTTGTAATGGTGACCTTACGTACAATGTTAATTGAGAAGTGTTCTAAGAATAGTTATACAAGTTGGGTAAATGAGAACAATGAGTGTTGAGGGATGTCATTGTACCAATCCAATGCATGGGCGACAAATGACATAGGAAAGTGTAAAGCATGAGGTCTTGATCATGGGAAATGAGATAGCATGCATGCCTAAACACACAAAGGTGTTGTTGGGGATCCTCCTTACTATTAAATTTGGTGAATTTTGGAATTTCCCAATGAGGAGGATAAGGTTTTACTGGTACCGATGGATTGATAGGTTCATTGCAAATTTGTTCATAAGAGAATGTAACCTTAGGTCCCAAGGTAGTGGCTTCAAGGCTAGCCAACCTATTCATCAAGGCATGCATGGGGTCATTTGAAGTGGTTGGATGAGAGGTAGATGGTTGTATGACATGAGAAGTGGCTTGATAGGGTTATTGGTAGGCTTGTGAATGAGTGGGTGTTTGAGGGATTGTTTGATGAGGAGGAATGTAGGTCATTGGTTGAGATTGGATGGGTTGTTGCAATGGTTGATGTTGAGAAATAGGAATGTGATGTGATTGTTGAGATTGGGTGGGTTGTTGTGAGATGGGGATATTTGATTGTTGAGGCATATGATAAGTAGGAATGTGAGTGTTAGGAGGTTGAGATGGTTGGATAGGCATACTAGTGACATAGCGGATGAAGTGGGGATAGTGTTGACATGAGGTGATGGGGGTGGAATGGATCCACCAATTGAGTGGATTGGTAGGATTGGGGGATTATGGAGGATCTACTGAAATAATTATTCATAAAGGGTGATAGAAGGAGGTCCAAGAGTTTTTAAAGGAGTGGGAGATAGAGGTGTAGCTGGTCTAGAGGAAATAGACTGATGAGAGATAGGAGAATTGGTTTCAATATGGGGATCAATTTGGATGACATGGTATTCATGAAGCGAGACCATGGAAACACAAGGTTGGGAGATCAAAGGTGTGGTCTCAAGTTTAGAATCTTGTTGGAAAATATCATTGGAGGAAGGGATATCATTGGATGGATTAGATTGTTGCATTGTCTTTATTTGAGAAAGGGTGACAATAGGCATGAAATAGGTGAACATTTGTTTATGTAATTTGTTAACAAACAAATCAAGAAAAAAATTATCATCATGATTAATTAGAAGATGTGGAAAAGATAAAATTGGATAATGAGGGTACCTAAGAAATGACAGTCTATGGATGGTTTCAGGTAGTTTTAGCTGTGGAGTCCTCAATATACCTGAAGGTACATGAGGCCCAAGTTTTTATAGGATTTATAACATGGCCAAAACCACAACATCTTCCCTATTGGGTGATCAAATCCTAATTAGGTCCACCTAGTAAGGGATAGATTTTGATGTGTGAATTAATTTATGCGTTTGGATGTGTGTGAAGAAATGTGAAATACAACCAATTAAACCCCTACTTACACTATATTTGTAAGCAAGAATGAAAGAGGTTCATTTTAAACCCAAAACCAAATATGGAGATTCGATGAGAACAACCACACAAGGAATGGAAAATGCAATGCAAAAAGGAGAAACTAAGAAAAATGGGAATACCCGATTCCCTTTTCCTTTTTATCTGATATTCAAAATAAAGCAAGTGAAAAGTAATATCTAAGTAATCCAAAAGCTCAACATGAAAAATCAAAAGCAAAGCCTCTACCTGTAATGTTAGTGGAAGATAGAAGAAATATGGAAAATGAAAAAATGAAACAAAATGCAAGAGACTCACCTAAGAGGGTGGTCCCACCAGGTGTGCCAGAATGTTGGACAAAATTTTCTCTTTCTTGTTCAGATTAGTGAACTAGATACTAAAGAAAACCAAACAACTCAAAACATGCAAGGGTTTAAGGTACCTTGGGATAAGATGGTGATGATGGACGAGCAAAAAGATGAATTCCTCCTCATTGTAAGCTAGATGAATCTGCAAAACAAATATAACTAGAAAGAAAAATGGATTAGATAGTAGATGGAGGGGTTACCCAATGAAGTTGGTTCCAAGAAGCGTTAACTTCCTTATGTGGATGTCAACCCTCGTGTTTGATAAATATAGATAAAGTAAATAGATATGGATCTAATATAAAATGCTAGAATCTGAGATAACAGAAACTAAAAATATGGATCTAAGATAATAGAAGTAGATTTGATCTAAATTGACATAAAATAAATCATACTTGTTGGATCAATAGTGACCCGAGCTACATAGGTCTATTCGATAGCAATCGGAGGTAGTTGAACCAAGACAAAGATAAAAATGAAGATCTCGAAGGGTTTGATTACATATATGAGACTGATACAACACTGTGATGATGACCGATAAAAACTCGCAAAGAAGATCTGGAACAAGAGAAGCAGAAAGGATGTAAGAAAATGGGGATCTAAGGGGATTGGATGAAAGTATGCATCAATTTGATGGTGGTCCAGGCTGAGTTGGCGGTGGACCGAGGACTAGCAAAGTGGATGCAAACTAACCGAATGAGAGAGAAAGATTGTAATGGATCTTAATGGCATAATAAGTGATGTAGAGAGGACGGGGTTAACAACACTTGACAGGGGTGACGGTGACCTGGGCTAACCTAGATAAGGCCAAAAGTGGATGGTCTAGATTAACAACTTGCACACAAGATAGTCAAAAGGAAGGTAGGATATAAATATTTTATGGCATTGGACCTACAAAATGTTAGTATCCGATAGTAATAACAATAACAATGCAATGATTGAATAAACCAACACAAGGAAAATATGATCTCCCAAAGTCTCCACAAATGATGCAAGTAAGCTCAAAGGGACTCCAAGAAGACTAAAACAACTGCAAAGAATCTCAAGCACAAAGATAAGATCACAAGTTGCACAAAATCTTTGATGATGCATCCCTTTGGAAGGAGGGGTAAATGGGGATGTATAAGGTCGATGGTGACCTAGGTGGGTCACCACTAATCGCAAGGAACCATCTATTTGGGAAATGGGAGGATGCCTAACTTGAGGCATCAAGCCCATTAGGAGCGAGATTAGGATTTTAGGAGGCTTAGGTGGGTTAGGGTTGCATTGGGAGATGAAATGGGTAGGTGAGGGATGAAATGGAGTAAATAAATGCTAAGGGGAGCCTAGGGATGAGAAACTAGGTAGTTTAGGGATGATAAATAACCTAGAGAGGAGAATTAGAGGTAATTTGATAATGAGATGAGGATTAGGAGACAATTAATAAGAATTAGAAATAATTTAAGAGGCATAGGATAATAGATGGGAAGGATGGGAATGTTAATAAAATGTGAATTAAAATAAAGGGTCTAGATAGGTGACCATATTGAAAAGAAGCGGACTTGGGTTGACAAGGGTAGCGGATACCAAATTTTGTTTTCTACATCTATGTTGGCATAGAGTTTGTATGACCTAAAATGAATTGATGAATGGTCACACTATTTTTTCATCATCCTCATGAATGTTGCAAGTGCATTTGTGAGCCCAAAAGGCATGACCAACCATTCAAAAATCCCTCCTTAAATTTGAATGCAGTTTTCCAAACATCTATGAGATCAATGGGAACTTGGTTGTACCCAAACGTTAGATTGATATTCATGAAGGACTTATCTCCCTAAGATGGTCTAGGAGGTCCTAAATTTTTAAAAGTGGGTATTGGTTCTTTACTATGATTTTTTTCAAAGGTTGATAATTAATGCAAAGCTATCATGTCCCATCTTTCTTTGAGGAAAGAATAATTGAGCTTCGCAAGGTGATACACTTGGTTGAATGTGCCCTTATAAATCATCTCATGAATTTTTCATTTGGTCTCTTTATTCTTAAGTACCGATCACCTTTATAGTGACCCATTCGGGAGTGATGTTCTAGGGACTAAGTAAATTGTATATTTTACCGGAAATTTTGAGGCACACTTGTTAGTGGTACAAATACGTCTGTGTATTCAAATATCATCTGATCAATCTACTTCCACCGCGTATTTTGGCCTCATTAGACTAATTTTTTGGATGCTACAACCTTTTAATTCTCTTGAGTTCATATAATGGGTAGGATAAAGGTTGTAGTTTAAGTAATCAATATATGACTTGCATTTCACTTATCAGCCACCGATTTGCTAGGGGTTACCTCTCACGGGATTTTGTATCACTTAAATCCTAGAGTAATGATGACACTCTAGTATTTATCTTGTAGACACCATGGTTATCCCACATATATGGTTATCCAAGAAGTACATCATAGACATCCAGTGGTGTGACATTGAATACCACCACATCTTTAAATGATTTGATTAAATATGGAAGGTGATGTTATCGATTCACGTGAATTTCTCTTCCTTCACTAATGTAACCAATAAATTGTGGTTGTGGGTGAGGAGTTATTATAAAATTTAGCCTCTTTACTATTTCGTTGATATTAATTTTTTTACTACCACTATCTAGAATAAAGTGAAGATTCATATCATTTACCCACATCTATGAGTGGAATAGGTATTCTACATCCTCTTTTGGTGGAGATACTATTTTTATAATGGAAATAATGGTATATGGATATGCATCCACAATCAAATCCTCTTCTTCATGTGTGCATTGGTTCTTTGCAGAGGATTCTTCTGGATCGAGCTCCAACTTTGTTAGCAAAATTTTATGGACAACTTGATGGTCCTTCATGTTATAAGACTTACTCTTATACTTCTTACACCACATCCCTATGTCTTTTCACATGGATTTTATTTCCATGTCTACTTCTTGTAATGTCTCAGTGGTGGTACATCCATTTTTTGGTGTCAATTTTCCTTTTCTTTAGAATATGAAATGTTGTTATTTCCATTATGTTTGGACCTTTCTTCATTCTTTACTTGCATAACGATAGGATTACTCAAGAGTCTTGATGTCTACAAATTCCATCTCTTCCTTAATGTAATATTGTATTCCTATGTAGTATTTGAGAATTCGATGCTTCTTGGTGTCCCATGCACCCACTTTTATGATAGGGTATGAAACTCATTGGTGTATTCTTAGACTTTCTAAATGTTGGACATTTGTCATTATCATTGAATTTATCATTGATGTCAAGTTACATTAATGGAAAAAAGCATTGATGCGGGATGTTAGGCAGCATAAATTGTAGGAACCTTATATGAAGAAGATGCAAGGGAAGGAATTCAAGAAAGTATCTACATGGAAATGTGAAGGTTGATTGGTAGTATCAACTCTCATAGGCTTCAGGATGATCAAGGATAAGTTCTAAGGGACTTAATCAACTTTTGTAAATGAAGGAATGAATCCATGAGTAAAAGAATGAAGTCATGGGTTAAGAAGGAAGTCTAGAGGTAGTTCGAAGCAAAGGATGACAACTGTGAGTATAAAGGAAAATCCACAAAGCAAAGGACAAAATCCTCATAAAAGAAGAAATCATGAAGAATAGAGAAAAGATGCGAAGACTAAAAGTACCGTAAAAGAATATTAAAGGCTGAAGGTGACAAGGGAAAGCCACAAAACACAAGATGAAGGCGTGATACAATGGAAAATCTATAGAATATATAAAAGAAGCCATGAATGGTTGAATTGAATATCTACACGATGAATCTGGATCTATGATTGAGAAATCTCAAGGTTTAGGCACCGACATTAATTGATCAATTTACTATTTGGATAAGAGGTTAGAATTCCTAAGAAAATAGCAAATTTCTAGGTGTTGATGAAGAACAAGAGAGACATCTTGGTTTGACGTTGTTTTATTGCAAAACCTTGAATTGGCTCCAAATATAACGGGTTGAAAACTCGATGCAAGCAATAAGAAATCGAAGTGGTCCCTAAATTAACAAATTGAAATCCCAATGCAATTTTTTTAAATCAAATGGTAAAATGTGAATTATAGAAGAGAAAGATTCATATAAAAACAATATCTCCATGCGATTGCAGTAAGTGAGTGAGTTTCTAGAGTTTCTTGTGTAAATAATCGATGTATGTGAATTAGAAGAATGGCGTAGGGGAAAGATAGTTCAAGTGCAAATGAAATATTTGAGTTGAAGAAGAGGTAGAGAGCATAAATTAGAGGTTGATATCAGATTTGAGAAACAAATAAAAAGGATGTAGAGAACGCTGAAAGTGCAAAGTGTAGAATGATATAGAAAAGTGATCATAATTAGTTATGTAAGCAATATTGATTTTGTATGATAAAATTGTAAGTGTTAGACAATATTTCTAAGTGGGTGCCTGATAAAGTTGGTGGTGATAAATTCAAGTTGGTGGGTACTGATAAATCTTTAGTGGGTACTCGGTAAATATTTGAGTGGGTGCTCAATCAAAACCTTTTTAACTTTGGAATTGGTGTTCCGAATAAAGTCTTTGTTTTAAAGTGGGTTTTTCTCCGAAAGGGTTTCCCACTATAAATTGTGTTTTGTGTTCTATTATCGACAAATGATAAACTAAATGCTTATGATAAATATTGTTGTATTTAATTTTAAAAAAATTGGATGTGTATTATTCTGGAATTTTTAATCTACATTGATTCACCCCCTCTAAGTGCTTGTGATCTCTAACACTAACATGACCTTAACACAATTAGTACAATTTCTTGAATAGGTCATCATAGGTCTTCACTGGATAATATTCTTCTCTAATGGCCTCTACAGAACCATCCCATGTTTATACATGTTTTTTATCAACCATATCATAATCATTATCATCCTCTTACAAGGATTATGATTCTTATTACTTTTGACATGAAGAGATTATTTTAGAAGTGAAAAATTATCTTTTCACCATCGAAAAATTATTAATAAAAAAATATGGTTCTTTTGGTCAAGCCATATATCAAATTCATCAACATCAATTTTTCCCTCAAACAATTGAATGTCAAAATTTACTTGTACCTTGAATGGTGTGGGGCCCAAAGGGCCTACTTGATGTGGGTGTAGTTGTGGAGGTGGGTTTGGTTATGGGATGACCCTAGAGAGGACATATGCAAATTTTGCCATCATATCCCTCCTTTGCTTCTCAAGGGATTCATAAGGAATTTTTTTAAGGGATCCCCCATTTCCTTTGCAATGCTTGAGGTCATTTGAAATGAAAAGGAAGGTAATATGAAGGATTGTGAGTTTGCACATTGTGTTTGTGGTATTCTAACCTTTTGCATTCTAATATGAAAGATTGAAATATTCTAATTTTGAAACCATTGATCTTGATTAAGGTGCAACATAGTGGGAAATACACTAACAATGATTTCTATTGTTATACAAAAATCAAATCCAAATGAAAGAGATGTAAACACAAATATTTTATGTAACTCCAAATGAATGCAAATTAGAAAACCCCATAAAAGAGTGATTTAATAAAAATCATAATATTAAATCTTAATTTCAAAGTCACTATAACTATGTACAAAAGAATATAAAATCTAAGCACTCAAACATTCAACTATGTAAGTAAATGAGAGAGATAGGGCACTTATATGACTTTCACTTATCTCGAAGTATATGTGAACTAGAGTAACTAATGTATAGGCTAGGAAGAGTGTCGAAAATTCTTGATATAAATTCTAAAACTTACAGGCTGGCCGGGACACAGCGCCTACATGAGGGTGAGAGTTCCTGGCGCTAAATACCTCCTGCAGCATTTCTAAACACATAGAGGATCGAATATTTTTTTATCGCTAGGGTTTCTCTATTCTTCAATTTTGGTCACCTGTATGTCATTGGATGATCATTGAATTCATTGGTAACCTACAAAACAAATTATATCCTATAAAACCATCAAACTAAATAAAATCCTAAAAATAAATACATGAATGGGGATTCAAACTGACCACGGTGATCACCCGAAAGAGTGAATTTATGACCGATTGTTGCACTACATCTCAGACTCCATGTAGTTATATGTGTTTGAGTGTGGAATTGTGTCCTTAGGTTGCCCTCGCACTGATGATGCCAATATAGTAGGATATAGCTAGATAGAATGCAAATGTGAGGATGGAATTCAGAAGTTCCCCTTCCTATGCAATGTATGTAGAGTAACAAGCCTAAAAATGTAGTTCCTTTAATAGTATGTCGATAAGATAGCTCTTGATAATTAAATACCCTTATAATGGTATATATGTTTGTATATATAGGGATATCTTGCTTGAATTTTGACATTATTGACATGACATATTGACTAGGACCTCGGGATAGAGTAAGAAAACTAAAAATGCTGACCACAAATGTCAAAAATGTGAACAAAAACAAAGAGGACAATAACACCCAAGGTGGATAGGATTTCTTGATGCTAGTGTCCAGTGGGTGCTGGTGTCCTAAGCTAACTGATGACCAATGTGAAAATACCAACAGAAGGGATCCTTGTGACCTGACCATAATTGGGTACAAAAGTGAAATAAGTGAGACAAAGACGATAAAAAATAATCAAAGCAAGTGGATGGACTAGGAAGTGTGCCACTAGTGAATACTTTCCTTACTCAAGATCCATACATATAACAACATAATTTTTGGTGTAGGAAAATAGTAATATGTGTGTGATTTTTGTCTAAATTCCCCCTTTATGTTATTTGAATTAAATTCAAGTAGTGTAAAGGAATTAAAACATACCTATGAGAAGTCTAGGAGAAGACACTGTTGTAGAAGTACATGCGAAATATGAGAACATATACCATGGCGAACTATGGATTGACATGTCGATCCATGTGGCATAAATAGAGATGGAAAACCATTATAAGGAGTACTTGGAGAAATTGAAGATTTGACTTCGAGTGATTTTGAGATTTCAAATTTGTTGTCGATGATGATTTGAGGGGGTAGGAGTGATCAATTCCGACCCAATTTTGTATGTTTGAAAAACTAAAGGATTTGGGTGTTAACCACTAGAGGAAGAGTGTTAGGGAGAGAGGTATAGTTTTACCCTCCAACTATGACTACATCCTCAAAAGGTCCAACCATTGCAAATGGATAAAGACCAAATTTTTTTCCATTTCGATCCATGTTTTAGTTCTGTGTTGAATAACCCATATAAGAGCAATATAGGAAAGGCAATGATGTCTCATTACCCTTAATCCCACGGTGTGTGCAATTTTTATAATGTTATATGGATTCCATGTTAGGTAATCTGAAAATGATGTAAAGAACGATTTACATGTCGGGTCATCTGGGAAAGTGGTGATGCAACTCCCAAGTTAGGTCATCTGGGAGGGATAATGAAGTGATGTTGTACCAATCAATTGACATGATTTGAATAGTGAATATTTTTAAATTGAATGTATGTGATAGATTACTCATGGTGATATTTTCACTTTTTGCCCCCATATTAGGTCATTAGGGGAGTAGTAGAAAATGTTGAATGTTACATGAGAAATTTTTTGATAACACTATATTAGGAGTTTCTAGTGATCGTATGGTAGCACGAGGGGGATCATACGATGATCACCATTATATGTGTAACATTCCCATTTTAAGACTTTAGAAACAAGGGAATTTTTTTATTTTTTATCACAATGTTCTCTTTTTAAATAAAACATTATTTAGAACACACATTCCATGTCAATCAATCTCATAATAGATAACCATATGCGAATTGTAATGACTCGATGATACACCGATCTATTCATTCCATGACTCGGTTACCTACCGATCTATTCATGTTTAACTTTAAGTATTGAATACTTATTGTATACTTGGTTTTCCTACCCTAAACTGGTATTGAGTGATCTGTTTAAAGAACATACCTGAATATTTGTTACCAATATTCATCTGATATCATGTTGCTTTAAACTAGGTGACATAAGACAACACAACCAACAACTTGTGATACTTTGGCCAAAGATTTACAACATACTATGTATGTCACTATTCCTAGATGCATACTCATCATTTTGGAATACGTCCTTTACCTCACTCATTGTTATCTAGAATGGTTTTTACTGATTACCGCATCCACTTGCCCAAGGTTTAACCCTAGCCTGGGTTAGGTACATAGTCTATTATAGGAAATCACTCTCGATAACTTAGGGTAGAAGGGCATACTCGGTTGAGATAATTCAACCGGATGTGCCAAGTACCCGAGTTATAGAGAGTTACCCCTATCCTAAACATGCTAATAACTTGACCTAGAGAAAACTAAGTTCAAGTCCTTACTATGTGTAGATCTAGATGATCAATTCAGAAGGGTATTGCCACATGTCACATGTATCCTCGAAGACCCTAGTCTTCTCGAAGGTACAACCCTACATTTGGCATCCTCGAAAAGACCTCATCTTCTAAGGAGGTTATTAATGTTAAATTAATTTGGATTATAAAACAAATTACAACATCTACATGTTAAACCCTAATGTGCTTAATTTCTTATCATCCTACATTAAAAACTTCTTTAACTCATGATTGCTTTTAATGTATTTAGTTTACCCAAAATAGGAGGTTATTAATGTTAAATTAATTTGGATTATAAAACATATTACAACATCTATGTTAAACCCTAATCCAACACTCCTTAAGTTCTTATTCTATACTTGATTCAATTAAGCATTAAAGAACTTCCTTTAACTCATGATTGCTTTTAATGTTTTTTATTTAGTTTAACAATAGTTAACCAAAATAGGACAGCAATATCATAAGTTCCATTAAATATAACTTAATCATTCAGAGAAGGTGTAGCAACCAAATTGGTTCAACTAGTGGTAGACTTTATAAGAAATGAAGTCTAACGATTAACGATCATATCACCATTCTTTGGGTTACATTTCATTTAGCGAGGAAGAACCTTCCTCTACTTGATTAAGTGTTAGGGTTTGTCAAACCCTTCTTATCTTTCACAAACTCTAAAGTTCTATCGCATATTCATTACACATTCAATACTATATTAGAATTGTTTAGATAAGATTGTTAACTTATGCAACTTAACAAGTTGCATCTTATTAAGGGAGATTAAACTAATTCCCTTTTATCTAAATTATAAATTTTATCCGAATTAAGCATATAACATATATGAATAATATCATCCAGATAGGAATTCCATCTTATTCATAAACACAAGATAGTTTACACAACCAATACAAGTAAATCTCATCTTTCAATTCATCATTATAAAGCTATACATTACAAGACTATGTATTGTAGGCATGCTATACAACAAACAACCTCTATCCAGAAAGAATACAAATTTTATTTTTCATACAGCTTAATAATGGATCAAAACTCTTTACATAAGATTTAGAATTAAATAAGACATACAACATGAAATCTCTTGTCTTCTTTTCTCACTTATGATGTCCATCTACAAAATTGCTAGAAGACGGGTCGGTTCAATGAACCGAGCATGATAAGCACTAAGCATTAAAGTAAAGTGCATTCCCTAATTGCTTCATAAAACAACTCGCTTTTATGAAACAATTAATAGGTATCATACAAATAATCATAATTAATAACATCCGAAAGAAGAACAATTAAGAGATTTTGAATTCTTTATCAAGAAAAGAGCATAATTTAATCTGCAAGATCAGAATTAGATCATAAGACTTAATTGATCCTATCAATCACTTTAACAGTCAACAAGTCTTTCCATTAAATTACTTCATAAATTCATGAGGATAGAAAGACACATTGAACTTTTCCAATCTGCAAAGGAGTTAGTTACAACATATCTCATATTAGTATGTTTCATCTTTCCATACGAGACAAGGAAGAAAATCAAATAACGAGAAGTTCAATCAATGAACTTATACAGTCAACAGAAAAAGGATCTCAAATAGGAAAAGGACCCAATCCATATTTCATTTCATTTATACTATGAAATGAAATCCATCATCTAATTTATACTTAGAAGTTCTTTTAGTTAGTTCCCAAAAGAGAACTCAAAACCGAATGCACAGTCAAGCATGCACACTACCAATTTCCATTACAAACTTACAAAATGATTACCTATTTCCATTCACCAAGCTCAAGTTCAGATTCAATTCCCAAAACAAAATTCACAGTACTATCTCTAAACATCATATTATCCCCAAGAGATCCTAATCTCTTCTCCGTCAAAACCCAAAGATTCGTTCGATGAACCCAACAAGATTAGAAACATGCAACAGTGCAAGATAGACAAGGGTCGATGAAACTCATGGTTACAAGGACTGAATCTCCAAGCATACAGAATAGAGATAATGTATCCCGTCATACTACACTTGCATACAAGGTTTAAATTCAACATTCAAATGAAACCCATGAATGGGATGAAAGGTTTGAAAAGAGTAAGTAGCTAAACAATTCACCAAATAAAAATACTATCCCAACTTCTTCTAACATTAATAAACGAGAATCATCACAACATTCTCAACTTCCATTAAAGGCTTGCGACAAGTAAGAATTTTCCCAACATCTAAGACAAAAAGGAAGTAAGTAATTCATTCCATGAACCTTTACAAATGATATGACTGTCCCTTAATAGAACGTAGTTCCAATTCCAATTATTTCTAAGAACAAAATAGACAAGTTTTCCCCATAAGACATGGGCACACTCAGAGCAAATATGAACAGAATACACTCAATAATTCACATGCCCCGTCAAGTTCGAAAACATAGTGCAATCAAGAAGGTAGAAGCAAAACAACCATTCCTTCTCAAAATAAAACAAAGGAGGTATCAAAGAAGTTACATGGTTAACTTGACCAAAAAACTCACAAGACCCCTTCCATCAAGAAATTACTAAAAGAGACTGAAGATTAAATTCATAATACCTAAAAATATACAACATGTTGTTTTCCAGATATAGAACAAAAAAACCAACAATGAATTACCTACACTACATTAAATACGTGCATCGATCACAAGTTTAAATAACACAAACTCAAATACGAGTTTAAAATGGGATCCCATGGCCTTAATCAAAGCTCAGAATAACACCAACACCCTAATACGGGTTCAAGCCTTCCATTTCCCTAAGGAAGAATTAAAACCTTAGTTAAGAGATTAAGTATAGGGCACAACGCAACAACTCAACAACAAATTCAGTAATCATAAGAACCGCATACAAGTTCAGTTGTTGAATACGAAGATTCAACAATGGTCCAAAATTCAATAAGTTCAAACATAGTCCAAACAACCACATGGTCCCAATAAAGCTAAAAAAATCTGTCGCTTCAATACAAGTTTAGAATATTCATGGAGTTCTATTACAACTACCCAAACACAAACTTAAACAGAGATACAAAGCCATCCCAACAACACTATCAGTTCAAAACGGCCAAGGAGCTTCTACTTCAAACTCAACAAGCTTAAGTATAGGTCAAAACGTGACAACCCAACAATGAATTTAGAACCCAAACAAATTCAGAACCCAACAACGAATTTAGAACCCAACAAGAAATAAGCCAACTCTTTCCACCTTATTTTTGAATGCAAGAAAACAAAGCTTCGAATACAAACTACAAGCTTAAATATAATAACATAACTACTAGTTCAAGTTATAGAGTTCAAATAAGCTTCAAGTATAGATTGCGAGTTCCATAACAAATCATATGCAAACCTCGACAACCAACCGAGACTGAGAGAAATTTCCCAAAGCTGTCAATAACAAAGTAAAGAATTCACATTCCAAAACCCACATAATTTCCAAGAATACATGTAAGTGAATAATCATATACATCATGCAAATAGAAAATTTCTAAAGTGAGCAGAATTGTTTTAATGAATCATTTAGAAGAAAGTAAGAAATCTTAATGGGTAGAGCCTATCATGCCTGATAGTGCCTCTGTCGATTCGAAGAAGACTTCCAACCGAGTTTCCAACACCTCTTCTTTTCCAAGCAAGATCAAACAACCAAAATATTTTTCCACAATGCCACTTATACATTCCTCGAACTGAAAATAGCTTAGAGAATTCAAAAATTTTTTCCACTAAGTGGAGATCAAACTGCTAGTTCGAAGAACCAGATAGCTCCATGCAAAGAAAAAATTGTGAAGCATGAAAAATAAAACAACCCCAAACAAATCCACCAACATGCCTTCTAAGATGGCTTTGCTCACCAAACCCGAGGCATATTAATGACATTAATTCCAATTTTCCTACTTATCTTTCCTTGCCACTACCATTCATAGTTAGCGAGACCTAATTGCACTTCAAAATACATTTCCAAACTTAGTGATGCCTCCACGTAGGTCCCTCTAAATTTCACTAGCCCCTACCAAACTGGTAGTACTTATTAGCATTTAAGACCAAATCAAATCAAAATCAAATCCCATTAAAAGCTTAGGAATCGCCACTTATCTCCCACTTGCCAACCGACCCATAGGTTCCTTCCATGCCCATTAGTTTAGGATAGATAAAATTCACTTAGGTTAGATATTAGGTTAGTTTAAAAATATAACCTTAGGATATAACCTTCTATTAATAGATGCCACGTTAGGATAGGATGTAGATTTAACCAAAATAATAGATTTAGAAATAACTTCGCATCCCTAGGTTATTTCCTAACAAGCTAACAACTTAGGTTATAATGTCATCCCACATAAAGTGGTGTAGTAAGAGTTAGGTAATTACCCGAGTCCCGAATCTATTAGGGTAGACCGTATAGGTAAAAGGGTACATAATAATTTATTTTTCTCAAGAATCGTAAAGAAGGGTTTTTGTTTCCCTTAATGCCATTAAACACCCTACAAGGGTCGATTAAAAAGAGCGAGCGCAACACAAAACAAAATGCGAGACATGGTCCTTCGAGATAGTAAAGAATTTACAACAAATCATAAGTTTAGTCTGTTTAGTCTCTTGATCTATGAACATCGCTTTTCATTTAGTCTAGATAAGAAGATTTTAAAACATTCCTTGGATCAATGGAATGTATCCAAGGATGATTCCATTAGTAAGTGATAAGTTTTCAACCATTCAAACTAGATTACAACTTACTCATAAGAAGTGAATTAGATTATCAGAAGCAAACATACCAACCCTACAATCAAAGAGCCGAAATGATTTATCCATATCAAGCATGATCTTCGATAGTCAAAAGAACACATATTTAACAAGAAAATCACATGTCAACACTTGAAATGCAAAGGAGGAATATAACAATTTTCAAGGGTGTTACAGTGATGCCCCCTTTCGGTGAAAGGGGAGTGGTAGTAAGAATAAACGTTGAACTAAAAGTAGATGTGAAATGATGTAATAGTGAGAAAAATGTAGTATAGTAGATGTCACAAAATTGTGTGTATGTTGAGTTGAAACTATGGCATATTGGAATGTGTATAGTATGATGGTAGAAGAAATTCTAATCGAATGGTGTAAATGGGGAATAAAACATAGTAGCAAAGCTCAAGATATGATTAAAACCATATATCATGTATTAATTGGAAGAACACGTGCAAATGGTAACCATAGTCAAATGGAAAATTGAAGTTTACTATATATAGTAATAGTAAAAGGTGAAAAAAATTAACTTCATTTGGACCATTTTTGAGTGGGAATCAAAGCTATGAGTATGTGAAGATGTCATAGATTAGGGCAGCAAGGTTGATGAGGTTCAAGATGGTGGTGAGGGTTGTGGTGTCACGCAACAGATCAATTGGAAAGTATGAGCATTTTCAAAACATTTGTTGAAATTAGGTCGATTTTGTGCAAAGTTTAAATTTTTAATTTTTGGATGTTTTTGACTGGGTAGGAGGCCAAGGCATTAACATCCTTTGGAACACCAACATCTAGTTCCGTGCACTAATGACCTTCTCCTAGGTGCCCATGTCCTGCTCTGGCGCGGCAATCCAAGAGGCTATTTTGACCACATAATGTTAAATATGTGGAATTTGATGATTTTTTGTTGCATGAGTGGTTTTTTTTGCATATATATGAGGTGCTAATGTCACGATTTATTGGTTTTTATGTTGTGCAGAGGGATATTCATTCAATGGAGCTCTGTGGAGGTCGTCATTTGAGTACAATGTTGAATTTGGGCTTATCTAACGTTCAATGGGATATGCTAGACTATGTCGGCCTATGACACATAACGAGATTGGGGGAAGTGCCCTATAATATGTTGATGGATCACTACATTATGTGAGAGGTGGTGTGCAGATACATGTATTTTTGGTTACCTACTAGGGAGATGATTGTGACCACAGAGGATGTGTAGGGTATATTATGACTACCAATCATGGGCGAGAGTATACAAATGATGGTTGTAAAGGATGCTCATAGAAAAATGAGAGCAACAAGGTAATACTTTATAGGCACATAGGTACAAACAGAGACCCATATTAGTCTAGATGCCATATTGAGATCAAGTGTTCCATGATTGCGAAGTTCATTGCAGTGATTATTACTTCATCAATGGTAGTGGAGGGTGGTGATGTGAGCATCTTGTATAAGATGCATGTCATTTGTAAGTGTATAGAGGAGCATGAGACAAGGTTTACATGGTCATGATGTGTATTAGCATATAAGTATAGAGACCTAGACATGTTTACATAGGAGGACCATGGTGGTGGACTTGGAGCCACCACATTGTTACATGTTTGGGCTTATGAGTACATTTCTATATTGAGGCCCCTTCATGGACCATAGGCAATTGGGCAAGGCCGGATATTTTTACAATAAGGTGGACAAGAATGCGTAGTAGAAGACTCAATACTACTACTTATAAATTGATCTTGGATCATATGGAACCGGGGACTATTATGTCGAGGCCGTACTAATACTATGATGGATGGTAAACGGATGGAGTATAACTATGGTGCATTCAACGCATGATGTGGTTAAAGGATGGTTTTGGGAGTGGCTAAGTTGTTTCAGCTTGAAGATGGCTTAGGATGTATCACATCCAATAGAGAGCGAGGATGTCAGAGTTGAGGAGGCCGGGCCCCATAATAGCATAGTTAGACCCTCCTAGCTTTGATGAGGTAGATGCGGTCATAGATCCCATACAGGTGGATGATGCAAGATGTACTCAAGCCTATAGTGCATGGTGGGTGGCACATCGATGGGTGCTATTATTTCATATTATCATAAATGAGTCGGAGTGCATCATCATCGGTTTGAGGAGAAAGAGGCATGCACCTTCCCGATGGCGATGGTATAACAAGGCACTAGCAGAGCGTGAGTATTATTTGTTGTTAGTTGTTGATTGTCACTTAGTTGTTATATGTTTGTAATCATGTGTGAGTATGATGAATAGGGGGGAAGAAGACCAATGACCCTAGCGTATGTGTAAGAAAATGAAATTCATTTATATAATACCCTTAAAAGTCAATAATGAACCATAGAACAAGAGTGCATCATCTGGAAATGGTGTGATAGAGTGCGCTATATAGATAGATCAATGAAACATATAACACAAATATGGAGTGGGGTTCTTATTGTAACATATCCCTCAATAGTCATGTAAGAAATATAAGAACACAAGTGCATCATCGGGTAATGAGGTGAGAAAAATCATCTACCAAAGATGAAGAGGTTGACGAGAGAGCGGTGGAAGCATGTGAAGTGGTAGCAACATGAGTGTAAGATCCAAACTGAATGTCGAATGAGATGGTGCCAATGATGGGAGATGTAGTGGTAGTGTTAGAAAATAATATTAGGTGTTTTTATAAACCTTAGTTTATAATTAAATAATTTAGAATATTTATATTCTAAATTATTTAATATAAACTATGAGTTTATGGTTAATTTATTTTTAATTAAATCAATTATTTAAACTAGAGGTATACCCCGTCACTTATATGTTCATAACCCTTGGGGTTATATAAATATGGTCATGGGCCATAATCGGGTGAATTGGATTCACACCGGGTAAAAACATGGAGAGGAGTGAGGAAAGGAGTTACTAGACTATGTAAAAGTTTCTCTTATATGAAAAATTATTATTCATGGTTTTTTACCCCATTGGGGTTTTCCACGTTAAATATGGTGTCACTGTGTTATTTCATTTATTTTCTTTGTTAAATGTTTGATTATTAATGTTTAGATTAATAAAAATTTTATATGGTTATTTATAACCTCGGTCCTAATAGGTAGGAAGCACATATGTTGATGGCTTAGGAAGCCAATGTGAAGTAGTAGTACTGTGAGGTGGATGAGATGATGTTTTGTTGAATGAGTAAAGGTGGAGGACAATCTTAGCGAGATGAATGACTACCTTTGAAGTGAGTGGAGGAGACAAGTGAAATAAAGTGGAAGCATGCTTATGTGGAATTGGAGAAAGAGACTGCTCATAAAATCAAGAGTCAAAGGAAATGACACCCTTGTCTTCTAATTATTATAGTTTGTCACGAAGAAGGCGCAATATCATCATTGTCACAATGGCCATTTATGTAGTGAAAATTATAATAAGCATGATCATGTTGGCAACACAAGTGATGAGGAGGATGATGTTGATTAGAGGGAAAGCAAATTAAGTGCTTATCAAGTAGAGTATGCAAGACATCATGAGGATTAATAGCACATGGGAAATGTAATGGCTCCCAAGTAGGAGATGGGGAATACTTAGGTGGAGAGAAACATGGTGGCAGAGATGGAGGATTCCTATACGGTAGAGGGCATGGAACATGTTTTCGAGGTGGATGAGATGGAGACCTTAGAGGACGTGCAACAGATGGAAGAGGAGAAGAAGAAGTAGACGATGTAGCAAAGTGGAATGAGTAGAAGGGGGATCTATAACATGTGCAACAATTAAATCTTGTTCTATATCAATAACCTTATAGCATAAAAGTGTAAATGGTTCACATGTGTCATATTGTAATTTTCCTTTTCAATGTAGGAATCAAGCCACAACAAGAAGATAAATTTCATCTCTAGATCAATAGGCTGAAACACTAACTAATGCATGCAAGAATTGAATCATAAAATGTAATCTACAATAGGTTCTTTCTTTCCTTGATACAAGCTAGGTAAGCGGTCATGTGTAACTCTAGGACCATTGTTAAGCATGAAGTGTCTAAGAAAAACATCTTCCATTTCATAATATGTACTAATAGATCCAAAAGGAAAATGAGTGTACCATTTAAGAGCATCATCAACAAGACTATGATTTATTAACAATCGATCATTCAAATAAGAATCCATAGCTAAACGATAATGCTTAAGATGCAAATATGGATTGTCATTGTCATTGAAACATGAAAATGTAGGCATGATAAAATCCTTAGGAAAAGTTGAATTGTGAATTTTATTTGGAATAGGATTTTCATGAAGAGAGTTATTATCAATAAAATCATAGTATTATTTTCTTTCAAGAGTGAGAGATTAAAATTGAGATTACAAATGGCCAACAACATGCATGAGTGATAAAATATCATGTGAAGGAATCATAGAAGATGTGAGAGGCACATTGAGAGGTTGAAGCTTTCCATTATGAGTGATCATGGGAATGTGAGAAGAAGAAGCAAAAGATGAAGATGTTATGGGCATGCTAGATGTAGTGGCTAAATAAATAAGACAAGGTATACTAGGAGGAATAAAAGAGATAACATGAATATCATCTAGTGAAGAAGAAGAGGAAAGAGGAGGAGAACATGGAATATCAATAGAAATGATAGTTCCTATAATTCAAACAATTAGTAGAACCAAAAGAAACCATAAGAGGTGAACTAGTAGGAGTGGTAGAATCACCATGAATGAAATTGGACACAACCTCGAAGTAGAAGAAAGTGGAGTGGAAAATTCACATTCAGCATTCTTAAGAGAAGTAACATCCTCACTAACATGTTCATGATCAGAAGTATAATCAACATCAATATCAAACAAAGTTTCACATGTAAGTATTTCATCAAGCAAGTCATCAACATATAGAGAAGTAGGAGAAGAACTATCATAAGATATATATTTATAATCATTGGAAATATTTTTAGAAATAAAATAAGCATGAGATATAACTTTACATTCATCCTGACTAGTATGAGAAACATCATCATGCACATGTACATTTTCATTATTGGAAATAACATGATTTTATCTACAGTAGCACAATCAAGACCAAGCATATAATCTATAAGAGCATCATCATGTGTTGTAATAGAAATAGAAGAAGGTGGAGTAGCCTTGGTGACTATAGAAGAACAAGGAGTGCAGTGCATCTAGAAAAGTTTTGGTTTGGTGAAACAATGCTTAGACTAGATTTGCAAAAACTAGTAGGAACTTTGTGTTTGTTAGCAAGAAGCAATCTTTGAACATTTTCATCAAATCAAACATTGTGATAAATATCAAGAAGTTTAGCCTCAACATCATCATCAAGGAAAGGATTGACACTAACATGATGCATAGTTTTCGTAGGAGAGTAAGATCAATTTTTAGCCATTAGGGTTTGTGGATCCTAGGGTGAGGATTTCTAAAAGAGGGGTTCACCAAAATGATTTAATAAAAATCAGAATATTTAGTCTTAATTTCAAATTCACTACAATGATATACGATAAAATACAAAAGATAATAACTCCAAAGATGTAACCATGTAGGTAAATGAGATAGATAGGGAACTTATCGATTTTTCTTATCTGAAGTATATTTGAACTGGAAAACTGATGGATAGGCTGGGAAGAGTTTCATAAATGCTCGATATAAATTTTGGAACTTGCATACTGGCCAATACATGGATTTTTGGGTGAGGGTGAGGGCGCCCGGGTACAGAGACCTCCTATAGGCACTTATGACTGCGTAGAGGGTCGTGATCTAATTTTTGTGTTGCTAGGGTTTTCTATCCTTTGTTTTTGGTCACTTATATGTCACTAGATGATCACTTAAATTCATTAGTAACCCACAAAAAAATGATATCCTGTAAAACCCCCAAACAACATCAAATCCTAAAAAAATATGCAAATGTGGATTCGGGACCGACCCGGTGGTCACCCAACATAGTGAACTTACAATCAAGCATTGCATTACATCTTAGACTCCATGTACTTTTATGTGATTATTTGTTAAATCATGTCACCCCCTCATTTGTGAGGATTTTTCTTGCTCCTCTTGAAATTCTCCCTCATGGGGAGAGAAGAGGACCTTTTTTTGGGAAGCTTTTGCTTGGAGGCTTGTGGATGTTGGAGCTAGAGCTTGCTTGGGGCAAGAAGTGGAAAAGTTAGAAGTTTGAGATTTTGAGAAATAGGCTCCTTGAGCTCATTTGTTGTTTTATATCAAGTTAGATATTAGTCTTGGTTATTTAAAATGTGTGTTGTTGCATGTTGATTTTGATTGTTTTTTTACTTTATTTGCTCCATCCATCATATGGCATGATGGAGTTTTGGAGTTTGTGGGGGAAGAGAGAGGGATTTTTCCCTCTCAATCCTCATGGATTAATGGGCAAGCCTTGTAGGATTTAAGTTACTCCCCTCAAATGGTTTGAGGTGGGGAAGGTGGTTCATATGGCTTGAACCTCCTTCCCCATTCTTGGTGAGGAAACCCCTTTGGGGTTTGAAAATCCTTCCAAGAAGGATTTGGTGAAAGGGTGGAGAAATAAGGAGGGCTTGAATGACTTTGGAGGAATAAGGAGGGTGTGGAGATCTTGGTTTTGTGTAACTAATGTTGGTTACCACTTTTGGAGAACTCCTTTCTTCTCTTCCCCATTTTAGAGGTAGAACATGGTTTCTCCTCTTTTTCATCTTTGCAAAATTGATGTCTTGTTTTAATATTTGTCTTGTCTTATGTGAATGTAATGTTGGTTGTTCACCCTTACTCTTGTGCAAAGTTGTGGATAGTAGTCCTCTTTCCCATGGGCTTGGGGAGGCTAGCATGTCTTCCAACCTTGGAAAGGCATGTGATGATGCCTAAGGTTGGGTGGTTTAACAAGCTTCTTCTCCTTGTGTTGGATTCTTTTGAAGGCATTTGAAGTTGGATCACAAGATGGATGTTGGTTTGGAGTTTGTGACATCTTGGTCTCTCCTTGTCCTCTCAAATCTTTGTGAATCATTACTTGCATTGTAACCTCTTGAGTATGGCTTTATGGGAAGATTCTTTGGCATGCAAAAATTTCTCATCTTGTGAATTGAAAATCACTGTAAGAAGTATTGGTATTTGAAAGCTTTCTTTCAATCTTGGGAAGGAGTTGTTAGGTTGTTTTCTTATGTATTTTAACATTTTTTGAAATATGATGTAATTGTGAATTTTTGCAAAAGAAGTCTTGTAAAAATATTTATATTCCTTTAAAATGCATTGAGTAGAATATAGTTATATTCCTTTAATATGCATTGATTTGAATATCATTTTGAAAAGGAAGATTGTTTAAAGAAAGTATGTTTTTCCTATAAGAATGATGTTAATCTTGTTGGGTATCCTCCTTGTGAAAATCTGAAATATTCATTTAATTTTACATTTGAAAAGAAAGAAGGTTCATTAGAAATAATGCTCTTCATGAAATGGATTTCTCTCTTACAATTTTGGTAAACACTAAACAAAAGAATGAAATCAGTTTTGTCTACTATACATGAGAACTCTAAAGAAATTATTTTATTAGAAAAGTAAATGTGAGTTGGTTCCCTTCCTTGCAAGGGTAAACATACTATACTTATTTGTCTCTTGTGAACTATTTTTACTACTCTCTTATTTTATCACATAAATGAGTAGATCATTCAATAAAGTTTCAATCTTTGCAAACAATAGGGATAATCCATCTTTTTTTTTAACTTGTATACTTTCACCTTTTGGCATATGATATGATTTTATTAATGTATATTTCATTTAGTTGAATATCATCTTTATATATATATATATATATATATATATATATATATATATATATATATATATATATATATTTATATATAATATAGTTAATCCTATTTTATTTATAGTAAAATATATGGTTAATTAAAATATTAATAATATATGGTTTGAAAATTACATTTAATAAATATTAAAATATTAATTAATGTTAACTAATTTATAAATTTACTAATAAATATAATCTAGACTAAATAAAATAAAAGTAAAATAAGAAAAAAAAATTAAACCAAATTAAAAAAATAGTTTTGGGGAGGGTCGAACCCCTCCCACCCCCTGTGCACCCACCAGGGATGCACCACCGCCTCCCCCAACGCCTTTATCCTCCTATGCACAACCACGGCCCCCAACTCCTTACCCACCATCCTCCAACCCTACGCGCAGACCCGATCACTCCCCATACCACCGCCCTCTCTCCTTGCTTCTCCTCCTCCACGAAGCCACGGACTTCCCACACCGCCACCGCTCCCATCATCGATGGGCCTCTCCCCCACGTAGTCCCATTTACCTCCTCTACCATGGGCGCCGCCCTCCTTTCAACCTCGCCAAAGAAAAAAGATATCATAAAAAAAATGAGAGAGATTTTGGTGTTATTGCACTTTGCTATAAGATACTATGTAAGTATCCGTATGAAAAAATTGTAAATCCCTCTTCAAACATTTATTCTTTCTCCCCTCCATTAGCACTAGAATTTCCTGCAAGAATTTTTTTAGCTAAATGAGTAGAGAAAACAAAGAAAATTATTTGTGAGGAAACTCTTAAAAGAAATTTAGGGTTATCCCCAAATCCACGGTGTAGGAAAATTTGATCTTACGGCTCATATTATACTTAGGGTGAGACTTTTAGGTTCACGTAGCTTTTAAATAAGGTATGAGATAGAATTTATCTCTCCTTCTCTTCATTTAGGTAAAGGAGAAAAAAAAATTAAAATAAAGTTAAGTGGAAAGTTTTTTTTTGTATTAAGTTTACTTGGGAATTATGGGAAATTAAGTAGAAAGCTTGATCTTTAGGTTGCATTAAAGGATTTTGAAAAAAGATAAGTAGAATAAATAAATAAATAGTTTTTGTTCTTTATAAATCATATGGTTCTTTTTGTTAGAAACTTGTTACTCTTCTGGAGACTAGCGATGGTGCTAATATAACCTAGGATCATGTCCTTTATATCACGGGTTTATGTTTAAATGTATTACTCCTTTAATTAAAATAACTTCTAAACTTGGTTAGTATAACCTCCCTTCTTAGAAGGGGATAAAATTGTATATTTAAACTATATTATGATATAGTATAATAACCCTCAGTCGATCAAATTAATTATTTAATGGGAAATGGTTAAGCGAATCATTAGTATTATTTAGTTCTTTCAAAGAAAAAAATTATTAACCATTTTTTCTTGAGTGGCTTTCGGAGTGTTTTTCTAGTGTCTCGGGCGGGGCATTACATTTGGTATCAGAGCGATGGTTCACACACGTGGACGCTCTGGGTAGAACTTTTAACTGGTTATTAATGTTTTCATAATATTAAAAGTAAAACAATTAAAATCATTTCCGCTAAACTGTTCCATGGGTAAAGTTATCTCTCGAGTAACCGCTTGGAGTAAAATGTTTGCTAAGACAATAGATGGTAGGCACATTTTGATCACCTAATTTGTTTAAAACAATCAGTAAAACTTAAGAAAATGTCATGTTTAGATAACGTGCAAAATGGCTTCTTGGTCTCCATAGTAGTGATGGATTTGGATAATCTTGTTCCCTAGTGACATGGGAAGCCACATCAGCTTTTAAAATCAAATTTTAAAAACCATTTGATCATATAGATAAAATCATTTTTGAGCTCTTTTAATCGCATTTTGTTTGGGACAACACTTAAAATTTAAGTAAAATCGTTTCGATTTGGACACAAAGTGGAGAGCGTTAGTAGGAAATTGAAATTTTGACTTCTAACTTGTAGTATTCCTCCATGTCCATTGTCTGCAATGATTAGATTCAAGAAAAAGGAACGGAAAGTTAGTTTTCCAAGGGTGTTTAGGAGGTCTCTAGACGTTTTGGTACAAAACACAAACTTCACAATAACATTATTTAGCTCCGGAAAGAAGATCATAACTAGAGTGTTAGTGTTTAGTTTTTCATTTTGTAAGTTGCGTCGGGTTCTCTATATATAGGAGAATAGATTCAAGCTGTCAAAACTCATTTCCAAGTTGGTATCGGTTATTTTCTAGGCCCTTTTTGTAGCCAATTTTCACTAAAAGTATGTTGTAATGCAATAGTAAAACTCTAATAGTTGGCTCTGAGAAGGCGCTTCCCAATTGAAACCTATTCACGCCAGTAATTAGAAATGTACATCTTGTTTGACTCTCTGTATAATAGAGAATTGACTGAAAGCTTTGTTTCACCATTTGGGTGTTGGGTACATGTCTTGGCAGGATTCCTTTGTAGCCATTTTCTCTAGATCGTAGAACAAGAAAATTAGGTCTTAATAAACAAATAGGTTTCTTAGGACACCTTTGGAAGGTGAAACATGTTACAATATGGTTATTGTTTTAAGCTACATGTTCTAGGTTGAATGCTAAGACCCAAAATAAAATTTTGTGCAACAAGTCATTTTTGATTGCTAACGGCCTTGGTTAGGATGATCCTTTTGGACATCGAAAAGGGCTAGTTGTTGGTGTTGTAAATAAGCAGTAGGTAAAATATAGGATTGTAGAATTGTTATCTTGATATAAGGAATATGTTTATGGTGTTGTGTTGGTTGCTTCTTGTTTAGTGATCCTTTGTTTCTTAGGAATCGCAACCGCCATGTTAGAGGCACCTCTTTAGATCGAATGAGACCCTTTCGGTATGGGTGTAAACTAAATAATTGTACCTTGCATAGAACCACCAGGTGATAAAATAGTCTTCCACGTTTTGATATTTCACTACTATGAAATTTTGAAAACAATTTCTACTCCTATGGTATATGTTGCTAATCTTAGTTTTATAACCCTTTTATAAGGAAATTTAGCAAATGATCTTATGACCTTGTTGTTTTCCGTTTCAAAATTGTGATTTAAAATTAATTATAATTGGATGAAAATAATTGCTAACTCCTCTCTAAACAATAAATGATAAAGGGAAAGAAAGTTAGTGCCTCTCCTTTTTTTTGGTGGTGTTGCTCGAAGTGATAGTTTTTAGCTAGATTATCCTCTTCACGTAACGTAGGAATGCTGGTGCTATTATTAAATGAATCTAGTTTTCATAACTCCAAATTCTCACCAAAGCTCTTGGTATAAATTTTAGAGTTAACTTCGGAAAAGGTCTAGTTAATTTTCTTAATCCTTTTGGAGCTCGATAAACCTATCTATATACCATAACCACTTATTAAGTTTTGTTGCATGGTAACTTGGTTAAAACCTTCTTACTTTAGTAATTACACATGTGATTTCAACTCTCCTCAAGTTGATTTGAAATGTTCTGAGTTAATCATGTTTATAATGCTTTTACTTACGTGTAGAAATAAGGGAATCACCCTCTTTCTAACCTCAATTCGTGGACTTAGAAGAACAATGGTCATGCAAAAATTTTATATATATAATAAATATAAACAACGATATTTTATCTCTCTCTTGGAAAGAAAATAAAATGAAATGAATTAGTGTTGAACACTTTCTTGGTTAGGCATTATGTTGTATCGATGATGGTGTTGACTGTGAAAGAACAATTAATGTGGTCCAATAGGGGTGAAAGTAATGTTTCAAAATCCACAAAAATATATATTTATTTATAAATCTAAAAGCACAATTGTGTACACTTACCTTGTAAACAATAATGGAATATTGTAATTATTTGTATCTTGGAAAACTCATCATATATATAATTAAACAATGTTGGTTGGATAAACAATGTTAATCATTGTTACCCCTTAAAAAGCTAAAATTGGGGTGATCCTAAAACTATTGCTTCAAATGGGATAGGTGATGTTTACTAATCTTTGTCTTGTGATATTCATATGGTTTACACACTAAATGGTTGGAATTTTGTAAGTAACTTAGGTATTGTTTTGTCTCCTAAATGTTTAGGTGAGAAAGTTAATACGAATGATAGAATGGTTGCGATGATCTCGCAAATCCGATATGCCTTTGACTATTGGACTCTTAGGAAACTCTTTTATAAGATTTCATTCACATAGAAGAACTCTTAGTATGTTATTATAATATAAATGATGTAAAACCTTATTGCAAGGACTAACAATAATGACTAACTAGCCTTTCCACCTACCGTGGGTAAAGACGTCCTTTGTAATCAGTATAAACACTAGTTTAATATAAATATATATATACAAATAAATTGAAATTATTTTGGGGTCCTCTTTAAAACATGGTTCTATTTTCTATTACCACTCAAATAGGGTGGCGTAATTCAAATTTCTTTGTGTAATATGAATTCAACCCTAGTTAATAAGTGTATTTATTTTATACTTATATCTCTTGCGACCTAATGGGCCAAATTACGACGAAATAATTGTTAAGTAAAAGTTAGCGTAAGTCAAATATCTTGAGAAGAATTAGACTGTACCTTTCCTTAAAGGAAAATGGGTGTTGATGTCTTGTACGCTTGAGGAAAGTACGAATGGAAAAGTTGTTGCATCCCGTCATGGTGGTATATTGTAATTGTCATAAGTATGATGATATGATTAGGAAACATTTTTTTTAAATGAATTTTGTTTTGTGTAACTTATTCATGTTTTTCTTTGGACTATAGTAATTAAGAACGATAAAAAATTAAGTAAAACTTTTCTTATATCGTATTGAAATGGAAAATTGTGGTTTGTTGTTTCATTAAGGAGTTATGGCTTGTTTGGGGCATAGAAAGTTCTAAGGTTTCTTTGTCATAGTGTGAACTTATATGTAAATAAATTATAAACAATAATAAATTCAATTTTCGTTTAGGAGACTTCTAAAGCAATCTTGGCTTGGAATGGAAATGCTCTTTAAAACAATACATACTATGAAAACTTTGGAAACCAAACTAGAAAACCAGTCCTAACCTAGTGGTTGACTATATATATATTTCACCCACAAATGTTTTCTTTGAATACTATCATTTAGTGACCATAAAAATAATGGCCAAATTAAATCAACACCTTTAACTATGCTTGGTATTATGTGAATCTTCATCCTTGACCTTAGTGAATAGTACGGATGTTTGAACTATTTTAAAAGACTCGTGAACCATTTTTTTGTCAAAATTTAGAGTAATGATGGGTTAGTAGATAAAACCACACGGAACTTGGAAACCTTTTCTCTCTCATCGTATGGTATTTGTGACACCTTGGATAGTTTCCTTAAGTGTTCTAGTACGCAATTAATATTCAAAACTTTTTAATTCATTTTAAAACAACATTTATGTTCCCTTCGCTCATCCATTTTTTTTTCCTTTAATATTGGACCTTATGTTGTATATCCTCTTATTTGGACCCTTATAGGAAAGATAGATGATGAGGAAAATGAATTCGGTTTATACAGTTCTCCTTGGTTAACATTCTCTTATTTGAGGAATACTTGTTCTTGGACCTTGTTACACTTAAAAGGACATGTTAAGACAAAACAAAATATTTTAGTTCCTTTAAAAATGACCTTAATGTTGGACTTACACTACGATGTGATACCTCGTAAAATCTTATCCCTATCTCTTCCAGTGACTTCCCGGAGGAAGTCTAATTTTAGGAGAGGGGGATGTAGTGCCCACATTTTCTAGCCTCAATTATCTGCTAAATTCTTAAACCATAGTTGTGACTTAACATGGATTTTGACATATTTTTGGACATTATGATATGTTGGTTTGCCTTCATGGACATGTATGGTGATTTGGGGCGTGTAACACCAATTTGACTAGATTAGTAGATTGACACATTTTATTTGATATTGTGGACACTAACACTTTTCTATGTGATTTGGGTCAAATTGATACATGTTGGATAATTAGTTTAGTCACATACCTTGATTTTGTAACATATAATCGTTTTGCTGATAAGGATACATGATGGCATGGTGATATGACATTTTTATGTATTGTAATACCTAACATATGACGAATTGTGTGAGATTGTGCATTCCACGTTGATGATGGTGATATCATTAATTTACATGTTTGAATTTATTCACTTAGTGAGCAGCTAGTTTACTCTTGTATTGGACAGGTGCGTTTAATGTGTGCAATGAGTGTGCAGGTGACAGGTCACAGGAGAACATGGGATTCAGGCAGCTACACAATTTGGCACAAGTAGCCCATGGGGCTAAGTCCTAGCCATGTTTATTGTATGAGGCCTTAGTATTAGAGTTATTGTTTTGGGCACCATGAGTGACCCTCATTTGTAATGTAATATGTCTTGTAATATTAATCTTGCTTAGGGTGTTTAGTTGTGTTGTAAACTTGTTTTGGGGAATTAATGGCCCCACTTACATTAAGTTTTGAGTTTGTATAATGATGTAATTAATCAAAAGGGATTAGGGTCACATGTGAACCCTTGGGTGGGCCCCACACCCTCTACCCTTGTGCCCAAATGTGCCAAACCCGAAATTGGGCTATTTTAGGCATTTTTAGTGACCCCTTTTTAGTTTGGGAGTTCACTTAGCATGAAAATGGGCCCTTGGACCCTACCTAATAGGTAGGGGGCTTATTTCCAAGGCTTAGAGGGAGTTTCCCTCCCATTTTTCCTTCCTTTGGTCACATCCATGTAAGGTGGATGGGGATGTGTGTTTTGTTAAAAGTTGCACAAGTTTGTTTTGGTTATCATTTTGGGTAATTTGGGAGAAGAGGGTTAAAAGCTATTTTATCCTTTCTCCCTTTTATTTTGAGAATCTTTGACCTTGAGGGAAGAGAGGGTGACACATGTCACCCCTCATTTGTGAGGATTTTTGCTTGCTCCTCTTGAAATTCTCCCTCATGGGGAGAGAAGAGGACATTTTTTTGGGAAGCTTTTTCTTGGAGGCTTGTGGATGTTGGAGCTAGAGCTTGCTTGGGGCAAGAAGTGGAAAAGTTAGAAGTTTGAGAGATTTTGGAGGTAGGATCCTTGAGCTCATTTGTTGTTTTATATCATGTTAGATATTAGTCTTGGTTATTTAAAATGTGTGTTGTTGCATGTTGATTTTGATTTGTTGTTTTACTTTATTTGCTCCATCCATCATATGGCATGATGGAGTTTTGGAGTTTGTGGGGGAAGAGAGGGATTTTCCCTCTCAATCCTCATGGCTTGATGGGCAAGTCTTGTAGGATTTAAGTTACTACCCTAAAATGGTTTGAGGTGGGGAAGGTGGTTCATATGGCTTGAACCTCCTTCCCCATTCTTGGTGAGGAAACCCCTTTGGGGTTTGAAAATCCTTCCAAGAAGGATTTGGTGAAAGGGTGGAGAAATAAGGAGGGCTTGAATGAATTTAGAGGAATAAGGAGGGTGTGGAGATCTTGGTTTTGTGCAACTAATGTTGGTTACCACTTTTGGAGAACTTCTTTCTTCTCTTCCCCATTTTAGAGGTAGAACATGGTTTCTCCTCTTTTCATCTTACAAAATTGATGTCTTTTTTTATATGTGTCTTGTCTTATGTGAATGTAATGTTGGTTGTTCACCCTTACTCTTGTGCAAAGTTGTGGATAGTAGTCCTCTTTCCCATGGGCTTGGGGGAGGCTAGCATGTCTTCCAACCTTGGAAAGGCATGTGATGATGCCTAAGGTTGGGTGGTTTAACAAGCTTCTTCTCCTTGTGTTGGATTCTTTTGAAGGCATTTGAAGTTGGATCACAAGTTGGATGTTGGTTTGGAGTTTGTGACATCTTGGTCTCTCCTTGTCCTCTCAAATCTTTGTGAATCATTACTTGCATTGTAACCTCTTGAGTATGGTTTTATGGGAAGATTCTTTGGCATGCAAAAAGTTCTCATCTTGTGAATTGAAAATCACTTGTAAGATTGGTATTCCATTAGTATTTGAAAGCTTTCTTTCAATCTTGGGAAGGAGTTGTTGGGTTGTCTTCTTATGTATTTTAACATTTTTTTGAAATATGATGTAATTGTGAAATTTTGCAAAAGAAGTCTTGTAAAATATTTATATTCCTTTAAAATGCATTGAGTAGAATATAGTTATATTCCTTTAATATGCATTGATTTGAATATCATTTGAAAAGGAAGATTGTTTAAAGAAAGTATGTTTTTCCTATAAGAATGATGTTAATCTTGTTGGGTATCCTCCTTGTGAAAATCTGAAATATTCATTTAATTTTACATTTGAAAAGAAAGAAGGCTCATTAGAAATAATGCTCTTCATGAAATGGATTTATCTCTCTTACAATTTTGGTAAATAATAAACAAAATAATGAAATTAGTTTTGTCTACTATACATGAGAACTCCACAAAAATTATTTTATTAGAAAAGTAAATGTGTGTTGGTTCCCTTCCTGGCAAGTGGTAAAAATATTATACTTATTTGTCTCTTGTGAACAATTTTTACTACTCTCTTATTTTATCACATAAATGAGTAGATCATTCAATAAAGTTTCATTCTTTGCAAACAATAGGGATAATCCATCTTTTTTTAACTTGTATACTTTCAGCCTCTTGGCATATGATATGATTATATTAATGTATATTTCATTTAGTTGAATTTTAAAGTATAACTAGAGAGTGTTCTTTCAAGTTATTCATCATTGTATATATATATATATATATATATATATATATATATATTTCATAGTTATACATCCTAATTGTAAAACTCAAAAATCCTTTATAGTTAATCCTATTTTATTCATAGAGAAATATATGGTTTGAAAATAATACAGTAATAAATATTAATTAATATATTAAAAATATTAATTAATATTAACTAATTTATAAAATTTACTAATAAATATAATCTAGACTAAATAAAATAAAAGTAAAATAAAAAAAAAAAAATTAAACCATATAAAAAATAAAATAAAAACAGTTTTGGGGAGGGTCGAACCCTCCCCACCCTCGCACACCCACCGAGGCACCACCGCCCCCCCCATGCCTCTGTCCTCCTACACAGTCCCACGGCCCCCAACTCCTTCCCCACCATCCTCCAACCCCGCACACATGCACTCCCGATCGCTCCCCATACCACACCCTCTCTCCACCGCTTCCCCTCCCTCCACGAGCCACAAGTACTTCCCACACCGCCACCGCTCCCATCATCGACGGGCCTCTCCCCCCACCATCCCATTTACCTCCTCTACCGTAGGCGCGCCCTCCTTTCAACTCTGCCAAAGAAAAGATAACACAAAAAAAAAAGGAGAGAGATTTTGGTGTTATTTTTTTTCTATAAGATACTTTGTAAGTATCGTATGAAAAATTTATAAATCCCTCTTAAAACAATTATTCTTTCTCCCTCCATTAGCACTCTAGAATTTCTAGCAAGAATTTTTTTCAGCTAAATAAGTAGAGAAAACAAAGAAAATTATTTGTGAGGAAAATCTCTTAAAAGAAATTTAGGGTTATCCCCAAATCCAAGGAGTAGGAAAATTTGATCTTACGGCTCATATTATACTTAGGGTGAGACTTTTAGGTTCATGTAGCTTTTAAATAAGATATGAGATAGAACTTATCTCTCCTTTTCTTCATTTAGGTAAAGGAGGAATTTTGTTTTAAAAATAAAGATAAGTGGAAAGTTTTTTTTTGTATTAAGTCTACTTGGGAATTATGGGAAATTAAGTAGAAAGCTTGATCTTTAGGTTGCATTAAAGGATTTTGAAAAAGATAAGTAGAATAAATAAATAAATAGTTTTGTTCTTTATAAATCATATGGTCCTTCTTTTTTGAAACTTGTTACTCTTCTGGAGACTAGCGATGGTGCTAATATAACCTAGGATCATGTCCTTTATATCACGGGTTTATGTTTTCATGTATTACTCCTTTAATTAAAATAACTTCTAAACTTGGTTAGTATAACCTCCTTTCTTAGTAGGGGATAAAATTTTGTATTTAAACTATATTACGATATAGTATAATAACCCTCGATCGATCAAATTAATTATTTAATGGTAAATGGTTAAGCGAATCATTGGTATTATTTAGTTCTTTCAAAGAAAAAAATTATTAACCATTTTTTCTTGAGTGGCTTTTTGAGGAGTATTTTCCACTTTGTCCCGGTGTAGGGCATTACTGAGGACATAAATCTAATCACAACTCCCACTACCTATGCAATGTTTGTCTGCAGTACAAACCATAGCATACATCAAGCTCCCAACTGCTAAAGCATACGGAACTCATGCCATGTACTCAACCTCCTCATGTGATGTAGGACATTGATATTTTCTCAATTTGAAGTGTTGACCATATGTGTACTTAATTTTGAATTTTAAAATTAAACCTTTCCAACACCTTATTGATATAATGCTCTTGAGACAAATGTAACTTCTTGTTCTTCCTGTCTCCTAGAATTTGTATGCCAAGGATTATATTTATAGCTCCTAAATTTTCATTGTAAATGTGTGAGCTAATTTTTCTTTAAGCTCACTCTTTGATTAGATTTTCTTCGTCCTATTCAGATTAGTGAGCTAGAAATCAAAGAATACCAAACAACCTCAAATATGCAAGGGCTTAGTACCTTGGGAGATGATGATGAATGATACAGTGCAAAGTGGATGATGAATTCCTTTCTGTGATCTTGATAAACCTACAACTAAAAGACACTAAAGAAAATTGCTTAGATATTTTATGGGGGCTGCCCGACGAAGTGGACCCGAGAAGCATTCACTTCCTCGGTGGCTGTCAACCCCCGTGTGATAAAGAAAAATAATAGAAATGTAAGATAAACAAATAATGTGCAAACTAATAAACAAAAAACCTAATAATGTCAATGTGTAGATGAGCTATTGATCTAATCCAAGAATGTAATGTAACTAAGCTAAGTGAACCACCAAAGCATGAGAAGGGTACTATGGGGATTCCAGTGGAATTACAAGGGCACTATGAGGATGTTATGATAAGCAAGAGGCTACAATTTCATATTTTTTCTATCACTCTTTCCTTGTTCGAAAGAGGGGGGAAGGCCTATATTTATAGCCTAGAGATGGGGTTAGATTGGGGGTTATTAAGTAATCAGGGTTGGATAAAGTAACCTTGGTTAAGGGACATGATTTGAGTGATTAGGTTTGATATGGATATGATTTGATTGAGTGGGGCTCATGATTTGAATTAGTGGGTGAAATAGTGGATGTGATACGGATTTCTCTGCATGATTTAAATTATGAGTGGGACTCATGATTTAAATAAAGGAGTAGATGATTTAAAGGGTTGGATGAGGAGGATAAAGGAGTAGTGGGACTCATGATTTAAATAATTTTTGAATGATAGGACTAAATTTGGAATATTTAGATAACGAGGATTAATTATTTAAAAGTGAATCAATTAAATAATTAAGATTGTTTAATGGAACATGTATTTTTGATGGGAAATGGGATTTATTTAATTTGAAGGGAAAATGGATTCGAATGGGTAAAATTGATGAGGGAGAGCGAATGTGGGGTGAAGGGGAGGAATGATACCAAAAACTAGTGTCTACACACCAATGTCCTTCATACTAGATCTTGCAATAAGCATATCATCCATATATAGTAACAAAATAATATAGCTCCCATTTTCACGCCTTTTGAAATAAACACAATGGTCATATTCACATCTCAAATAACCATGCTCATACATGAAACTATCAAACCTCATATACCATTTCCTTAGGGCTTGTTTGAGCCTATATAAGCTCTTTTTCAACTTGCACACAATTTTCTCCTTACCCTTGACTTCATACCCAAACGAATGTTGCATATAAATCTCTTCCTTCAAATCACCATGAAGGAATGTCGTCTTGACATCAAGTTGCTCTAAATGTAAATATTCTTTCTACAACTAAACTCAATACGATGCATTATGGAAGTCATTTTAACAATAGGAAAAAGAGTTCACCAAATTCAATACTTGCTTTCTATGCAAATAGCTTTATCTACAAGCCTTACCTTGTATCTTTTATGTCCACCCTCTTCTTCCTTGATCCTGTAAACCCACTTGTTCTACAATGCTCTTTTATCTGCTTTGAAACTTAACCAAATCCAATGTTGGTTTTGTTTATAAGGAGTCCATCTCCTCATCCATGTCATGTTCCCACTTTGCTTGTGGGTTTTATCCTGCATTTCTTCTACAAATCTTTCGGTTCACCATTATCAATCAATAATAAATAAAACTAGGAAGGTGAAAATATTTCAGGAGGCCTACTTACCCTTTGTGACCTTTTTATTGAGATTTGGGGCGTTGAAGGCTCAATTTGGACCTCATATACATTCGTGTCCAAATCTAAGAGTGACTGACATGGTCACCTTCTACGACGTTGATTTGGTGAACCAACATCGATCTATCTCTCCGAATCGACGCCGATATGGGCGACCAATGTTGGTCGGGGTTAACCAACCATAGTTAGTGTGTAAACCTATAGGTTTTAATTATAAATACGAGAGTTCATTTTCATCCACAAACTTCTCCATCCGTTCACTTTTGGAGTACGAAAACTTAATCCATGTACATTCTCTTTTCATTACAATCAATGTCACAACTCTTAATTATCTTAGAACCTTCTAAATCCCAAAGCTGGAATCCAAAATCACCACAACCATAACCAATGAAAGTACATCTCTTAGATTTTGCATCCAACTTCTTTCTATTTTCTTTATCAATATGCACAAAATATTCTAAGCCAAATACTCTAAGAAAAGAAAGATCTACCTTTTTCTAGTTTAAGCTTCTTTTGGTATTCCACCATCAATGTGCTTTAAGGTCCATGGTTAGTTAAATAAATCATTGTGTCTACTACTTCTCGCCCAAAATAGTAAGGGCAATCCAGCATGTATCCTCATGCTTCTAGCATGTTTCATGATTTTCTTGTTCATTGTCTCGTAACACCATTCTCTTGTGGTGTTCTAGGAATTGTTCTTTCTTTTCGTATTCCATTCTTTGAACAATAATCATTAAAATCCTTGTTGCAGTACTCACCACCATTGTCAGATCTAAGGCATTTTAACTTTAAATTTGATTCATTTTCACAAGAGCTTTCCATTTTTAAAAGTCTCAAAAACATCAAATTTAAATTTAATACAATAAACATGTACCTTTCTTGTAGCATCATCAATGAAAGTCACATAGTATTGGGATCCACCATGAGAAGCTACCTGGGTTGGTCCCCACACATATGAGTGCACAAGCTCCAATTTTTACTTCTTATTTGTTGCCCCAACTTTGATAAATCGCACTCTCTTTTTCTTTCCAAGGATACAATGCTCACAAAAATCAAGATCTACATATTTCAAATCTGATAACTTGCCCTTAGCCTTTAAGATCTGCATTCCTTTTTACTTATATGGCCTAGCCGATTATGCCACATGCTTACATCGAATCTGAAGTCGATATAAAAAAAAGGAATCAGTAATACATGTATACAAATACAATGTTCCTACATTTTTACCTCTTTATACAACAAGATATCCCTTGGTAACTTTCCCAGAGTCAGCTGTGAATGTAACCATACAACTAGATTCACCCAATTGTCTTGTAAAAATAAGATTTCTCCTAAGGCTTAGCACATGCTTCACATCTTTCAATATCCATATATTCTATGTTGTAATTTTAGATGAACTTCCCTTTACCAATAATATTTCATGGTTCATCATCTCCTAAATAAACATGCCCAAAACTACCTTGGACATAATTTATGAAATAACCCTTATTAGGGGTTGCATGGAAAGAAGCTCCTAAATCTAAAACCCAAGATTCAATTTTATTATCCAAGGAGAGAATAAGGTCATCTTGCATTACCTTAGATTCAGCAACATTTGCTTCTTTACCTTTCTCTGGTACATTCTCTTTGTTTTCTTTGAACCAACAATCCTTCTTTACATGACCTTTCTTTCCATAATTCTAAAGGTTATTCTTTCGCCTCTAGATTTAGATCCATCATTCCTATAATTTGATTTCCCATTATTCTTGCTCTTAGATATCTCCTTCTTCATTCCCCTACTTTATACATTCAAAGCATTCCCAGATAATGATACTCACATTTTCCTACGTATTTCTTCATTCAGGATTATACTAACCACATCATCAAACTTCAAAACATTAGTAGCATATGTTGTATTACTAACAGCCATGACCAAGTTATCCCAACTATCCGACAAAGAGCACAATAGAAAAAGTGCTTTCACTTTATCCCCAAACGGAATACCAACTGATTTTAATCAATTTACAATAAATCGGAAATCATTCAAATGAATTGATGCGCAGATCCACCTTCTTGGATATTTAAATTAAACAATTTTTTCATCAAATAAACTTTATTTGAAGCACTAGATTTTTCATATAAATTTGCTAAAGATTTCAACTCTACCATGGTTCTAGCGGTAATAATCAAAGCCACTGAGATCTTTGTCAAGCTCAATCTTATAGATCCTAAAGCCTTTCTATCAAGAATTTTCCATTCTTCATCAGTCATCTTTACAAGTATTGCCTTCTCACCCAACGATAAGTATAGATATTTTGATACGAGATAATCCTCCACCTGCATCTTCCTTAATAGATAATCATGACCATCAAATTTCTCTACTCTAAATTTGATATCTTCTCACATTGCTTTGTTCCCAATCAATTAGAAATCCCTTTGTGAGGATAAATTTTCAACACATAAAACCCTCAAACAAAAAATATTTGATACCCTTTGTTGGGCTTAGCACTCCGGTTGTATAGATATATAAATCAGATCTAAGTATACAAACAATGAATATGTAAATAACCAGAAAATACAATACACAAGATTTAACGTGGTTCACCCAATGTGGGCTATGTCCACCAAGAAACAATCAATTTATTATCATAGAGGAAATACAATGAAGATTTGCAATCTTCCACACCTTAAATATCATGTACTTTCTTCTCCACAAGTTTCTCTTTTTTCTCTATAAAGGAAACTTCTTTACAATTCTTGTTAATCTTAGTAAAACTTAGCTTCTAACCCTAGCTTTATGATTATATAAGCATCTACCAACTTAGGGCACTTTAACCATGCATTTACATTCATTAGATTCACTTTACAACTCAAGTTAGATCTAATTCCCACAACTTAATTATAGAAGTCAGGTACAGGCAATCGATGCCAGTTCCTCCTTGCCTAATCAATACCGGTCACTGGGTGACCAACACCAATTTTCAATTGATTTTGATCATTGTGTATTCCAGGAAGCTTTGTAAAATTATTCCAGTGACGTAATTAAGCTCCACAACTCAAAAAAACACAACAAAGGAGGAGCATTACATTTGATTGGTAAGTGTAGGTATTGATTCTCTCCCCTTTTACATCCCTTGCTCAATCTGAGGTATTGTTGGGAGGATTAGCATAGGAGAATAATTTGTTTGTTTTCTAACACTCACACTAATATTTTCTAACATATACACATTTAACAATCTTACTTCATTGGAAGATGATTGTCAGTGAATACATTCATTGGAAATGGTGATCATATGTAACAAGATCCAAACAGTAACATACAGTATGATACAATTTTATTTTAGTGTTCCTAAGTGGAAATTTCACATTGTGGGGTGAAACATGACACCAATGTTCCATTTCCATTATGTGCCAAACCAGATAAAGTCGAGGGAAGGTTCTAGTGGCAATGTCGAGTTTCTTATGTTGTTCGAGATCAAGTGGCAATGATCAATAATAATGGTTGCAAGTAAGAACATTTTATTCTTATGGATGCAATGTGAAATATTTTTCAGTGTGAGTATTCTTGTTCAGTTTGGAAAAAGTGAAATGTGTTTCTATCTAACCTCCTGATGTAAAAATGTTGTAGAGAAACAAAAGCACCAGTGTAAGAGAGTTCATGGAGATTTAACAAAAATAAGATTTTTGTTAAAACACTAATTACAGAGTAACTGATAAAGCAATAATAAATAACTACTAGATATGATACAACGCAAGCAATAAATCATACAAAATAAAGACCCTAAGTGAAAGAAGGAAGAAAGAAGACTTAGTTGATTCATAATAATTTCAAAGGTGTGTGAAGCTAGAAAAGCCGCTGGAAATGGAACTTAGACTATCGCATCCCGAACCTATAAAATTGCATAAGTGTAGAAGAAGGTTGGACCAAGGAACTTAGGACAATATTGGGGTGCACAGGTGTTAGGAACCCCTGTCCAGGTGCTAGAGTCTACATAGAAGCTTGGAAATTTATTTTTACACGGTTGTTGAGTTGTCACAATCCTTCTTCATCTATCGCTACTTTGTCGCACAATGCCCACATATGTCCCCTATAACCTACAATGAAGAAAAGACTGCAAAACGCAAAATGCATCAAATCCTAAAAAATATATAATGCAAATGGGGATTCCAAGTGACCTCGGTGGTCACCCTTACAAAGTGAACTTAGGATCCTAGTGTTGCACTACATTTTAGACTATGTGTAGTTACTAGTTGTGTGTGTAGAATTGTGTCCTAGGTAGCTCTTGTGTGCAACACACGTGATAGTAAATGATAACTAGATGTAGAAAATGTAAATAGATGTGTGCATGGAAAAATGAACTTCCCCTCCTATGCATGTATGCAGAATAACCAGTCCCTTATCCCTTGAGTGAAGCTAGATGGATGTGTTGATGTTCTTTAGATGCATTTGGATGTAACCTTAGGTGGTGATAGTAGATGTTTAGATCTAGTCCCTTAATTTGATCACATATCATTGTATTTATATGATTCCCTTGTTTTAATTTCATAAGTAACCACTAAAAGGCTGGCCACTAAGTAATAAAGATGCCCAAAAGCTAGAAAAGACCCAAAAGGAGTGAGTAAGATACAAAAGAGGGCACCCAAAGGGACAAGGGCGCACAGGTGTTGGCATCTTGGTGGCGTTGGTGTCCAAAACCAGAAAAGGTGAGGTAACGAAGGTAATATTGGGCGAGTGGGTTGTGCTGAGGCTAAGAAGAAAATGAAAAATCAAAAAAAAAGGCCAAAGACGGTTGTCAATAATACTTTTCTCTCTTAGGAATCATATGAATGCAAGTATGTAATCATGACCTAGAAATGTACCTAAAGTGTGTGATTTAGTGTCTACATTTTCCCCCACTTTATGTTGTTGAGAAAAATCTTGATAACATAAAGTAGATAAGAGATATGTACCTGATAACCATGTACATATCGATGGTGAAAGTATGTCGAGGAGACAAGAAAAAGCGTGGAGTGAATAACATGAAGCATGGAAGCTAGAGGAAGGGGAAGTGGAAGTGACCCTAGGGGTGAAGCGTATGTGATGCGTCGTATTTTTATCTATTTTGTTATCATATTTGATGTAAGTGTAAGGTTGCTTCTTGTTGCGTATTAAGGATAAACATGCAAAATAAGAGCAAAGGAGTAGTTAAATACATGTGTATAGAAAATTTCCTATCCAAATGTATGAAATGCATGTAAAAAGTATGTAAAAGTGTGTAAAAATGTAGAAAAGTAGAAAAAGGAACATGTGCACTTGATCCGTGAAGAGTGAAAAAGGATATAAAATTGTACTGAAATGTTGATGAAGAGCGAGTTTTTAAAGTGATCTCATGCCAAGTACAAATTTTGGGGCGATCTCACGCCATGGTAGAAGTAGTGTAGTGAGAGAGGTCTATTTTCATTCTCCATCCTTTGATTGCTTCCTAAAATTTATACACACTGCAAATTGTATTGTTCAAGTTTGATCCAACGCGAATAGAAGAAGGAAAGGTGTATCCTGAATGTTGGAGGATTGTGTCTGTGCTATAACAACTGCTTTGTAAATTGTTGAAAACCATGTTGATCGGAGAAAAACTGTGTATCTACCCCCTAGTCATAGGCACCCAGGAAGGGACAGAAGCGCCTAGGTGCCCATTTCTATATCTGGATGCTAGTGTATGTGCTGAAGTAAGGACCCAAGTCATATTTTGAGCCATGTCTGTAGCTGAATATTACTTTTTGTTGTGTTATAATGTATTATATTGTGACTATGTACTGCTAAATTGGGTGACTAATTCACCAAATAGATGCCCCCTCGTTTGGGGTACATGTGATGTCACTAGGAGGATGCGGCCCTAAAGAGGACTCATTGTTGATCTGATATTGGTATGTAGAAGGGAATGTTCTTGGTAGAAACCAAGGCACACACAAACAATGGCTAGGAAACAAGATTTAGTGCAAAAAGGATAAACATGCATATAGAAGACGGTGTGCGAGGTAGAAAGAAAGAAGATAATGTACACCATAAAAAGCGGGTTGCGAAACATGGGACATCGCTCACAATGTCACAAGACAATTAGGGCCGAATCGGCTAAAATCATACAAGCAATGAATAAGCAAGACATAGGGAAACTCCCACAAACAATGACATACATTGACAAACAATGGCAAGTAATAGTAAGCAAATTATCGAGACAAACATGTTGGAAAATAGTTTCTGACAATGCAAATGTTGCACATAAAGCACCCGTTAGCGTGTTAGTAATATATAAAGTATGTCATAGTGTGTATAAATTGATATGAAGTAGTGTGCTAGTAAAAATGGAAAGAAAGTATGAAATGAACTGATGACACATGTGATGTGTATGAATGTGGATGCCCCAGGAGCCTGCGATGGGATTTGGTAAGATGTGTAGTGCTAAGTATTCATGCTACATGTAACAACCTATGTAAATTCTGAAATCACAATGAGAATGTAAGTGAACATGCATGTATATATAGAAGGGATAATAAAATACAATGTATCTATCTAACACAGTAAGAAAAGTGTGCATGTGAGTATAAGCAAGTAAGAACAATGTGCAAATAAGATATGTAGTATGTTGTGTATGAAGTGGAATGAAATGGTTGTAATGTGAGTGTGATAGGATCCGTGTGCCCCTCGAGTGTGTATGTATGAGTGAGATGAGTTTCATTTATAAATGACTCTCAACGATTAAGAATGAACCATATAACAAGAGTGCGTCATCGGGAAATGGTTTGAACGATGTGTATGTGACAAAGATTGATCATTGAAGCGTAATGTGTAGATTTTAAAATGGTGTATTAGGATGTATGAGAAGTAGATGTTAAAATGACTGGATGAGATGCTAGGAAGATTGATCATGAAATATAGAATGATGTGAATGAGTTAATAGAGAGATAGATCATGAAGGGTGGAGCATAGAATGTAGAATGATGTGAATGAGATGAGGTTCAACTTAGATTTAGACCCTCAGTAGTTGATTATAAACTATGAAAATAGAGTGTGTCATCCAAAAATGGTTTGAACAACATGTGTGCTATAAATATTTGATCAATAGATTACGAGAGCATAGATTGTAGAGTAGCATGATGCGTGAGAAGAAGATGCTACAATGATTGAATGAGATGTTAGAAAGATTGATAGTGAAGCACCAAGCATAGAAAAGGAGTGAATGAGACGCTAGGAAAACTAATCATAAAGTGTAAATCATAAGGTGTAGAAATGCTAGAAGATTAAATGATATGATAGAAATAGTGATTGTAAAGCATATAGGATAAGATGTAGAAAGATGTGAATAAGACGCTAGAAAGACTAATCATGAATCACAAAGTGTAAAACATAGAAATATGTGCATGTGGTGAGGTTTAATTCAGTTTTAGACCTTGATAGTCGAGCATGAACCATAACAATAAAGTGTGTTATAGGGTAGTGAGTGCAACATGTAGCAATAGATGAGAGAATAAAGTGTAAAATGTGTATGATGTGTAGTAGTAGATGTAAGAAAGGTGTATAGAGCGCAAAGTGTGTATGATGTGTAACATGTAGAAGAAGAAGTTGTAGATGTGTAGAGTGTGAAATGTGTAGTGTGTGAGGTTCATGTATGTAGTATTCCATCAATAGTCAAGTGTGAACCATAGCACAAGATTGCGTCATAGGGTAATGATGATACAAGTAGTGTATCAAGTTGTATGTGATGAAGAAGAAAGACTAGATGTGAATTATTGAGTGTGAGGATAGAAGTGAGAGACATCTAAGAATGTTATAAAGGGGAAGGATAAGTGTGATGCCCCTAAGTGTGTAATGAAGAATAATATCATCTAGGATATCATTGTTGTCATGGTCAAAGTCAAATGGAGAAGCATCAGATACTTGATAAGCAATAGTATCAGGTTGATCGAGTAAAGATCCATTGAGGCATAAATTTTACATTCCCATAGCATATTATTCATTAGTGAAAGGAGGTAATGGAAAACCATGTGCATACCATCGAGTAAGATTTTGTGAATAGCCAAGAAATGAATCATTACAAATGAAAACACGACCAAAGGGCATAAGAAATGAGATATTAGTATGATCAGGATCTAAAGTGCCCCCAATGTAGTCAAGCCAAGACTTCCCAAGTGTAAGTGGAGAAGTGTGAGGATCTTGTGTAAAAATATTGTGAGATGAAAGACGCAAAGACCATAAGCAGCAGTAATGCAGATAAATCCATGATAAATATGAGGATCATGAGGTGGAGGAAATATATCATCAATGCAAATCCTAGTCGATTCAAATCATCATGTGTACATATAGTATTAGAGTTTCTAGGATCAAATGTAATGTGTTCCCAATAAGAATCATTCATGAAAAGAGTACATGTAAAAGGAGGACATGTCAATGATGGATGCATATGAGAAAGTGAAGGAGGTGGAATGACATAAAATGTTTGGATAGGCACCCGATAAAGTACCATAACATTAGAAGAAGTGGGAGGAGGTAATGAGGCAGATGGGATAGTGTCTAACATAAAAATAACACCTTCAAGTGGTGGAAAATGGGCGAAGAATCCATGGGTTGTGGGTCATTAGAAGTAACAAATGTTGGAGTAGGTAATGCATTGGTTGGATCTAGGGTGTAATATTTGAATGGTTCATGATCACCGATGATTGTATATTCTACCCCTCATGTAATAACTTAACACATTGATGCACTGTAGAAGGTATTCTTGCATGGCATGAAGCCATGGCCTACCAAGTAAGAAATTATATTGAACTAGGAATTCAATGACAAAGAAAACTATATGAAGGGTTTTTGCCTTAAAATGATAGGTAAATTGATGTGGCGTATACACGAAAAATTAGAATTGTCATATGCATGAAGAGAAATGGATGAAGGACTAACATAAGCAGTAGAAAGGCCAATATTTTCAATGAATGATAAAGTGCAAAGATTAAGCTCATATCCATTATCGACTATAGTTCGTTTGACACCCACATTATTGATGTGAATCATTATGTATAAAGGTGGATCATTGTCAAAAATAGAAAGATCACCAATAGGATGGAAAATAATTTTTTGAGAAAATGCATTGACGAATGTGTTATATTATATTCGAATGAAGGTCGAGAAGGAACATGAGTAGTATCGGAGAGCAATGATTTTAGCTCAACATTTGTGATTGACAGTAAGAAATCATGAATAGAAATATCCATGATGAGAGGATATTAGAGAAATGCAAGAAAGGAAGATCCAAAAGTTTTCTAAAACATTGGGTTCACCAAATGATTTAACAAAAATAAGATTTTCATTAAAACCCTAATTACAGAGTAAGCGATAAAGCAATAATAGACAAGCTGTTAGATATGATATGATGCAAGCACTAAAGCATACAAAGTAGAGACCTTAAGTGCAAGGAGGAAAGAAGACTCATTTCATTCACAATAATTCTAGAGGTGTGCAAAGCTAGAAAACTTTTGGAATTGCAACTCAGTGTCGCATCTCGAACCCAAAAAATTATGAAGTGTAGAAGAAGGCTAGATCGGGATACCTCGGTGCTAGGATCCCCTGTTTTAGCATCAGATTCTGTGTAGAAGCTCAGAAATTCATTTTTACATGGTCATTGATTTTTGCAATCCTTTATTATCTATCACCAATATGTCACACAATGCTCACAGATGTCACCTGTAACCTACAATGAATAAATGACCTACAAAACCCCAAAACACATCAAATCCTAAAAAGAAATAAAGTAAATGGGGAGAAGTGACTAACCCCTGTCATTCACCCCACCGAGTGAACTTACGATACCGCCACTACACTACATTTTAGACTCTATGTAGTTCTTGTGTGTGTGTGTGTAGAATCATGCCCTAGGTAGCTCTTGTGTGCAACGCACATGATAACGAGTGATAGATAGATGTAGAAGATGTAAATAGATGTGTTCATGGAAAAATGAACTTCCCCTCCTATGTGTGTATGTAGAATAACCAATCCCTTGTCCCTTGAGTGAAGCTAGATGGATGTTTTGATGCTCTTTAGATGCCTTTGGATGTAACCTTAGGTGGTGATAGTAGATGCTTAGAGCTTGGTCCCTTAATTTGATCACATAGCATTGTATTTATATGATTCCCTTGTTTAAATTTCGTAATTAACCACTAAAAGTCCAACCACTAAGTAATAAATATTCCCAATAGCTAGAAAGGACCCAAAAGGAGTGAGCAAGATACAAAGAGGTCTAGGGCACCTAGGAGTTGGCGTTCTAGTTGGGTGTTGGTGTCTATAACTAGAAAAGGCGAGGTAATGAAGGTTAGACTAGGAAGTGGGGTGTGCAAGGCCAAGAAGAAAACTAGAAAGTAAAAAAGGCCAAAGATAGTGGTCAATTAATACTTTTCTCCTTATGAATCATATGAATGCAAGCATGTGATCAATACTAGAAATGTACCCAAAGTGTGTGATTTAGTGTCTACACATGGATCTTGAAAAGGTTTGTAGGAGATCCGAGAAAACCACATGAGGTAGAAAATTGATGGGGCCTATTCATGTCAAGGTTTGTGGTAAGCTTGTTTAAAACCATTGAAGGAGATAGACTTTATTTTTTATCAAGGTCATGAGTCACATAGTTAGACATGCCACGAGGGTGAGCATCTGCATGAATGAGTGTGTTAATGTTTTTCTACCATGTTCACACTAAGGGGGAAATTTTAAGAAAATATTATTATTATTGCCTTATGGTTATGATATGAAATATAGAAGTGGGTGAAACCACTCACGTAGATAGTTTGTTGTGAGATATTGTTGGATATATTTGTGGGGTGAATTTTTGTAGTGGCCTCTTTGTTTATAGGAGTGCATCCACTAATTTATTTGTACAGAGTATCATTTAAATTTAATAGGGAAATACATAATTATTATTGTGTTTTATATGTTCAAATATCTCACCAAATCATCCGCTTGAGGTGGATATGAATGGTCTCCATGTAGGATGACCTTTTGTTCTCATCTGGAACCCTTCATATTCTATTTTTAGTATTTTTTCATATTCTCCTTATATAGCTATAAATAAACTTGTTTGAATAAAGAGATATATCTTTGGGCATACATATCTCTTATGGATTTTGCTAATTTACATTCATTTAGAGCTGCGATAAAATATGTTTGTGTTTACAGATCTTTCATTGTGAATTTGATTTTTATAGCACATTAAACACCATTGTTAGTGTGTTGTCTATTGGGTTGCACCTCAATCTAGATTAGTGGTACCAAAGTTATGTTATTTTGATCTTGCATGTTAGAATGCACAAGGTTAAAATACAAGAAGCATGGTTTCTAGAGTCACAATCCTTCAGATTACCTTCCTTTTCATTTCAAACAACTCAAGCAATGTAAAAGGAAATTGGAGATCCCTTCAAATAAATGCTTGATGAATCCCTTGAGAAGTAGAGGATGGAGATTATGGCACAATTTATTGATGTCCTCTCTCAGTCATCCCTGTAACCAACCCCACCTCTATAATTATACCCACATCAAGCAGGCCCTTTGGGGACTCGACACCATTCAAGGTACAAGTAAATTTTGACATTCCATAGTTTGAAGGAAAAATTGATGCTGATGAATTGGATAAATGGCTCGACCAACTAGAATCATATTTTTCTATCAATAATTTTTTTGATGGTGAAAAGATAATGTTTTCACTTCTAAAAGAATCTCTTCATGTCAAAAAAAGGTGGGAATCATACTCCTCACAAGCCCCTACCCCTCTTATATAGAGCAGAGCTTAGAGCTTAATGTAATACTGATTTGGATAATGATTATGTAATAGTCAATACAAAACCTCTAGAAACATGGGATGGTTTTATAAAGGCCATCAGAGAATAATATTATCCAGTGAAGACCTATGAGGACCAATTTAAGAAACTACACTAGTTGCATCAAGGTCATGTTCAGAAAATCCAGGAATACACTAATGAGTTTCATACCCTATTAGTAAAAGTGGGTGCATGGGACACCAAGAAGCATCAAATTATCAAATATTGTAAAGGATTACGATATTACATCTAGGAAGAGATGGAATTCCCAAACATCAAGACTCTCTGGGAATCCTACCGATATGTAGTCAATATTGAAGAAAGGTCCAAATGTAGGGAAATAAAGACACTTCATATTCCAAGAAAGGGAAAGTTGACACCAAAAAATAAGGAAGGGATGCACCACCAGAGAGACAGGACAAGAAGTAGACATGGAAATAAAATCTACAAAAAGACACAGGGATGTGGTGTGATAAGTACAAGCATAGGTACTATGACATAGAGGACTGTCGAGTTATCCACAAAAAATTGTTAACAAAGTTATAGGGTCTTGATGTAGGAGAATCCTCAACAGAGAACCAAGGAACACATAAAAAATAGGAGTTGATTGTGGATGCAGATCCATACACTATTTTTATTACTGCATGAATGGTATCTCCACCAAAGGAGGATGTGGAATGCCTATTCCACTTGTAGATGTGGGTAAATTGTATGGAACTTCACTTTATTCTAGATAATGATAGTCAAAATAATATGATATTTGAATAAATAGTAAAGAGGCTAAATTTGGTAACAAATCCTCACCCATAACCATACTCTTTTGGTTGGGTTAGTGAAGGAGGATACATTCATGTGAATTGATAGTATCACCTTCCGTGTTTAATCAAACCATTCAAAGATGTGGTGGTATGTAATGTCACACCATTGGATGTTTGTGATGTACTTCTTGGACAACCATATATGTGGGATTGCCATGGTATCTATGAGGCAAGGCCTAGGAGTTCCATCATTACTCTAGGTTGTAATCACTACCACATCCTAGAGGTAACCCTTACTAAACCATGGCCCCGATCAATGAAAAATAGTGTCAAAGAGGTTGATTACTTAAACTAGGACCTTTATCTTACTCACGATCTGACCTCAAGAGAATCAAAAATTTGTAGCGACCATAAGAAAAATCCCACAAGGCAAAGCTATGCAGTGGAAAAAAATGGATTATGTGTGTTGTCATGCTAAATTTCTAGCATGCAAAATTTAAAATTTTGGTCATGACAACTAAACCCACACTTGAAATTCCCTTTCTGGTCAATGTAAACCTTTCCCCTGCCAACATTTCAATTGTGTCACCCTCATTATGGTCAAGAGGAACATGTTAACATGATTTTAAAGTGTGTTTCATGTGCAAATAAGTTTACCTAGCTTGGTTCTTGAAGCTATTAAGATCTAAGAAAGAAAAGTGCTCTGGAGGCCTCAAAAGGGCCATTTTTTGCTAGTGAACATCCTCCAGAAGCTTATAAGGAAAATTAAAATAATTTTGGAGTTGTATGGGAGAGAAATGAAGTTTTCGAGGCATTTTAGGAATATTTTGTGAAGAAAATTGAGGTCAGGAACAAGTTAAGCAAAACTAGGTCTTTTTGGGCAAGGCATTGGGAAATGCATTTTTCAAATAAGCTAGTCACCTTTTACAAAGGGTTTCAGGAGCCTCATGAAGTTTTGGGAGCTCATATACTAGGCATTGGAAATTTGACAAATCCTACTTCATGGTGTAATAATCAAGGAAGAATTATGGGAGTATGAAAATGTGGAAAATTATCCATCGGTGCAACACAAGAGTCCTTCTACAAGGCGAGAACTTGCTCAAAATGTTTTAGACACCCCATGAAGAGTTAGGATCCCAAAAAAAATCATGCAATTATCTTCATGACCCATACGTATGTTTTCCTCTTTTCATTGAAAACTATTCTTGTCACTTAGCTCATCGATGCCGATCTTGGTAAAATTGAAGGTATGGGTAAAATTTATTGAAGAAATCATTTTCAAGCCTCTTTAATAGTCTCATTGGATCCTTTGGATTGTTTCCATGAAAATTCATATATTGTATGGGAAAAATTCATTAATTTGTTACTTTGGGGTGAAGGAAACATTGTAGGAAGCAAGATAGAGGTGCAAACCATGCTCTTAAGCAACACTTGGGCATTTGGGCACACTTTTGGTGTCCCTTTTCACCCTTGGCACACTTATGAGGTGAAATTTCACCCAAAAATTTCACCCCTCTCTTATTGGTTGCAATTTTTCAAGTTAAAAACATAAAAAGAGGCCAAAAAGTGCATGGGGTGACTTAAATGAGTGTTTTAACTTGAGGTGGTCCCTATTTTTCCCCCCAAACACATTTTTGAACCCCATTTGCACCTTAGGAGAAGTTATGAGGTAAAATTTCACCCAAAAATGTGTCATCTTCCTATTGGTGGGAATCCTTGATGGGTGCATGTCAAGACATGAAGGAAATATAAGAAAGGCTTTCACATGGGCATGTGCAAAAATTGCACCAAGGTGCGCAAGGAGGCCTACATCCTCCATTTCTCCATTTTCACTCCTCCACTCCCCATGTGCACTCTCTTTCTTCATCTCCACCATATAAATCACTCACCCTTACTCCCACTTCATAAAAACATAAATTAAGATCATAAAACAAGAATGGAAGCCATTAAAGTGCTTTGAAGCTGGTTCACCACGTTCAAACACCAAAAAAACCCTTTTTGTGCCCTAGACATCAAAATCTTGTTTTCCTCATAAATTTTGATCTCATGCTCCGTTTTCCTCCAAATTTTGACCATCCCTTCCTCTCCATAATGAAGTTAAGATGAATGTAAAAGGAATTAAATCTATGGTCTGAATTATTTTTTACAAGCACATGTAATTTCCAACCATAAATAATGTTTTTTCAAATCTACAGAAACTCAATGAAGCCAAATTGCTTGAAAATTGGAGCAAAGCACCCCGGTGCAAAATAGAAATTTTAGACCACTTTCGTTCTAATCGAAACACGGAAGACAAATTTATATTTTTAGTACATATCTACCATGTATCCTACTAAAAATAGTAAGTCTAAGAAACTTTTGTTTTTAGTACCTCAGTTCATTCCTCCAAGATCAAAACACTCAAAAATGACAAATTGGTAAAATTGCTAAAAATAGACCCCCATGTATGACTTACTAAAAATATTAAGTGTTTAGAATGAGCTCAAAATGGTCACACATGTTCCTCCCCTACATGTCTCATTGATTCCAGTCTTCATGGAGGTCAAGTTCTCAGTTTATAAGCAAATTCCTACATATCCAGGATGTGGTAAGCATAAGGTGTCTCAGAGTGAATATGCTAAATTTAGAAACATGATGTGGAATGAACCTCATGAAAATTTGATAAAGGAATTATCTCAAAGTGTGTCATTTAGAGAAAATGGTCACTGTTTCAAATCACAAGGCTATTTTTATCTTGTGCACCATACTATGACCAAGTTTTAGGAACACCTCTGGTAAACAATGGTCTATTTTTTATTGTCCTCATTTCGAGAGCTACTTCTCAACATTTGAAAATCTCCACTTGTCACTATGTGGTGATCATATCTTAGAAGCTTTACTCATAGAAGTGATAAGGAAAAAAGCATGCTCGTAAAGGGTTTATAGTTGATTTGAGCTCATGTGAACAGGAATCCCTCTCGGTTCCCAATTTTGGTCTCAGAGTACATTTTAGTCCCAAAGGACATTTCACTTCATCTCACATGGGGTGTTTGATCATAAGGTGAATGACATTGCATTTAATCTCTCTTTTCTTCTTCTCTCTTAGTTTCATAAGGTTTTACATCTTGCATTTCATTAGTCATTATCTTTCCTGGGTGGAAAGATCATTGTGGTTGCATTGTGCGGGCAATTGTTTCAAGTTCTCATTTAGTGTAATAGGGTTAGAAAGACATAAAATTGTTTCATGGATTGGAAGGATTGTTTCAAGTGAAAGAGAATTATTCATTGATCTCAATGGTCCATTCATCAAGTGTTTATCACTTCTATTAGTGTACCTGACAAGGCTATATAAGTTCTTCATCTGGAGCCCATCACTGGAACATCACTGTAAATGTCATCAGGATCAAGAGTGGATATTTTTCATGATCAGAGCTTCTTCATCCTTCTCCATTCGATCTTGGAGATTCTCCTCTCTCTCATTCTCTCTTTATCTCTCTAGAATTATATTTCTTCATTGAGGAGAAAATTTTGTAAAATGTGACTTTAGTCACTTAAATTTTCTATTTCTTCGTTGAGAATTACACTTTAAGTTGAAAAGTCACATGGGAATGTGAAGTGTTGCCCATTATGTGTTTGTGTTGTCATTTATTTCAACCCCGTTGATGGAAAAGGTTTTTATGTGGTCATGTGATTCCCATATGATGTTATTCGGGTGTCAAACATAAAGATTGAGTCGTTGTTTCATGTTTTCATGAGTTCGGTATAGTCTTAGCGCATGGTTGAGTGGTGAGTCACTATATGAGCCACTCCAAGGTGGTTGTAGGTTTTTCATGAGGTCATAAATGGTCCATGAGGTGTGTTATAGGTTTCCTTGAGTTTGTATGTGGTCGGTATGGTTAAGTATTGTGGTTTCATTGTGGTTGTGTCAGTCATTTCATTTGGTTGTTTCTAGCCACTAGAGCATGCACAATGAGCTAGAGGTATGAGTTTTTTACCAAACCAGTCATGGTGGAGCATTTTAGTAGCATTATATCAGTTTACCTGAGGTGTATGGTGAGTTTCAAGTTTGCATTCAGAGGTTTGGTGCTTCTATGAGGTCCTTGGGAAGCAAACGGTGAGAAACAGACAGGTAAGCACATGCAAATGAGATTCAATAGAGATTTTTTGAGCTATTTAGGATAGATGGTGAGCTTTTAAAGTTAGAGGATGTTGTCATGATATTTCATAACAAGTTTGAGGTAAAAATTCTAAATTAATTTGAAGATATACAAGTTTTGGTGAAACCAGATAAGTTTTAGTGTGTTTTTAAGACAAAGTTGGACCTTTTGATGCTCGTTGTGGATTGTATGCTTTACATGGGGACCTAAGATATTTTCATAGCTTCTTAGGTCAGCTATGAATAATTAAAAATAATAATGAAGTGGTTTTATGGTCATTTTTTTATGAACGATCGTTAAGAAGGTAAAGTGGTTTGAAACCCTAGCAAAACCATAGCTAGGAGAAGCTTGCAGAAAAGTGATTATAATGAGCCTGTTTTGATTGATAGTGCAAATTGATGCTTTTTTATTAGTGGTAAAAAGAGGGTTAAGGGGACCCTACCTGTACAACCAGAAAGCTCCATGAGAGCAGATTAAGAAAAATTATAATAACATCAAAACACCATAGTATAAAAGTTCATAGTAATAAGGGCACTTAGGAGCCCAATAAGAGAAACTAACAAAGCAGAAAAAAACCATAGTGAAACTAACAACATCAAAAGAACTAACAGCCAAAGATAGAGATAGTGAAAAAACAAAACACCCCGCACCAAATTCATTTGTAGGATTTTTCAAGCCCCTCTAACACCTTATCCCATTCTTTAGCAATAGCATCAATATTAACAGCCAAAGAGCCCAGGTCTAAACCATTTGGGGTCGCCTTCCATTTCCTTCCTTGACTATCCATAGCACAATAAGAATTGGCAAGCTGCCCCAGAGTTTGAAGGTGTAGCAGGGTTGACTTAATAGTCACGATGCTCCATTCCATATAGCTATGGAGGATAGCTTTAACCTGATCCATATCCCTAGTAATGGCCCCCAAGTTGGCCTTTAGGATCTCAATCTCACCACCCTACCCATTGCTAATAGCTTCTGCACCTACTCCCTCATCTTGTGCCAATCATTAAAAAGAAACTGGACCAAGCTCTTAGTGAGCTACATGTCCCCTTGAGCTCATCAATATAAAAAACCATCTTGGCCAAGTGATTGTCCCCTTTGATCAAGTCGACATGACCCATAGCTTCATAGTGTTGTTCTAATTGAGCATTTATAGGAGTTGAGGCACCCTATTTGCTAGACTCACCCTTAGTGTTTGGCTCAGTGTTTGAGGTCTGCTTAGATTTCAGGTCTTGTAGGTTTTGGGCCGCAACCACCTCCACCTCATCCTCTTTTGTGTTGCCATCCAGAATCCTCATCATCACTCGAATCCTCCTCCTCCAAAATAGACTCGAACCGTCCGCATAAGCTTCCAAAGCCAACTTGAGAGCACCATTTTTATCAATGTCCAGGGCTGCCCTTTTGACAAGGGCAAGGATAAAGCCCTAGTGGAGAGGGACAAAGATCCTACGCAATTTAAACTGCGAGATAGAGGCACACAGAGAACGATACAAGAAATAGGGGAAACTAAAAGCCTGCCCCCGTCTAAAATGGTTTAGCATTGGGAGGTGGTAAGCATAGATACATTTGTGGCGACCTTCCAGGGTTAAGAATTAAATTAAGGTGAGAGCCCTGTAAGGAATTAATAGAATCTAATGCGGAATAATTCCTCATAATCACAATAATAAGAAGTATGAATAGAAATTATAGAAATGAAATATGCAAAACACGAAGACAATATTTAACGTGGTTCACCCAATGTGGGCTACATCCACCAAGAACACTTGCTCGATTTTATTACAAGCCACCGATCTTCACAATTACAATAACTAGATCTTGTTTGGAGCTGCGCTCAACAAACCCTCCCGAATTCGCACTTGAATTCACACACACTATTCACCTTCACAAAAACACTCATATCAATCCTATTGTATGTCCATCTATATATAAGTACATCAATAGGTAGCCGAAGAGGTGGTTTTACAAAATAATGGGTACCGAAAAGCCATGGGCCCAAAACCAACCCATAACGGTTACCCATTACCCATGGGTTAATAAACCACCCATGAAAATTTGCTTCGGGGGCTTCACCCCCCAAACCCCCTTGACCCGCTCACCGGCGAGTGGGACCGCCATAAAAATATTCAAGTGTAACACATGGAAGGTGTACCAAACTCTAACATGAAAATAGGCTCCACAAACATAACAATCTTCCACTTGAGTGATTTCCCGAGAAAACTTCTCAACCCTTCACTATCATCCGTAAAGGCCAACCAAATCTGAACATAGCTTTATTTTATCCCTTGTGACCACCTTGGTCATCATGTCTACAGGATTCTAACTGGTATGAATCTTCTCTAACTTCAACTTATCTTCCTCCAAAGTTGTCCTGATGAAGTGATATCTCAACTGTATATGCTTTGTCCTAGAATGGAAAGCAGAGTTCTTAGCTAAGTGAATAGCACTCTGACTATCACTATATAACTTTCCAACTTCCTGCTTATTCCCCAACTCATCAAGCAATTTTTGTAGACAAATCATCTCCTTGCTAGCTTCTGTAGTAGTAACATACTTAGCCTCAGTGGTTGACAAAGCCACAACCTTCTGTAACCATGAAATCTAGCTCATTGGTGTATCACCTACAGTAAATACATAACCTGTTGTGCTCCTCCTGCTGTCTAAATCTTCAGCCATATCTGAGTCAACATATCCACACAAATTAGTGTCTAATCCACTATAACACAAAACAGTATCCATGGTCCCTCTCAAATACTAAAGTATCCACTTTCCTACTGTCAGTGCTCATTTCCTAGATCACTCATAAACCTACTCACTTGCTCCCCTTTGCATGGGAATATATTTGGCCTAGTGCATACCATATCATACATCAAAACGCCAACCACTAATCATTAAGGCACCTTGGACATCTGGTTTCTTTCCTACTCTATCTTGGGACATTGATCCTTTGATAACTTAAAATGGCCTACCAAAGGAGTCCCAACCGGTTTAGCATCCTGCATGTTAAACCTATCCAATACCTTCTTAATGTACTCTTCCTGAGATAAAGTCAGCTTCCGTTCCTTCCTATCCGAGTTATCCTCATACCAAGGATTTGTCTGGCTGCCCCCAAATCCTTCATATCAAAGGATTCACTTAGTTGTTTCTTGAGTACTTTTATTTCCTACATGTTTTTACCTGCAACCAACATGTCATCAACATACAAACACAGGATAATATAACTTCCATCCTCAAATTTCTTTGTATACACGCAATGGTCAGAATGACATCTAATATAACCTTTCTCCATCATGAAGCTATCAAACTTCTTATACCATTGACATGGAGCTTGTTTCAGGCCATACAAGCTCTTCTTTAGTTTGCACACCATCTCCTCTTTACCTTTGACTTCATATCCTTCTGGCTGCTGCATATATAGCTCCTCCAAATCACCATGGAGAAATGTAGTCTTTACATCTAACTATTCTAAGTGCAAGTCTTTTGCTGCCACTATTCCAAGAATAGTTCTGATAGAAGTCATTTTTACTACAGGAGAAAAAATCTCATCAAAATCTATACCTTGTTTCTGTGTAAACCCCTTGACCACCAACCGGGCCTTATATCTTTTCTTTCCTCCTTCTTCATCTTTAACTCTATACACCCACTTGTTCTGCAATGCTCTTTTGCCTTTGGTAGCTTCACCAAATCCCAAGTCTGGTTCTCCATGAGAGACTTATGCTCCTCATCCATGGCTTGCTCCCACTTCTTACTGGCATCTACCTGCATTGCTTCATCAAAGCTCTCTGGCTCTCCACTATCAGTGAGTAATAAATAATAAAGAGAAGGAGAAAAAATTTCAGGTTCTTTTCTTACCCTAGAATACCTCCTCATTGTAGGAGTTTGGGGTTCCTGTTGAGTAGGTTCCTGAACTGATTCATGGGTCACTTTGTCCCATCCAGGAAGATCCTCTACCACTTTGCATATTCTTTCTTGAATTCTTCCTTTTTTTGCAAACTGTTGCTTATACATGACTTTCTCATTAAAGACCACATCCCTAAACCGAATGATTTTCTTGTCCTTAATACTCCAACATTTAAATCCAAAGTCATCACCACCATAACCAATAAAAGTGCATTTTTTTGATTTAGCCTCTAGCTTGGTCCTATCATCCTTGTCAATATGAACAAACACCTCACATCCAAAGACTCTAAGAAATGAGTAATTGACTTTCTTACCATACCAAGCCTCCTCAGGTATGCCTCCATCCAAGGCACTTGAGGGTCCTCTGTTTATCAAGTACACAATTGTGCTCACCCATACGCCCAAAAATAAGAGCGCTTCTACATGTATCCTCATGCTCCTAGCACGTTCCATTATTGTTGTGTTCATCCTTTCGACACGTCCCCATTCTGCTGCGGGGTTCTGGACCGTCTTTTTCCCTCTGATTCCATTCTTAGAACAATAATCATCAAATTCATTCTTTCTGATACTCCCCTCCATTATCGACGACTGAGACATTTTAACTTAAGACTGTTTCATTCTCTACTAAGGCTTTTCATTTAACAAAAGTATCAAATACATCAGATTTGTTTCTAATATAATAAACCCAAACTTTCCTTATTGCATCATCAATAAAAGTAACATAATAACTTGAACCCCCAAGAGATGATACCTGAGTTGGCCCCACACATCAGAATGTACCAGCTCTAACTTACTCTCTTTCTTCATAGGTCCAACCTTGAGAAACCTTACTCGCTTCTGTTTCCCATATATGTAGTTCTCACAGAAATCCAAACCTATTTTTATATATCTAGGTAAATTCTTCTTTATGATGTCCATGCCCTTATGGCTCATATGACCAATCCTATAGTGCCATAATGTTATATCGCATCGAAGCCACAAGATTACAATCATTAGTACTATCGGTGGTTAAATACAAGGTTCCAACCTCTTACCTCTTGCCACCACAAGAGCACCCTTGGTAACCTTCCAAGAGTCATTGTAAATATCACGATCTACAACCATCACTTCCCAATTGCCCCCCTGATATCAAATTTCTCCTTAATGTAGGCACATGTCGACATCCTTCAATAGCCATGCATTCCCATTTACATCTTAACTGAATAGAACCTTTTCCAACTATCTTTGCAAGGCTCATCATCACCAAGAAAAACATGCCCAAAATCCCCTTGAACATAATCAACAAAATAATGCTTATGTGGAGTAGCATGAAAAGAAGCCCTGAATCTAAAACCCAAGATTCGGTAATATTATACAAAGAAAGAATCAAAGCATCTGGCATACATTACCCGATGCCACATTTTCCTCCTTGTTTTCTTCTTGTTGTTTCTTCTTATCCAAAGCTCCCAATAGTCCTTCTTTGCATGCCCACACTTTCCATAATTCCGGCATATAATCTTGCTCTTGGATTTTGACCTTGCCGATCTTTTGATTTTCACGGTTTCCTATATTCTTGTCTCCCTCTAATTTCCCTTTGTCAAAGCATTCCCTAAAGTAGAAGATTCCCAGAGCTTTTTCTTCTCATTTCCTCACTTAGAATCACCCCTGACATCCTCAAACTTCAACTTCAAGTTAAGCTGGAACCGATTTTTCTTACCGCCATTACGAGGCTATTCAACTCTCGGGTAAAGAGCACAAAATTAATAAAGCCCTAACTTCTTTATCAAATTCTATTGTAACCAAAGCTAGCATATTCACAACCGTATTGAAATCATTTAAATGATCACTCTTGAACTATTCTCGAGACATCTTCATATTAAAGAACTTTTTCATTAAAAATATCTTGTTAGAGGAGAGAGTTTTCATCTGACTTCCCTAATGCATCCATTAGATTTTTGTAGTATTTTCCTTTGAAACATTAAATAATATCGAAGATGCAAGACACGGCCGGATCATTCCAAGTGCCTTCGATCAACAAATCCCATTCCGCATCTATCATACTCGAGGGTTTGTTCACCTTCTCGAGACAACGGAGTATAAAGATCCTTCGATAAAGGTAATCTTCCATCTGCATCTTCCAAAAACTAAAATTTTTCTAATTGAATTTATTAGCCCTTGATCTTCCATTATCTGCCATAGCTCCCACTCAAGCTAAAAACTTTCCCTACTGATTCAACACTTAAACCAAACCAAACAGGCTCTGATACCAATTGTTAGGAATTAATATAAGCTAATGCGGAATAATTCCTCATAATCGCAATAATAAGAAGTATGAATATAAATTACAGAAATGAAATATGCAAAACACGAAGACAATATTTAACATGGTTCACCCAATGTGGGCTACATCCACCAAGAACACTTGCTCAGATTTTATTACAAGCCAACATTCTTCACAATTACAATAACCAGATCTTGTTTGGAGCTACGCTCAACAAACCCTCCCAAATTTGCACTTGAATTCACACACACTATTCACCTTCACAAAAACACTCATATCAATCCTATTGTATGTCCATCTATATATAAGTACATCAATAAGTAGCCGAAGAGGTGGTTTTACAAAACAATGGGTACCGAAAAGCCATGGGCCCAAAACCAGCCCATAACGGTTACCCATTACCCATGGGTTAATAAACCACCCATGAAAATTTGCTTGAGGGCTTCACCCCCAAACCCCCTTAACCCACTCACCGGTGAGTGGGACCGCCATAAAAATATCCGAGTGTAACACATGGAAGGTGTACCAAACTCTAACATGAAAACAGGCTCCACAAACATAACAGAGCCACCTTGTCAAAAGGTTTAGGTAAAGACATTCTAAGGTAGCCAGTAAAATGGGAGGTGAGATTCTCATTACCTTTAAGAAACAGATTCAGTTCTTCAGAGGCTTCCTTCTTCGGTTTGTAGACCTCTCTACCAACCACTTGAAATGCCCATAACTCTAGCCACAAAATCCACAGTGATCTCCATACTGATCCCTTTCATCTCCACAACAACACCTTTTTGGTCACCTTCCAAGCACTAGCAAAGTCTTTGCTGAGATTCTCATAGTGCCCTTCAAATATTTTTAGAAAAGGGGTAAAACCCTTGCTATCAAATAGGGACATAACATCGGGAGTGACCCCAGTGAGGTCAGCAGGTTCATTCCTGATGAGATCCCCACCCATACCACTAAACAACAAAGGCCTCTTCACAAAAAACGACGAAACCAAAGAGCCGAGAGCTTACTCACACACCACAAAATGATTCTACAGTAGCGGTTTCAGATAAAGTTCTCCAAAAATATGTGCAAATCACCACCCCGATCTTCTCATAATTAAGAAATAAATGCCAATTCATCATACAAAGCAAAAAATCATGATAGGATAGTCCTCCCATGAAGAGACCTTATACGTGGGCATTAGTGTCTTTTAATAAGTGTGCCTGCACCTTGGGATCAATAATTTCTATCTCCCTCAAAAGTGTCAAATCATGCCCATTAACCCCCATGTTAGCAAAGAAATCTACCATGGCATTAGCTTCCCTATACACATGTTTGAAGGAGATAAAATTAAAAGAATGGGCCATTTTCTTAATACTCTTAATAGAGTTAAAATTGGCAATAGAGATGGGACCTTCCTTATTTATGTTGTTAATTATGTTCAGGGAATCACCTTCCACCTCCAGATTAACAAAGTTGTGTTGGAGAGCTATAGATAGACCCCAAAAGACCCCAGCAGCTTCAGCAAAATTATTTGTTTGAGTGCCCAAATTGTAGAAGTATCCAAGAATAAAACTTCCTTCAGAATCACGAAAGACCCCACCATAGCTAGCACACCCAGGATTACCTTTGGAGGCTCCATCAAAGTTTAATTTTAAATAGTCCTTGCTAGGTTTGACCCATCCATTAAGTCTAGGGTTTAGACCCGGGGGCCTAAGGGTAGAAGGTCCCAGACCCCACTTCATGGAGAAACAAGATTCTGCTGAGAGAAAGACTTCTGCAAATTTATGATTTTATGATGTATAGGACTCCTTAATATTTCTATAAATTTATGTTAGTGCTTGTGCTAGTATGTGGGCCCTTTGAAAATACTAGTTTCCAAAGAAGTTAAGTTTAAGGAAAGATGGTCCAAAGGAGTTGAAGAATAAATTGACATTGCTTTTATCCCATGATTTCTTATTGATTTAAGCTGAAGTTTTTAGGTCATGTTTGCAGTGAAAAAATGCAAAATGTGCATTGTCTGCATGCAAATTTGGTTTTTGGGGCAGTTTGGAGAAATCTTGATAAAAGTGGAGTATCGGGAGCTAAAGGATGATTTACGAGGTGATTCAAGTTGTGTTGTGAATATAGTTCAAATATTTCCAATGGTATATCAAAAAAATGATATGGTATGCAAAATTTATGACCCGATCTTTGAAGGACAAGTTTAGAGGATGCTCATTCTAATAGGGTGCAAATAGCTATATGATGTAAAGTGATGATTATGATTTGATCAAGCTTGGTGAAGTATTTTTATGGATTATACATAATTTATCATTATTTTCCATGCTTTTTTAAGCTTGGAAGTGGCTTTTTGCATGATGGATTATGTTGGGCTAGTTGTTAGTTCTTAAGTCCTAGAAGGGTGAAAAAGTAGTTTACATAAATGGACTTGGTTGAAGGCCTTCGACTTAAATTTAGAAGGATTTATAATATGTTATGGAAATTTAATTCATATATATTTCCAATGAGGGATATATTTTCTCATGATGATGTGTTTTGGTTAGTTATTCAAGTCAATTTGTGAAAATGTTTGTAGCTGCTATTTTAGAACATGTATGTTCTTGCTAAGCGATTGAGTTGTTTGAGGTATGAGATAATTGATTTGATGTTTTATATTACCTAGAATGTGAATAGGTTTTCATCTAATAAATCCATTTTCAGGTCTTGAAAGTGTTAGATAGAGTGTTTATCATCGTCCGAGTTTGGAAAACCAAATTTTGGGCAACTTGTTTTGGTGAAGACAAAAGTAGTTGTGGTTTGAACTTGAGGTTGTTTCATGAGTTATAAATTTTATATTAGTGATGTAAAGGTCTTTATATTTCCATGGAGTTTTCACATGACATATTTGAGTTCATATTGAGGGGTCTTGAGGCCCAAAGGCATATTTAGGTTGTTGGAAACAACTATTTAGTGAAGGTAATGAGCGGTGGACCCATTAAAATTAAGACCATGTATTATGATTAAATTTCATTTTAAACATGTGTGGTTATTTTAAAATCTTGGATAAAAAAATTGGTGTTAGGATATTTTTCTCATTCCAATGATGGGGTGTTGAGGATTTTGGTGCGTGAATGAAGGGTTTTGACTAGGCCGACCTATATGGGTCATATGTGACCATTGTAATAAGTTTATTTGAATTTTTTAAGGTTTATGGGTTGAATTTATCATGAGGTACTGACCTCCTTTGGGTTGGAGAGAATAATTACATATAAAAGTGAATTTTAAACTCATTTGGTGAGCCAGTATTGCTTGGGTGAGGAGTGCGGCCCTAGGTGAGTGTATTGCAGGTATCATGGAATTTTTTAGAGATTATAAGATGTGTTATAGGTTTAAGACTTATTTAGAATATTTTTTCAAGATTTTGAAGACAAATTAGTCCATGAAAGATCTAGAGAGATAAAGTTGAAGGTGTGTTTGAGAGAGGGTTTGAAGGAATTTGGAGTTGAACTTTGGGATCACTATCGGTTGTTGTATCAAAATATTTTTAGTGGTCATGCTTCATAAAAATCTTGTGTGATGATGCATATTCACGCAAGTCTCTTGTTTTGTATAATATCAATAAGATTTTAGGGGTTAGTGCTCCTTGTGGGGTTGGTGCCTCACTAAAGAAATCTCTTGTGATGTGTAATAATCACTTGAGTCCTTTTTGTTGTGCCTAATATCATAAAAGGTTTAGGGGTTGGTTCTCCTTGTGGGGTTTATGCCTCACTAAAAAAATTTGTATTATGTGTAATATTCTTGCAATTCCTTGCTTTGAGTAATATAAGTAATGGTTTTAGTGGGTTTCTTCCCCTTGAGGGTTTTCCATTTATATCTGGTGTCTTGTGTTATCTCCTTTGATTATTAAACATGTGATTTTTTATTTCACACATAATAAGTTTACATGGTTTATGGATATTGAATGGTTAATTTGAATGATGAATCTAAGCAATGGAAAATGAAGTTGTAATTTTTGTATGACTAATTTGCCCCCCCTCTCAATCACTATGCTTCCAACAATTGGTATTAGAGTGGGTCCTTGAGAAGAAAGTTTCACCACTTGAAGGAGATCCATTGTTTAAATTGAGAGCATGCTTAAAACCCTTAGGGTTTGATATTTGGAAAGATGTTATTGGTGTTTTCACTCCTTTTTCCAATCTAACTCATGAGATGACTAATGAAGGTGTCAAAGTAGCCCTATGTAGTGATTTTGAAGCAGGTTGTTCTGATGGTGAAGATGAAGAAGATGATGAAGACCTATATATTGATGATGAAGATGACCTAGAAGTTTATTCTATTATATGTGGTCTTAAAAATGAGGATATCGAAGTTGGAGATGTCTAACGAGTTGATTTGGAAGGTATGTTTGAAGCTTATAGTCACAAACAAGAGGATGAAAGTGATGATGATGACCTAAAATAAAAGGAAGTATGTTTTGAAGCCTTATCCTTGGTGTCTAGCTATAAAACTACCCAAGAGTATCTTGAAGAAGAGATATCTTTTCATAAAGAGGAAATCAAAGTGTGGTTTGTGACAAATATGGGTGAAGAAGACATGTCTAAAAGTGTTGACACTCCAAGAGTAAGGAAATTTGTTGGGGTTGAAGTCAAGAAAGGCTCGACATTCTCAAGGAAAGAGCTAGTTGATGATACATCATTCCATTCAGCAAGGGTTGTGCGTATATTCTTTAAATATTCTTTCTTGTTCAAGAAAAATGTTCATGGGTCAGTTTATAAGTGGAGAAAGAGAAGCTTTTGAAGATCCTATTCAAACCAACATAAGTGTCCATGAGCTAGAATGTCATAATTTTGTCTATCATACTCCATCTCTTTTCATTCATAGGGTGGTGTTGAGTTAAAGGTATGTATTTATCTTTTTAGTCTTGTCAAGATTAAGAAAAGAGGTTTTTGGTCATGTCTTAAGTTTGTGTGTGTTAAATTATGTGGTATGTCTAGAAGTCATTCATTTTGGGAGTCATTGAGTTCAATTCAAATCATGTCAATAAGAGTGTTTACCTTACGTAAGAAATGGTCTAGTATGCATCAAATCTTAATGGGAGTATATGGTTTGTGTCTTTGGGATTATACAGATCAAGTATTCAAATTTTATATGTCATGAAAGAATAAATCAAGTGTAAAGGACTGACATAAGACATGGTGTCTAGGTCAAAGCGATAAATGTCTCAGCTAATCAAGGTCTTAATCTCAGTAAAAATTTTGTGTGTTGCAAGTACTTACAAAGAGTATAAGGTCGAATTATTGTCAAAGTGTCAAAATTGATGTATTATGTTGGGTTGACCTATATCTTGAGTTAGTATGTCATTTTTAAGTCGTATTATAAAATCCTCTAACGTATGGAGTTTCAAAAAAGTATCTTATGTGATATTATGTCGATAAGTGCATCGGGTTTCTCATTACAAGTATTTCAAGATGTATTCAAAATTATTTTATCAAGAAGGTTTGAAGATAGTGTGAGGACATGTTCAAAGCTATCAAATTGGTAACTGTTATCAAATAGGATCTACGGTTCTTGAATGAACTAGAGGTGGATTAAACACACAAAGAAATTCTACAAGTGTGTACGAGAGATCAAGGAGGTCTACTTCAATATTCTTTGTAGACCGCAGGGAAGGTAAGCTCTTGTCATAGTTCAATGGACAAGTGAATCCATAGAGTCAAGATTTATTTAAGTCTATGGAATTTTTGCTTGGTTCCTTGAAGTCAAGGGTTTATATCATGTAAACCTTAACATGGGTCTTTTATTAGTAGTTAGCATGTTTGTTAATCATGAATTTTAAGGTTTTCTACAGGTTGAGGAAGTCAAATTTTATATTTGAAGTTTACCATATCACAAAGGTATAAAATGATGATTTTTAGGCCTATAAATGGTTCTTTGATTTATTGAAAGGCTAAAGACCTACGAGTCCTACATGAAAGAGAAAAGGTATGAAGTATCATGTCCCGAGTAAGGAAGTGTATTAGTAATTAGTTTGTTTAGAAAGCTTTTCATCAAGATTTTAAGTATGTTCATAATGACTCATAACTGAAGACAATATCTCGAGATGTTTTGGATTATAATAAAGTAACAAAGCCTAAAAAACTATAACACTATGAGAAAAATTGAAAATATGCATAGTTCTGAAAGGGTTACAAAGAGTGTTATGATGATTAAAAAGGAGACCACAGAAAGCTATAGGTAGTTGAGATATTAAGAGGTTTGGAAATATTTCTTTAAATGAGAAGCTAAAATCTATACTCAAGCTATACATGAATGAATCAAGGCTCGTGATTTCTAATGGGTGCATTGATTACCTACATAGGACTAGGAAGTAAATTTGGGCAAGTGCATCTTGAGAATGAACTAAAATAGTGTCATTTAGTTGTTTTGGGTTTGTGTATATCCTTAGATTATGATCTTAAGGATGTCATTGGTCACAAAAGTGAGAGCTAGAGAAATTTTCTCATAGAATATGAGAATGGTGGCATTAAGTACATAATGGTGGTTGAAGACTTGATAGACACAGTCATAGGAGACAATGTACTGATTTTTTAAGGTTTGTAACATAAAATGCATCCTACATATAACAAGGAGAGGTGTTATCTAACTTATATGGAGTTTCATACCTTGACAATGTTTCATAAGTTTTTACATTTATTTATGGGAAGGTTTTGTTCCCAAGCTTGAAAAAGGATCTGGAAGTACATTCTATAGGTTAGCTATAAGAATAATATATTGTCTGAGTCAAAGGAGGTAACAAAGGTATGCTTAGTAATTGGATCACCACCAAAAGGTGTTTCTTAGTTTGTGTCATGTAAAATTAAAGGTGTTTTGTCAATGCCATATGTTAAGTCCACATAGTATTGTGTGTCAAAGTGTGAGTTTGTCATCAAATCATGTCTGAGGGTATTTTTGAGCCTATGTTAAAGGTGACTTGGTCATGATGGAATCCAAAAGTATTAAGTTGATCAAAACAAGTTCTAACATCAATGAGATGGAATGTGTTGAAAAAAAAACTTGTAAGATTGTAATAGGTATAACGAGAGGGTATTGAGGAATTGTGAAATCTATGTGAGTGCAAATATGTTGACATGCTTGTTCTAGTTCATCATGAAATAAGGATAAGGTATGATTAACATCTTAAAAATTAGTCTCAAAGGACTAAAGTGAGAATCTTTAGGTGATCCATGCATGAGAAAATAGAATTCTATAGGGTAAAATCATCTTCAATGCTCTTAATCAAGTGAAGGAGGTAAAATGACTTGTAAAATAAGAGAGCATATTACTAGATTGAATATCTAAAGGTATAAGAGAGGTTTCAAAGACAGGTGGAGAAACAATCTCTTTTCATCAAGCCATGAAGGCTCAAAAGGAATAATCTTACATGACTAATACAAAAAGTTTAAAGTAAGGAGGCCTGTGAAAATTTAAAATAAGGATTCAAGCTTTGTGAAAATGTTGACTGTGAAGGAGATAATTGTGTTAAAACTTTGAAAATATGCAACCTACAAGTTTGTGAAGAAAAATAGTGCTAATCAGGTCACTACATGATTATTTGAGGTCTATCACAAGTAAAACATTTTGGTACTAGTGTAAGATGAATCAAAATGCATGATTGAATGTTAAGATGGTGTTCTCTAATCTTAAGGGTAGTTGTGGTCTGATTTTAAATAAAGAGTAGAGTTTTTAGATCTGAGAATATTTTGAGATTCAAGAGAAGAAAGAAAACCATGTAATGGAGGCCCCGAGAATTCATTGTAGAAGGTTTGTGATTGAGGGGGAACATGTGGCTCATTGCTTCAAGAAGTTATAAGGTCATATAATGCTTGAAAGGTAGGATTAGTCCTATTTGTAAGTACATTGTCTTTGAGGTAAGTTATATGCTCAAGGATAATGTAATTTCATGTGAAAAAAAGTGGAAAACATTGAAAAAGTGTTTCAGAAAGTGACAAAGTGATTGAGTCTCTCTCATGTGAAAACAAGGTATGTGGTCTAAAATTGGCATTCTCTACTAGAGTATCATGGGTACAAATTTAGGGGGAGAATTTTGAGGTTGTTTTGCATGATTATGTTGAGTATAGATCTTGAATAAGTTGGTCATTTTTGACTAAGAATGTTGTTTAGGAACTATAGTCTAAAGTGTGGATATGCAAAGCATAAGAGGTAGACCTTTTGTTTTTAGCATGGAATAGACCTAGAAGGTGATATTGACATGATTGAAGGCCAAAATTAAGAGTATCGGTTCAAGGGGGAGCCATTTTTGGATCTTATCGAATCCAAAGGATCATTTTGTTATTGTAGAAGACAAAGATGGAGATTTTTAGTCCCGTGGGGAGATTTCTTAGTCAAGTAAGTTGGTTTGTACATTTTGTCCATTGTTTTGTCATGTGTTGTCATTATCCATGTTGTGTTATCATAGTATAATTTTTCGTAGATGGAAAAGGTGGAGAGAAGCATCGAAACATGGTATTTTGGTCATGTAGGTGTCGGTAATGTTTGTTGCCATCAATGTTTCGAAGATGGTTGCCATCAATGATAAAGGGAAGATTATTGGCCATCGTGTGTTTGTATTTTCATACAAGTCAACCCCATTGGTGGAAAAGGGTGTCATGTGGTCATATGAGTCCCCATATGATGTTATTTAGGTGTCAAACATGAAGATTGAGTTATTGTGTCATGTTTTGGTGACTTATGATAGTCCTAGTGCATGGTTGAGTGAGTTGAGTCACCGTATGAGCCATCCCAAGGTGGTTGGAGGTTTTCATGAGGTCATACATGGTCCATGAGGTGTGTTACAAGTTTCCTTGAGTTTTCATGTGGTTAGTATGGTCAGGTCTTGTGGTTTCATGGTTGTTTCAAGTCATTTAAAGCTTGCTACTAGCCCTAGAGCATGCATAATGAGATTAAGGTATGAGTTTTGGACAAAATAAGTCATGATGGAGCATTGTATAAGCATTATATCAGTATACCTGTGGTGTATGGTGAGTTTTAGGTTTGCATTCAGAGGTTTGATGCTTCTATTAGGTCTTTGGGAAGTAAACTGTGAGAAACATGTAGGTAAGCACACATGCAAATGATATTGGATAGAGAGTTTAAAATATATTTATTCTATATGGTGAGAATGGAAGATTATAGAATGTTTTCATGATGCTTCATGACAAGTTTTAGGTCAAAATGATGAAGGAATTTCAAGATATGTAAGTTTTGGTGAAACTGGTAAGTTTTAGTGTGTTTTATGACAAAATTGGACCTTCGATGATTATTGTGGATTGTATTCTTTACATGGGGACCTGATATCTTTGGCATATATTCTTAGGTAGATATGAATATTTCAAAAAACATAATGAGGTGGTTTAATCATCATATTTTTATGAACGATCGTTAAGAAGGTAGAGTGGTTTGAAACCCTAGCAAAATCCTAGCTAGGAGCAACTTACGAGAGAAGTGAGTATACTTGAGCCTATTTTTATTGCTAGTGAAAATTTATGATTTTATGATGTATAGGAATCCTTAATATTTCCAAAAAGGTATGTTAGTGCTTGTGATTGTATGTGGACCCCACCTAAAAATGTTAGTTTCTCAAGAAGCTCGGTTTAAGTCAAGATGGTCTAAAGGAGTTGAAGAATAAATTGATATTTTTATCCCAGGTGTTTTTATTGATTTCCATGAAGGTTTAAGGTCATGGTTTCATTGAATAATTATAAATTTTTCCCTATCTCTGTGAGGATTGGTTTTGGGGTAATTTGGAGCAATCTTCAGTAAAAGTGGAATATTAAGAGCTACATGATGAGTAAGGAGGTGATTCAAGTTGTGTTGTGAATATAGTTCATATAAATTTCCAATGTTATATCAAAATTTTGTTTTTTATATGGTATGCAAAATTTATGACCTGATCTTTGAAGGTCAAACTTGGAGGATGCTTATTCTAGAAGGGTACAAGTAACTACATGATATAAAGTGATATTATGAATCAATAAAGATTAGTGAAGTATTTTGATGTCTTATAAATCATTTACAAGTGTGTTAAATTCTTTTGTTAAGCTTTGAATTTTTTTTTGTATGATGGAATATGTTGGGCTAATTGTTAGTTCTTAAGTCCTAGAAGGGTGAAAAATCAATTTATAGAAATGGACTTGGTTGAAGGCCTTACACTTGGAGTTGGAAGGATTTATTATATTTTTGTAAATTTAATTTATATATATTTCCAATGAGGTATGGCTTGTCTCATGATGAGGTATTTTGGTCAATTATTCAGTCGATTTGTGAAGAAGTTTGTAGTTGTTATTTCAGGACAAGTTTGTTTTTGCTAAAAGATTGAGTGGTTTGAGGAATGATATAATTTATTTTATGCTTAATTTAACCTATAATGTTAATAGGGGTTAATTTTCATCTAGTTAGTCCATTTTTAGGTCTTGAAAGTGTCAAAAAGAGTGTTTATCAGTTGATTTTGGAAAATTGGTTTTGGGTGACTTGTTTTGGTTAAGACAAAAGTAGTTGTGGTTTGAACCTGAGGTTGTTTCATGATTTATAACTTGAATAGGAGTGATTTACAGGTATTTATATTTCCATTTAGTGGTCACATTCCATATTTGAGTTCATATTGAGGGGTCTTAAGGCCCAAAGGCAGATTCAGGTTGTTAGAAACAACTATTTAGTGAAGGTAATGAGCTAGTGGGCCCATTAAATGAAATAATCTGATTGATTCATGAAAATTCAAACCATGTATAGTTTTAAATTTTCATTTTAAACATGTGTGGTGATTTTTAAATCTTTATGAAAAAAATTGGTGTTGGGATATTTTCTCATTCCAATGATGGGGTGTTGAGGATTTTTGGTGCATGAATGAAGGGTTTTGGCTAGGTTGACCTATATGGATCATATATGACCATTGTAATAATTATATTTTAATTTTAAAGGTTTATGGGTTAAATTTATCATGAGGACCTACCTTCTTTGGTTAGAGAGAATAATTGCATATAAAAGTGAAGTTTGAGCTCATTTAGTGAGCCAGTCTTGCATGGGTAAAAAGTGTAACCCATAGATGAGTGAATTGCAGGTTTGAGGTAGGTTTTAGAGCTGATCAAATGTGTTAAGATTTGAATACTGATTGATAATATTTTTCAAAGGTTTTAAGATAAATTAGTCCATGGAATACCTAGAGATAGCAAGTTGAAGAAGGTGTGCTTGAGAGAGAGTTTGAAGGAATTTGGAGCTAAACTTTGGGATCACTATCATATGTGGTATTATGATATTTTCAAAGGTCATGCTTCTTTAAAATATTTTTTATGATTCATATCCATGCAATTATCTTATTGTGTTTAATATCAATAAGGGTTTAGGGATTGGTGTTCCTGTGGGGTTAGTGCCTCACTAAAGAAATATCTTGTGATGTGTAATATTCACTTGAGTCCTTTATTATGCGTAATATCAAAAAAATTTATGGGTTGGTGCTCCTTGTGGGGTTGGTGCCTCACTAAAAAAATATTTTAGGATGTGTAATATTCTTGCAAGTCCTTGCTTTGAGTAATATAAGCAATGGTTTCAGTGGGTTTTCTTCCCCTTGAGGGTTTCCCACTTATATTTGGTGTCTTGTGTTCTCTCTTTTGATTATTACACATGTGATTGTTTATTGCACACATAATAAGTTTACATGGTTTATGTATATTTAATGGTTAAGTTGAATGATGAATCTAAGAAATGGAAAATGAAGTTGTAATTGTTGTATGACTGATTCACCCCCCTCTCAGTCATTGTGCTTCCAACATGAAGAGCCACTAGATTTGGATATATATTGTAATTCCCTCTCCATTCCTAGGGGTTAAAATTTCTTGGTTTATATCTCTCATTGTCATACTATAAAAAAAAACTACAATTTTTCTAGTTCCTTGTCTTATGTTTTCCTCTCCATCTCAACTACTACTCCAATAGAGCTTTGTAATCCTGCACAACCATGGAAAGAATGAATATTTTGATGAACATAATGTAGTTAAACTTTGTGTTGATTGTGTTGTTTGTCTTGCTTTTCATATTGGTTTCTTTTCATTGTTAACTTGGAAGTATTCTGGTTTTATGTCAATAAAATCAGCTTGTTATTTATTGAATAAAACCCCCTTCTCACTTTCTCCCCTCTCTCCATACACACTCTTTTCCTCTACCTATTTTTTGCCCATGGGTTTAATGGATTATTCATGGGTGATCCCATGTTGAAAGGCCACCCACGATGGTTATATTAGTATACTAATTTCCTTATTTTCAATAAATGGATATGCCTCATTCCTAAGAAGAGGGATCTAGTACCAAAACGTTGGTTAAAGCCCCTAATTTTCCCTTGCGAAAAAGTATTTTTCCAAAAATATTATATCTAAATATGTAGACATATGTGTACTAATAACAAGTGTTCCTCAACATTTCCAAGTAAAATATATAATTGAATTGGTCCCTAGAACACCACTCCCAAATGGGCCCTGTAAAGGTGTTCAATACTTGATAATTAAGAGATCTAGTGACAAATTTAAGAGATGATTTAGAAAGGGAACATTTTCCCAAGTGTATTACCTTATAAAAACCCAATTGTTATTTCTCAAAATAAATATGGGACATGAAAAAAATGTATTGATTATCGATATTATAAAAAAATCATAATAAAGAACCAATACCCACTTCTACAAATTGATGACCTCCTAGACTAGCTCTAGGGAGCTAAGTCCTTCATGAAGATCAATTTGAAGTTAGGGTACCACTAAGTTCCCATCAATCTCACAGATGTTTGGAAAACTACATTAAAATCTAAGGAGGGCTTGTTCAAATGGTTGGTCATGCATTTTGGGCTCACAAATGCACCTACAACATTTATGAGGATGATGAATGAAATCATGCAACTATTCATTGATTCATTTGTGGTCTTGTACTTGGATGAAATTTTGGTCTTCATTAAGACATGGGAGGAACATGTTCAACATGTCTAATATATTCTTCATACCTTACATCAATATAAGCTCTATGCCAACATAGATAAGTGTTCCTTTGACATGGAGAGTATCTAGTACTTGGGATACATCATTAAAAGGATGGTGTGCATGTGGACCCATAAAAGATCCAGGTCATTCGAGTTTGGTTGGCACTAAAGACCTCATTGAACTTTGAAGTTTCTTGGGACTAGCCAATTTATATCATAGGTTTGTACTTTGTTTTTCTCACATTACATGGCCTTTAAATCAGGTGACACACAAAAGAGTGAAATTAAAGTTCATATAGACAAAGAGGCACTGTGAAGGAATTTATGTGAATGAAAGAGAGGGTATCCTCTACACCAGTTTTAGTCTCATCCAGATCTATGAAATTCATTTGAGATAGAAACAAATGCTTCAGAATATGCACTTGGAACAGTCCTCACCCAACATGGGCATCCAATGGCATACCATAGTGAGACCTTCTTTAACATAGTGTATAGGTACCCAATATATGATAAGGATTTATACGCCATTATACGACACTTTTATGTGCATTAGGGCTCAATTGGCCATGTCCATTCCATCTAATCCTTAACACATGTCAAAGAAAAACTTTAATGTGTATTAGGGATAGATGGTGCAATGGGGCTAATCGAGCCCTAATACATGTCAAACTATCACATTATGGTGTATTATAACTCAGTATGCATTGATCATGCCAAGGGATCCCTAATACACTGATTCATCAGTTAAACGTGTGCTAGGAATTAATTAGTACAAATGGAACCAATCAAGCATTACTTCACATCACCATATTGAATTGGGATTATTAGGGGTTTATTGGTGTGAACAAGGCCAATTGATCCCTAATACACCCTAATGTGATAATTTGACATGTATTAGGAATTGATTGGCCCCATTCATGCCTCGGTCCCTAATACATGTCAAAGTGACACTTTCATGTGTATTAGGGATCCATTGGCACAAATGAGGCTAATGGAACCCTAATAAATGGAAAATTGTCACATTATGGTGTATTATAGCTTAGTTTCCCTCATTCACACCAATGGAGCACTAACACACTTGATGCGACATTTAAATGTGTGTTAGGGATCAATTAGCACAAACAAGGCCAATTGAGCCCTAATACACATCAAAGTGTTGCATTGGGTGTATTAGGGATTCATTGGAATGAATTATACCAACCATATACTAATACACCCTGCTTTGATAAAATTTCAATCTATATAAGGACACTATTGATTAGATAAATATAACAGTAAATACACAAGATCTAGATAAATAATTACAAGCAAGAGTGAAAGATAGGAGATAAAGATGACTCAACTTGTAACTATAAGTCTAAACTAATTTTATATCGATGAATAAGTTTGGAAGGTAGATTTTGGATTGTGTGAGTTCTATGTCAAAGACTAGAATGTGACGATCTCAAGGAAAAATTACCTAGAATGGGATAGGGCCACCTAGTCGTTAGTGTCTATTTTGGGTGTTGGTGTCTATAGGATAGTTACAATTCTAGTTTTTCATGTGTTACTTCTTATCACCTTTAGTTCATTGTAGGTCACATCAAGTTCATTTCACTTCTGCTCAGTCACGCTTGTACCCTCAAGAAAAACTCAAGTGTGCATTAGATGATAAAATATGCATATCCTTGGGTCGGACTATCTTCGGTGGTCACCCCAATGTGATTGTTACTGAGATTGCACTACATTTCGGACTCAATTTAGTTCTAGTGTTTGTGTAATTGGAAAAGTGTCCCTTGATCTAGGATGCCCTAGTTCCACTACATGAAGAATAGAGGGATACAACAACTTTGTCTCAATGCAAAATGTGTGGTATGTAATTCAGAATAGACCCTCCCATATAGTGAAGCATGTAGTCCTTGATGTAGTAGATAGAAAATATTAGCTCCTTTTACATGTATATGCATGTTGAATGCTTTACCCCATTTGATGGAGTTAAATAAGATATGTATATATATATGATTCCTTCACTTAATTTTTGTCATTAACAAATGAAAGATTGACCCAGGGTAGTAAACAAAGACATGAAAGATGTAATATTAAAAAATTAGAAAAAGAGAGGACATATTTTCCCGAGGGGATAGTAGTGTCGGGTACTCCTGTCCCTAATGGTCGGTTTTGTACATGGTGCCAAAAAGATAAAACAATGGAATCATAGTTGAGTAGGATGTTGACTAGTGTGCAAAATTGTAAGGTGTAAATCCAAAAAAGGCAAGTAACAAAGATAAGAAGGATAAAAGCGATATCAAAGAAAAACAAGTGTTTTTAATTACTAATTCTCTTAGTTATGAATCATGCATATAAATGAAATATTTAGAGGTTAGATGTACATAGTAAGTGTGTGATTTAGTGACTACATTTTCCCCCACTTTATGTTGGTGTTAATGACTAATTATCTTGCTTAGGAATCATGCATATAAATGAAATATTTAGAGGCTAGATGTACATAGTAAGTGTGTGATTTAGTGATTGTATTTTCCCCACTTTGTGTTGGTGAATAAGGATTTGGTAGCCTAAAGTAGAAAAGAAAAGTGTACCTTGGGGATTCAAAATAATATTGTGCCTAGTAGCATGTCGAATGAATGTTGTAGCATGCTAAATGAAATAGTGCAAATGTGTACCATGGAATTATAAGGAAAGGGAAAGATAAGGATCCTAGTGGTGACCTTTACATGCTTGGATTGATAATGATGTGTGTGTGTGTAGTTCCTTAGAATATCATCTTTTCAGAGTGTGCTTGAGAATTACTTCATGGATGTTTGTGTGTTTTTCCTTCATTAGGATAGAATAGGACCTGCAAAATAAAACAAGTGTAGTCAATGCTCATAGTAAATGTAATTGAACTTTAACTTGAAAAACATGTAAAATTGGAAATGCGTATTGGAAAAATTTAAACTAAGGGGTTAAAGTACACCTAAAATGTTAAAAGAGAAAGGGGTGGAAATTTGTTCCTACTTGTAGACTTATTGCTTAGGAGCTAGTTGGAATAATATGAAGGATTTGGGAATCATGTCACCAAACTAGGGATTTGATCTTCTCGGCGCTAAATTCAAATTTAGGTGTCTTTTCACCACTAAGGAAAAGTGTATTAGGAGAGGTAATAGGATTTTTGTCCAACTGTTAACGCTTCCCCACTAGATAAGTGCCACTACAAATGATCACAAACTCGATTTGTAACTTTCCTCATGTGGAACATTGTTCGAGGTATATCATCGTCCTACATATGTCCTAGGTGTCACTTACTTATTTATTTTTCCTTTGGTTCCTGAGTTAGTGCTTTGTGACATTTCACTAACTTTAGTTATTTTTAGTGACTAATTGCATCCAAAACTAATTGTGTAATTATTGAAACTTGAGAAGAATGTAATTTTGCAAAATCTAAAATATCTCTGTAACTATTTTTTTCCCATGACACAGAAGCACCCAAGTGGGACATTAACACCCATTATTCTTATCTTTACTAGGAAGTTCTCTCCAAGTTGTGAATTTTGGATGTGAATTTTGGCCAAGATATATTGATTTTGGCCTATTTTTTGATGGTATGAAAAGGTTCACCCAATGATTACTTATTTGATCATATTGATTTTGATTCTATATAACTACTAGTGGGGTTTTGATGATGGTAGGGTGAAAAGGTTCATACTAATGTTTGTCCACACTCATTTGCAAGGAGGAGTTAGCACCACTTAGGACGTGAGATCAAGGCTTGTGAAAACAAGGAAACAAAAACATAGGGCATAGCATGTAAAAAAAATTGAATGAATCCCAAATGAGGAAGAGTCCTTCAAGGAAAACTACACATAAAGCACTCGTTATATTAAGAAAGATATTTGATGTAAGGATTCTTAAAGTGGGGTAGGGTTTATGCTATGGTAGTCTTACCATAATTAATAAGGGAAGGAAAATAATTGGAAAATGCTAACATACAAGTGGCAAGTGAAAATCATGACTAACGCCGTATTTTAGATGCTAAGGTGCGGATCCCCAAGTACATGATGATGACATCACAAAAGATTTGGATGATTGTTGCGATTTGTGTGGGCGGTTAGTGATCGGCTGTAGCGCATATAAAGCTTTTTTACTGTTAGGGAACAAGAAATGCACACGAAATAGAGTGGGGGAAATAACTTGCATTATAAAAGCATATAGGAAAATAGCAAATAAGGAAACAAGGAGTATTTAACGGGTGTGTGTGTGGCACCACTTAGGATTTCACCTGTAAATCGGGGCCTGTCGAATTTCATTGAGAGGATAATCAAATTCATCAAGGCTTGTGAAAACAAGGAAACAAGAAAACATAGGGCATAGCATGTAGGCACAAAATAGCAAATAAGATACAGGGAGAAAATCATGTAATCGTGATTGATGGAAGGAGTCCTTCAAGGAAAATGCTACACATAAAGTAGAAATAACTCGCTTTCCTCATTTATCATGTTAAGAAAGATAAACAATATGCCACAATATAATTATGAATAAAAAGGAATAAACATGTGAAATATTTCAATGATAGAGGACGCATATTAGCATGCACGTGGAGCGAGGGGAGAACACAGATTTCAAAGGAGCTCTAAAAACATGGAGAGAGATTAAAAGGATCCTTCAAAGTGAGGAGGAAGAGGGGGTCCCGATGAAGGAGTCTCAAAGGAACTAGTAATTAATAGGGTGTAGCATCATACATCATGTAAAAAAATTGTAAGTGACTTGCATTCAACTCAAGATACCATGTATTCTTCTCTTCTTTTCTCGTCTCGGCTTTTGAACAACATGTATGTGTATGAAAAATGATAAAGCATACTATGAAGATTGTGGTAATATGATAAGAAAAGGTGCTTAGACATTTAGTAGCATAAGGAAGCAAGAGTACATCAAATCAATATCTATAGAAAACATGTTTTTGGATGTATGTTTTAATTAAAAAATATGTGTAAAGATAAGATGCAACATTTAGTAGCATAAGGAAGCAAAAGTACATCAAATCAATATCTAAGAAAACATGTTTTTGGATTTTTATTAAAAATATGTGAAAAAGTGAGGTTCATGTAGGTAAAGTGATCATGTAGGTAATAATCATAATATGAACTAGGAACAAGAGTGTATCATTGAGTGGTGTGGGGGAATTAGGAGGCCCCACGTGTGAGTACTAGGAAAGGGCCCATGATCAGCTGATGTAAAAGTACCACACATGTGAACATAATCTAGGACTCGATGGTCACAGCAGAGTGCATGAGGCAAAGTATATGAAATAGGTATAGACCAAGCATGTGGAGAAAGAGAGTGCATGAAATATGTCTATAAGGTGGGCTATGTGATCTACAAATGCGACGAGGCCTGTGAGTAGGAACCATGTGTGAAGGAAGGTGAGATGGATGTGCAAAAATTGTTATAGGAGCAAGGGATATAGATACCATAGGAGGTGTCAAGGTTAAGGATCCATCATGAATAAGAGAAGATGCACTAGGAGTAGGAGAAACTAAATATGGGATGGCCATAGGAGCCAAGGATAATGGTTTCCATGTGGAATGCCTCAAATAGTAATAATATGAAACTAATAGATGAATTTAATGCATAAGTGTATAATAGAAGGCACTACTTTGGCATCTTGAATCCAAAGGAGTCCTAAGAGCATATTACAACGTGTAATAGTAGATCTAACAAGAAATGGCATAGAAATAGTAAGATGCCTAATAGTAATGGGTAGAATAACATGGCCATGAGAAGTGGGAGACCTGCATGTCATATGAGATAAAGGGAATCCAATTGACTACAAGAAATATAATGAGCATGCATTATTCTTGAATATAGGATGTACCATAACATTGTTGATGACATGGGGCCCAATAGAAGCATCGATATGTAATCTATGGGAGGAGAATGAGGAATGAAAAGAAACATTATTGAAAGTGATAGTAGATGATGGGAGATCGTATCTTAAGTAATGAGACATTGAATATTTTTAACTTGTCATTATCATTGGTAGATTTAGGATTGGAAGTATTGAATTTAGGTAACTTGATATGGTTATTGTCAATGATATCTTGAATAAAATGGTAAAGCTTGAAACATTTGATGGAATGGCCATTACATCTATGGTAATCACAATGTGCATGCTCATTAAAACTCTTATCATGGGGCCTATTAGGATCATACTTGAGAGGTGGAAGAGAAATCATATTGTTTTCAATGAGTTGGGGAATAACATACAAGGAGGACAAGGTAATCGATTAAATATACATCGAGGGATTGGATAAGAAGATAACGAGGTTGAGAAAAAAAATTATATTAGGCTTGATATCATTATACTTGGGTTTAAAGGAAACCTTTCTTGGAAATTTATAAGAGGAATGATCGAAAGTATTAGAACCATATTTGAGTTTTCCCAAAGAAAGTAGTTTAGTCTCATGAGTCTTGAAGGTATGACATACATGGTCAAAATAATGATAGGAATCAAAAGGCACACATTATTGTTTCAAAAAAGATAAAAGAATTTGAATAAATAGAAATTGTGATTTAGATTCAACTAATACATTCTTCATTCTAGATAGATTGTTTTAGTAATGCAATACATAATCACCAAGATGTTTATTAGATCCTTGTTTAATTTTAGATGTTTGTAAATAAGATAATTTCATTCCAATATTCATAAAAAATGAGCTAAAAAATCAACAAGAGTAGTAAATGATTTAAGAGAATGCAATGGAAATTCATAAAACCATCGCAAAGCATAATCCTATAAGATCCTAGGGAACAACTTGCTCAAGAGGGTGTCATCACATGCATAGTCTAAGAAAGAAATTTGAAAGGATCTAAGGTGATTTTGAGGGTTTCATTGCTGGCCATCGAATAGAGAAAACTTTGGTGAAACAAAATTGGTAGGGAGTGGATAAGAAGACACCTCAGGTGCAAGAGGACTATGAAGAAGAAGTGAAGAATCAGGGTATGGAGAGGAAGAAGAAGTAGCTTGTTGAAACGGAAAAAATTTATGCCTGAAAATCATGATAAATAATGGAGCAAGAAGCATAGGTAACATTCCTTTGGGATTCCTCACAAGTAGTAAAAAGTAACAGGTCTAGGTTTTCAGGATGTTCAACAAGATAAGAATTAAGTTCATTAATATCCTCATTAGAGAATTCACGAGAGGTGCTAGCCATGATGGAAAGGGATAAAATAAGATATGTGTGAAAGGATGTTGGGTTCACCAAATGATTTAATAAATTTTAAATCTATGTAAGGACATTGTTGATCAAAAAATATAACAATAAATATGCAAGATCAAGCTAAAGAAGTAAAAACAAGAGTGAAAGATTGGAGATAAAGATGACTCAACTTATAATTGTAGGTCTGAATTGATTTTGGACTGATGAACATGTTGGGAAGGCACATTATGGGTTGTGTGAGATTTATGTTAGAAACTCAAATGTGACGATCTCAAGGATAGAAGCATCTAAATGAGACATGGCCACTGGGCACTAGTATCTATTTTAGGCATTGGTGTCTGCATGATAGTTGTAATTTTAGTTCATCCCATCTTTAGTTTTTTGTAGGTCATGTCAGGTTCATTACACTTCTTCTCAATCACACATGTACCTATAAAATAAACCATAGCTACTGCACAATACTTAATCACACATTAGTTAAAAAAATATGGACATGTTTAAATCAGATTGATCTTGCTATCACCCCAATGTGATTGTCATCGAGCATTGCACTACATTTCAGACTCAATGTAGTTCTAGTGTGTGTGTGTGTGTGTGTGTGGAATAGTGTCCCTTGAGCTAGGATGCCCTAGTGCTAGTTGCACAAAGAATAATGGGCTATTATAGACACAAAATCTATGCACTTGGGTACATTTCTATATACTAAAGAATACTAATATAAACATGATTCCCTAGTAAGAAAACTAGTGGTTGACAACTTCTTTTGGCCTCTTGATTGTTTTACCTCTTTCAATTTATTGTTTCTGATCTTGATTGAGCATCCTTTTATCTTTACACACCTTACATCTTTGTCGGCACTTGATTGATTTATCTTTGTATGGCCTCGGACACTAAGCACCCAGCTATGACAGAAGAACCCAAGTGCTCATGTCCATTATGGCGCACTCCTGAGCTTCTTTGTCTTCTTCTTACTCTTTTGGATCTCTTCTACTTTTTGGTCATATTTTACAACTTTGGGTTGACCTTTAGTTGTCAATTGTGAAATTCAAACAAGGGAATCATATATATACATATAGTTATTACTCTCAAATAAAGGGCCAAGCACTAAGCATTACCTATCATCACCTAATCTTGCATCAAGGCACAAGATCACTTCAAAGGAATTCATCTAGCACATCCATACAAGGGGAAAGGGTTGCATCACTCTGCATACACAACATAGAAAGGGAAGTTCATTCCATTCCATCACATGCATTTTACATACTTGTTACATTCTAGATCTATCACATTATCATTATGAAAATTACACAATGGAATCCTAGGAAATCATTACACACATACACAATAAATTGCATGGAGTTTGAAATATAGTACAACACTTTGTTATAAGTTCATTCTTCAAGTGAGCGTCAAGGTTAGTCTGACTCCACATTCTACATCTTTTTTATTAGATATTTATGTGGTTTATGGACATGTGCAGTAGATATCTATTTTTAGGTAACATGTATGACTGACACCATTGTAACAAAACTAGAGTGATAAAAGAAGATCAAAATCGAAGCCCCTTTAGCCCGAGAAAGACTAGAACCGAGAGCATCTAAGTGAACACCGATTGCCTATTTAGTCACTAGTGCACAAGCACTCATGTCCTCCCGTGGGAACTTCTTTCATGTGCATTTATAATTTCTATAATCCTCATCAAGCTCGCTCAACACCATTCCTAGCTTGTTCCAGTGGTTATCTAGTCCAAATCATCTCCAGACATTACACGAAAATCAGCTAAGTCATCCTCCTCTTTCATTTGCTTAGGGTTTCATATTATTACTTGATTATTGATTGTGTCTTATTGTAGTTTATCACTTTTATATCATTAGTTACAGTAAATTTACTCTAGATTTAAGGTTTAATTAGCATTTATATTAAATCATTTGGTTAACCCATACCCTTACTCACACAACTAGATATTGGTCTTGCATCATACCTCTCTTCCTTCTTGCCCTACTCACCCTAATATTTTTTCTTTTTTAATAAAATGAGTGTATGTCTCCCTTGTTTCTTGCAGGCCAATCTTGAATATAAGTGTAAATACAATATTTTTGTCTAATAATTACCTTCATCCTAACACCTCTCCTGAATATGTTTACTATAGACTTACTACAAAACTCTCTTTTAATGAAGAGCATATTACTTTTACATATGTTGAAATTTCTTCTCAATATATTTTAAATAATGATCCACCCCTTTATATCCAAGTTCAAATTAATAACATAGGGGTTAGTGAGCTTTAGTTGATAATGGATCTATCTTAACATTTGTAATCTATCATTCCTTTAAAAAATTGGCCTCTCCAAATCCACCTTAACTCCATCATCTATTTTCATTTGTGGCTTTGATAATGTTCCCAAAAGGGTATTAGGAATAATCACCCTCCCCATTATTGTTGGGCCATGCACTTTTCCCATCTCATGTCATGTAATGCCTAATAATCTTAATTATAACATTCTTCTTGGATGACCTTGGATCCATGTTATGCATGTGGTTCCTTCAACCCTTCATACGTGTCTTAAGTTCTTATATCAAGGTGTGGTCTATGAGGCCTTAACAAATCCCTCCCCTTTTTCCTTTTACAAGATTATAGATCTTTCACCCACCACCCCTCCTTCTCGCCACATCTTCACCCAATTCACAAAATATGGTCTTGGGTATCGGATATTTTTTTATGGTCTTACCAGCATCGAAGAATGGGAATCACATAACCTACTTCACTTCCCACACAATCCACCAAACTTGGCATCAAGTATCCCCCTCCACATGATCCTCTTCTTCCTGCCACATCTCCCCCTAATATTTACACTATTTCATACACTTATCATATCCCTCTACTATATCTTGAGCTCATCAATGATTTTTCTTCTCCCACTTGGCATGTATTAGATACATTTTGTATTGATGTTGCTTTATTAGAATATATGATAACTTATGACCATCTCCCCCTACCATCATAAAAAATTATTTCCATATGTTCTCAATGCTACAACTTACTTTGGTGAATTTGATCCTCCTAATGAAAATATTGATACTCCCATCATTATTCCTACCAAGCCCTAGATATAATACCAATCCACACTTTTAAATAAATAAACCATTGAGTACAACAGTGGTACCCATGAAAACCCTCATATCATTATATTGGCCACCTCTTTATGCCTTCTAAACAAGTTGACATCAAACAAGTGCTTCATGAATTTTCAGATATATTTGCATGGGATTATAGTGATATGCACAATATAGATCCTTTTTTTCTATGCACAATATCATCCTTAACCTGGAGCTAAAAGGGTGCAACAAAAATTTGAAAAATGCATCCTAAAGTTACATTACTAGTCAAAGAAGAAATACAATGCCTTTTGGATTCTAGCTTCATTTGTGTTGTTGACTACCATGAATGGGTCTCCAATATAGTCCTTATTATGAAACCAGATGGCAAAGTTTGTTGTTGCATTGACTTTAGTGATCTTAACAAGGCTTTCCCCAAATATATTTTCCCTTTACCGCACAATGATGCCATAGTCAATTATAATGCAGTGTACAACATTCTTTCTTTTATGGATGGCTTTGATGGCTATAATCAAATTAAAATCAACCCCGATAATCAAGAAAAGACATCATTCATCACACCATGAAGTACATTTTGCAACACTATCATGCCTTTTGGCTTAAAATTCCAGGTCCACTTATTAACGTGCTATGACACATATCTTCATGACTATATACACAAAATCATTGAGGATTACGTTGATGACATACTTGTCAAGTCGCGACATTGCGCCACCCATACTCACAATCTAGGAAAAAAATTTGAAAGCTTGAAACAATATGATGTATGATTAAATCCCAAAATGTGTATTTTCATATTCATGACTAGAAAAATGCTCGATTATATCATTTCTCGAATTAGAATTTAGATTAATCCTAAAAAGATTTGTGTCATATTTGACATGCCTCCTCCATGAAATCTACATCAACGACATTGACTACAAGGAAAAATACAAGCCATCCACCACTTCATTGCTCAATTAGCTGAAAAATTCAACCTTTCACTCACCTCATGAAAAGGGTAATAAGTTCATCTAGGGTGACCTTTGCCACCATGCTTTTGAGGATATCAAAACATATTTGCTAAATCCTCCTATTCTCGTGCCTCCCATAGCTGATCGACCCTTCTTGTTGTATATCTCTACTACATTCCACACCTTGGGATCCCTTCTTACACAACATGATGATGCTCACCACAAACAAGATGTCTATTACATCAGTCACACATTACTCTCCTATGAGTGCAACTATAGTTATATTGAGAAATTATGCCTTGGCCTTGTATTTGTTGCGGATAAATTGCGACATTATCTTCTCAATCACTAGATCCATATTATCACTAAATTAGATCCTTTACGATACTTATTATCCCATACACATCTCTTCGGCTGCCTTGCTCGATGGGTTATGTTACTCATGGAATTTTCCTTCAAATTCATCTGCAGAAAGCCATCAAGGGCCATGATCATCATTGACTAGCTAGATGATGCCCCTCTTCTTGATCCTTCTCCCATTTGTGAAACTTTCTGTGATGACTTCACTACTTACGTGGTTTATACCGACACTTGGATGATGTATTTGATGAATCCCATTATTCCTCAGTGTCGAGTTGGGATTGTTTTTGTTACCCCACATGGTGATTATCTCCCCTTCACCTACCGCTTAGGTTTTTCTTGTACAAATAATATTTCTAAATATGAATCTCTCATTATTGGCCTCATTTTCCCCCATAAGCTACTTATTTGAAATATTCATATTCATGGTGACTCATAACTAATTGTTAATCAAGTCAATGACATATACCAGACCAAAGAAGAGCATCTCATTCCCTACAATGACCTTGTAAAAGCTATATTGGATACATTTGATCGCTATTATTATTGAACAAGAAACTTCATTCTCATGAGATGAATGCATTGAAATTGGAAGCCACCAACAACTTTGAATGATGGAGGGCTTAGTACCTCAGATGTATATATGGATCTACGACGCCGAGAAGAGATGTGTGATACCTACAAAAACTTGAATAGATATGATTAGATAAACATATGCGGGGTTTACCCAGACAATTTTGGTTCCAAGAAGTTGTAAACTTCCTTGGAGGATGTCAACCCCATGTCAGAAATATGGAAATAAAAAATGAACAATAGATAACATATAGAGGTAGAGAAATACAATACACCTAGTAAAATAAGAAGCAAAGCACTGCATGTGGGAGAGCTTGATAAGATCCTTAGCTATAACGTCAGAGGTTTTCATGGCTTCAAACTTATTTTAGAATTTTCTTCTTATTTTCAACCCTTAAAGCTTCAAAATATGTTTTATAGATTTCATATTGTTGGTATTTTTAAGGGGGTTATATTTATAGCTTGAATATAGGTTAAATGTTAGGTTAAGGAGTAAGAGGTTTACAAAAGTAACCCTTATTAATGGGACACGATTAGGAGTTGATTTGAATGTGGGGCTCATGATTTGAAAAAAAGGTGTGATGGGAGTGGGGACATGATTTGAAAAAAGAAAAGATATGATATGATTGGGGACATGATTGAAAATTATTAGGTAATAGTGAATCCCATGTGGATTACTTTACACTATTGAATATTTGGATATAATGTCATATTTTGATGTATTTGGGTTATAAAATGATTGATTTTATGGGTGGGGTTCATGAATTTGATAATTTTGGGGATTGATTATTAGGTGGGGTGTTATATTTGATTTGATTGAATTGAATTTGAAAGTGGGGAGCATGTGGGGGTTCTTGATTTGTACGGTGGGTGTAATAGTGGATGAGTGTGACCTAATTGGCATATTTGATTATTTAGCATATAATGAGGTTTAAGTATGTGAAAGGGATCAATTAAGTTATAAGATTCATGTTATCCATATTTATCCCCCGTACAAATATTGGATCGACCACGATCCGCATAAGAGGAAACAGATTCAAAAGGTGGATAGAAAAGGCTTCAAAATTGGCTAAGTATAAAGGTATAAGCAGAGAATGTCAAGTATCAGTATGATGTTGATTCAAGGGGTGAATAGAGAAAAGGTTTCTAAATGAGCACCGAATGCCACATGTCCCAAGGGAAAGCGGACCATCGGGGAAAAATTTGGTTCTTTGCCCCTTGTTATCTCAAAAGGGGTAAAAGTTGCAAAATGGCCCGTAACTCCGCCCAAGGAAAAGTCCAGCATCTAGGCCCGAGTCAAAGCCAAAGTGGGAATCGAGGAAAGGGAAAAAGATAAATTGTGGACCCATAGGCCTGATTTTTGTTCCAATCTAGCTGCCACGTGTCCCATATCAAAAGGGGACCCATTTTTCAAGTTGTTTTCCCACCCTCCTGTACGGACCCGATACAAACTTCGAAGGGGCATATCTTTTGACTCAGGGCTCGAAATATTGCAAATCTAATGTCGTTGGAAAGATCTCGGCCTCACCCATGCCATGGAGGTCTGAAACTTTAATTTTGAGGAGGTTAGGTGAAGAAAAATGGAGGAAACATCTTCAAGATTTCAATGCAAGATCTTCTTGCCTCAACAACCAAATCAAATTTGATCTTTGCCATTTCCTCTTCCTTCAAGGCATTGAACCAAGGATTGATGCAGTAAAGACAGATTTGGGGAGAGATTTCATCAGAGGCATTAACAATGGTGGTTGAACTTCAACCTACTTTTCCTACTTCTCTCTCTTTTCTTCTTTCAAGTTGAATCTATAAATACGGGCAGGATTCATTGTAAAGGGTTGGACATTCTTTGTTTTGCAGGCTCCCTTCTCCTTCTAGCAAAGGGATCTATGGGGTTCAAGCCTTCTATCAAAATTACATTACGTTTCTACCTCTTGGCTACTTTGTAATGGACTATATCAATCTACAGAGCAATAAAACACATCTGTGATCGATTTTAGATCCTTCTTGTCTCTTTTGATTTCATCTGGTCTTCCATTACATATTTGGCTATCTGTGCTTGTTTATTGTATGCATTTTGTTGGTTTGTGTCTATTAGCAAAATAAGTGTTCATCATTCCTTTGGTGCATCACCTGGTAGTTTAGTCATTTCTTATTTCTTATACTCCTTTTACCCTTGTCTCCTTGGCAAGTTTTAGACTAAGTATAGAGATAAACCCTCTGCAAGCTCCCACGCATGCACCTGAATAGAGGAATAAGGAACCAACCTTTAATCTGGAGAGCTTTTCCATTTTGCAAGTCCACGCCTTGGGGAAAGTTCAATGTTATGCAATCACACCAGATGAGTCTGCCTTAGAAAAGCATATTTTTAGAACTCATTTGGGGGTGTTGTGATTTCGCACTAATAGTTTTGGCATGATCCGGTGGGACAAGAAGTCTCCATATTATTACAGTAGGGATTGATGTACACTTGTTGTGATTCTGGCTTTTAAGAAGCCTTAAAATTGTACATCTAGTGACTCTAAAAGAAACAAATATACTAGTTTCAGAAGCCCAAGCTTGGGAGATTCATGAGAAAAACCCGGTCTAGAGCAAGGAAAGAAGGTATATTTGAATACTTGCATCTATCCCTAGGAAGAGAAAGGAGAGGAAGAAGAGTTTAGAGGTCTCCATCTCCACCAAGCATAACCTTGTCAACACCTCCACCTGTAAGGCCTTTCTTTCAGTCTACAAGGATTCTTAGGCCAATCAGAATGGCACAACCAAATCCATATGTCAACTTCACCGGCAGTAGTCCACTCGCCTTGAATGCACAAAACCCAGGATCGATTGCAGCATTAAAGAGCATCCCATATTTCATTGGGGAAAATCAAACTTCTCCTAGTGACCATGTCCAAGATATTACAAATGTCTATACAATCCACGAGATCCATGAGATGGACATTGCAGTCAAGCTGCTCGAATATTCATTCAAAGTGAAAGCTTCACAATGGTTCAAGAGTCTGAGGCGAGTGCTCTATCAAGAACTAGAACTAGTTGTGTATGGCTCTTCACAATCAGTTTGGGGAAAAAGGTGATAACTTGTCTTTGTTGAGAGCAACTAACAACAATCAAGAGAGCCCCAAACAAGCAAATGTGATGACTTCAACCTCATTCTAAATGGACTGGGATAGGATTCCAACAACAATAAAGCCCACTAATGAAGGTTCCTTCTTATACTTTATTAGTGCTTTAAATTCTGATATTTCTCTGATGATTCAATCAATGGGGGGCACTACATTACTTGCAGCCTATATCCTCTCCATAGGGGCTGAGAACCATTTGATTCAAGCTAGAAAAATCACTCCTAGGCCATCCATGCCTCTGTACCCTGAGTTAGGAATCCCAAATACTAGCCAAACACCTACATTAGCTCCTATACCCACCCCCAGGAGTCAAAGCTCAGCTGAAGCTTCCACTTCATCATCTAATACCTCTAAAGAGCTTCAAGAAGTGATGAAGCAACTTCAGAACTTTGGGAATGAGCTAGTGACCATCAAAAGACAACAAGCTCAGAGTTCCAGGCCATACCAGCCCCAAGCTCAATATCAAGCTAGACCCCAATATCAGCACAATAGGCCACCACCTCAGACTATGAATCAGATCCAGAACCAAGGACAACCCCAAGCTGCTAGACCTTTCAGGCCGTATGATCCTAACACAGCTTCAACATCAAGAGCATTGGTCCCAACACAAAATAATATGGCATAGGAATATGATTGGTGTTTTCCATGTGATCACCACATAACCAATCAACATGCTTTAATGGTGCTCTAAATCAGGCCTTGATGGTGCAAACCAGTATGGTGCCATAAGAACCTAGCCAAGAGGAAGATCAGCAACAAGGATCTCAACAAGGTGGCCCCCAAATGAGACTATGTTTGTCAATTGGCAGGCTAAAGACTTATGTGGGATGAATCAGTCCCCTCCTCAAGGTGTGGCTACCAACACACATGGTCCAAAAGGAGAAATATTGGAGAGGGCCAACCACTGAACTCAGGTGACCCTCAACCTTCCATCACTCCACAAGGTCCTGGTGCTCCAAGTACAACTCCCAACATGTTGAACCAATCCAGACCACCTTCCAAACCCAGTCAAGCACCGGTTGTAACAACCCATGTGCAAGAAAGAAATGTGTCTAGGAAGGGGCAAAAAAAAGATAGCTCATTCAATATTATTGAGTAGATGAAAAAGACAAGTGTGAACATTTCACTATGGGAGTCACTAGCCATTCCAAAGGGAGGGATTTATTGCGAGACTACCATGCAGGTAAATTGGTCAAGTTAAAATCAACCCCTAACTAGCAAGAAAGAGTGCTTGCCAATGTAGTTCAACCTGGGAGGAACCATGGAGAACAACAAGGTAAAAACTTGAGACCTCCTCCCTTCTATGTCTCATTAATTATTGGAGACAAATTAGTGCACAATTGTATGATTGATTCTAGGGCTAGTAGTTCTGTGATGCCCAAACAAATAGCTGATCAGTTGGGTCTCCAATATGAGGTCATCTCTAGAGGAGTAGTCCAATTAGATGGGACAACAGTGACTACTGTGGGAATCATCAAGGATCTGAGTCTCACTCTACACGCTTGCCCTAATGTGACTGTTTTGTAAAATTGTCAATCATAGACTTGCCACCACATTTTAATTTGTGTCTGTCTAGGGACTTCACTGCCAAAATTGGAGGCTACCTATCTGCTGATTGGTCACATATGCTCTTTAGGACAAGGTATGGAGCAAAGGCCACAATCAAATCTGAACCTATTGTTGATTATCATATTGAATCCTATGTTCCTAGCCCAATCAATGCCAACTACTCAGCTTTTGATCAAGAGGACCTCCTAAGCACTTTTGAAGCAAATACCAAGGTGGGATGTATCCCAGACTTGACTCTCGATGATTGGGCCAAAAAATCCATGCTTTTGACCCCTATAGGGAGATGGAAGAATCCGAGCTAGGTGTCTACTACCTACATGAAGAGAATCAGCCTCTTCCTGACCTAATCAAGCCAAAATACAAGGATGACAATGAGGTATGGCAATTGTTCTTTGATGGCTCAAGGAGTAGACAAGGAGCTGGAGGAGGAGCCATGATTGTGTCCCCTAGAGGTATGAGATATTATTCAGCCTTCATATTCTAGTTTGCTTGCTCAAATAACATTGTTGAATATGAGGCTTTAGTCCAAGGTCTTCATTGGGTAAGGAAGCTGGGAATCAAGAACTTGCAAGTATTCGGTGACAGTGAGTTGGTTGCCAATCAAGTCAGAGGACTTAATGCTGTCAAAATGACCTACTCAAGAACTACAAGAGTAGGGTATGGGATCTCATGGAGGATTTTGAGGCCTTCAACATTGTGTCCATACCCAGGAAGGAGAATGAAGTTGTTGATAGACTTACAACAGTTGGAGCAATGTTTGATGTGGTTGATAACATCAAAAGAGGAAAAGAACAGCCACATATCCATGTGGTTGTGAGGCCAGCAGTGCCGGATAATAATACATGCTGGTAGGTGTTTGAGAATGATCATAAGATCATTAATTTTTGCAAGAAGAATCTGAATTCTCACTAGAAACCAAACCAAGACTAGAGCAGAAGAGTACGGGAATCGATAGTATAGCTACATAAAACAAGCTTCCCAAAGGCTTAGTGACACTGGAATCATTTTCAATCCTAATGATCAGTTTAGAAAGGAGAAGGCTAACATGCAGATCAAAGGAGAAGATTCAGAGTCAATCCCAGTTGGAGAAGACAAAACACTTCAAATTGGAAAAGTGGCCACCAAGCAAGAAAGGTATGAATTCATACAACTTTCCCAAGAATTTCCTCATGTGTTCACTTGGAGTTATGAAGACCTAAGAGGGTTCAATCCAAAACTAGCACAACACACAATCAAACTGGATCCAGCTGCTCATCCCATCAGGTAGAAATAGAGACCAGTTAACCCACATATTGAGCCTCTAATTAAGAAGGAACTGAACAAGATAATAGAGGAAAGCATCATATTTCCAATCAAACACTCAAGTTGGGTTGCAAATCTGGTCCCAGTTAGAAAGAAAAATGGAGAAATCGGGTTGTGTGTTGACTTAAGGATTTGAACAGAGCCTCCCTCAAAGATCACTACCCACTCCCTTCAATGGAGCAGATCTTGCAAGTAGTGTCTAGGTTAGAAAGGTTCTCCCTCCTAGATGGCTACTCAGGGTACAACCAGATCATGGTGAAAGAAGATGATCAATTCAAAATAGCTTTCACTACCAAATGGGGCACCTATGCCTACAAGAAAATGCCATTTGGATTATCCAATGGGAGCCACTTTTCAAAGGGCAATGGATATGGAATTCAAGGGGCTGATCAAAAAAATAGTGTTGATCTATCTGGATGACATTACAATGTTTTCCAAAAATGCAACAGACCACCTTTTCCATCTAAGGTAGGTGTTCCAAAGATGTAGGAGTTTTGGGGTGTCACTAAACCCCAAAAAATGCATATTCTTGGCCCATGAAGGTAAGCTTCTAGGCCATATTGTATCAAAGGAAGGATTGGCAATTGAATTGAGAGAGTTCAAGCAATAAGAGCATTGTCATTGCCAAGTCACAAGAAGGCTCTTCAAAGCTTCTTAGGAAAAATCAATTTTGTCCACAGTTTGTTCCAAACTTTGCTACCCTTGTTAAGCCAATAACGTTGATGCTGAAGAAGATCTTAACATTCAGGTGGACAACTAAAGGAAAAAAAAGTTTTGAGGCTATCAAAGAAGCCATATCACAAGCCCCAACTCTTGTGAACCCAAATTTTTCCAAAGACTTCATATTGTATGCCTTTGGTGGTAGCGACACAATTTCTACAATCTTGGTGCAGTAGAACAAAGAAAGTACAGAATAACCAATTGCTTTCTTTAGTCAGATTCTAGAAGATTATGAGGTGAGGTACTCCTTCATTGAGAAACAGGTCCTAGTGGTGATCAGAGGATTGAAGAAGTTTAAGCATTTGGTTTCAAACAACAAGATCCAACTATTGGTCTCCCATGCGGGAGTTAAATAATTCCTTCTCAGTAAGGATCTGAATGAGAAGTGTGCAAGATGGATCACTCATGTCATGGAATATGACATTGAGATCAAGGTCACCAAGTTGGTCCATGGGAAGGGGTTGTGTGAACAACTAGCCTCAGGTCAACAAGATGAAATAGATAGTGAAAAGGAGGTTGTTCTTGTTCTACAAGATGATCAAGAAGAAGGGAGAGATGATGTACCTGCTCCTTGTTGGACCCAAGACATGGTGCACTTCCTTCAAATAGGCATGTGTCCTCATGGGATGAATAAAGAAAAGATGAGACATTTCAAGTTACAAGCCATCCCATATGTTCTTATTGGTGTCTTGTTCAAAAGAGACATCAATGGCATTCTGTTGAGATGCATTGAGACATATCAGGTGGAGAGAGTGCTACAAGAATTCCATGTTGAAGCAGTTGGAGGCCATTTTTCTCCAAGAGTGATAGCACTCAAAATCATGAAAGTAGGATATTATTGGCCCAGAGTGTTTAGTGACTGCTACACATGGATCAAAAGGTGCAAGAATTGTGCATTCTTCAAAGGCAAGGAAAGGCTAGTAGCACTTCCATTGCACCCAATCTCAGTCGACCAACCTTTCATGTAATGGGGATTGGACTTCATTGGATTCATCAATCCAAACTCAAGCCAAGGTCACAAATGGATCCTGACAATGACAAATTATTTCACCAAATGGACCGAGGCAGTGGCACTCAAGGAAGCAAATGAGTCTAGTATCTTGGATTTCTATGAAGGGATAGTGACCAAATTTAGAGTGTCAGCCACCATCATATCAGACAATGCATTAGCATTTATAGGTTCCAAGATCACAGGATGGGCCATCAAGAATGGGACTTATTTGAGTACTTCATCAAACTATTACCCTCAAGGTAATGGCCAGGTTGAGTCCACAAACAAGAACCTGCTAAAGATCATCAGAAGAACTCTTGATGAGAATCAGAGGACCTAGCACACAAAGCTCAAAACGGCCTTATGGGCTGATAGAATAATGCCCAAGAGATCTACAGGCAGCTCTCCATTCAAGCTTATCTATGGGAAAGAGGCAGTGTTGCCTATATCACTTGAGTTGCCAGCATTGGAGCTCGTGAAGCAACTAGAGATGTCTGAATTTGGACCAATGGAGGCCAGGTATGCGGAGCTGATAGAATTAGAAGAAACCAGAGAGCATGCTCTCAAGCAATAGAGAAGAATCAAGCTTCAATCAAGAAATGCTTTGATAAGAAGATAAAAGCAAGGACCTTCTAGGAAGGAGACCTAGTTTTGAAATGGGATGCAGATCGAGCAAAACCAGGAAGGCATTCCAAATTTGATGTTATCTAGAGTGGCCCCTATATGATCACAAGATGCAAAAGTAGCAATGTTTTCCAATTGTCTACATTGGAGGGTGAAGAGTTGCATATTCCAGTAAATGGGATCTATCTTAAGCATTGCTACTAAAAGGGGAGTTCTCACCTTGTACATATTAGTTTAGTTTTCTCTTTCCTCTAAGTGCTTATGCACATTGTCTTGTTGTAGTGTAGATTGCTTTTCTCCTAAGTGCTTTGCACACTCTGCATGTTCCATTTGGAGCATGTATGATTTCAAATTTTGTATATAGTGTGGTGTTGTTTTGTGGCTCTTGTGTAGTCCATTCGGAAAGATAGATGAAACCCCAAGTTAAAACAATTTTCTACTCTCAAAAACCTTCATTTCAAGATTTCTTATGAAAATTGAGAGTGCAAGTAGTTGGGCTCGTGAATCAGAGGCAAAATCAATACCAGAATCGTCTTTCTCAACTCCATGCCCAATGGATACGACAAGGCAATTGGTCTTTTCATCTAGCAGGTAGATACCCCTGTGAGTCGCCAAATTGTTATCCATATTTTTCCCCCGTGCCAAATATTGGATAAACCACAATCTCGTATAAGAGGAAACAGATTCAAAAGGCGGATAGAAAAGGCTTCAAAATTGGCTAAGTATAAAGGTGTAAGCGGAGAATGCCAAGTGTCAGTATGGTGTTGATTCAAGGGGTGAATAGAGAAAAGGTTTCTAAATGAGTGCTAGACTATCACGTGTCCCAGGTAAAGCGGACCATTGGGGAAAAAGTTGGTTCTTTGCCCTTTTTATCTCAAAAGGGGTAAAAGTTGCAAAATGGCCCACAACTCGCCCAAGGAAAAAGTCAACATCTAGGCCCGAGTCAAAGCCAAAGCGGGAATCGGAGGAAAGGGAAAAAGATAAATTGTGGACCCGTAGGCCTGATTTTTGTTCCAATTTGGCTGCCACATGTCCCATATCAAAAGGGGGCCATTTTTCAAGTTATTTTCCCCCTCCTATATGGACCCAATACAAACTTCGAAGGGGCATATCTTTCGACTTAGGGCTCAAAATATTGCAAATATGATGTCGTTGGAAAGATCTCGGCCTCACCCATGCCATGGAGGTCGAAACTTTAATTTTAAGGAGGTTAGGTGAAGAAAAATGGAGGAAATGTCTTTGAGATTTCAATACAGGATCTTCTTGCCTCAACAACCAAATCAGATTTGATTTGTTTCACCGTTTCCTCTTCCTTCAAGGCGCCAAACCAAGGATTGATGCAAAGTAAAGATAGATTTAGGGGAGAGATTTCATTAGAGGCATTAATAGTGGTGGTTGAGCTTCAACCGCTTTTCACTTCTCTCTCTTTTCTTCTTTCAGGTTGAATCTATAAATACGGGGGCAGGATTCATTATAAAGGGTTGGACATTCTTTGTTTTGAGGCTCCCTTCTCCTTCTAGCAAAGGGATCTATGGGGTTTAGGCCTTCTATCAAAATTGCATTATGTTTCTACCTCTTGGCTACTTTGTAATGGACTGTATCAATCTACAGAGTAATAAAACACATCTGTGATCGATTTTAGATCCTTCTTGTCTCTTTTTCTTTCATTTGGTCTTCCATTACATATCTAGCTATCTGTGCTTGTTTATTGTATGCATTTTGTTGGTTTGTGTCTATTAGAAAAATAAGTGTTCATCATTCCTTTGGTGCATCACCTGGTAGTTTAGTCATTTCTTATTTCTTATACTCATTTTACCCCTATCTCCTTGACAAGTTTTAGAATAAGTATAGAGATAAACCCTCTACAAGCTCCCACGCATGCACCTAAACAGAGGAATAAGGAACTAACCTTTAATCTAGAGAGATTTTCCATTTTGCAAGGTCCCATGCCTTGGGGAAAAGTTCAATGTTATGCAATCACACCAGATGATTCTACCTTAGAAAAGTAGATTTTTTAGAACTCATTTGGGGGTGCTATGATTTTGCACTAACAATTAATTAATTGAACATGCATTTTTGGTGGGAAATGGGATTTATGAGAGTAAGTGTATCGAGGAGAGAAAATGAGGGTGAAGGAGAGGAGTTACACCAAAACCGGTGTCTCACAATTACCCCTTTTTTTTGAGTGGTTTGCGATAGCAAGCCACGAGACAAAAACAAAAAGGGTTGGATGAAATCATGCATCCATAAAAGGGATGGGGATGGATAAAAACATGACCAAAGGCAAGATTCCCTAGGAAAAAAAGGATCACAATAACAATGAAAAATATGGCGATGACTCCACTTTGTCACATCAATAGAGGAAAATTTCAGTCTCAACAGAGAAGGGTGACAATGTTCTACGAACCAATGAGTGGGTGAAGACCATTGCAGTATGGATGTAAACTATGATTACCAATGGGTCATAGGAAAACATCGAAGTGTGCGTAGCTAAATGCAAAAGGTATGTGAAATCCTTCGTACATGAGGAATCAAATGAAAAATTGTGCATCCGTAAAAGGGACGAAGATGAAGATAATGATGCCCCCACATAGGGCACGAAAGTGACAAAGTGGAAGATGAATGTGTAAATAAAATGCCCCAAAGGGGGAAAATGTATGGGCACAAAGGCAGTACATGAAGAACTAATTAGATAGAAGTATGTGATAAAATTCCCTAAGAAGGGGAAGTGAATAGTTGTGAATAGATATTTTCTAAGGAAGATGTTTTGTTGACAAGAAAGTAGAACAAACTACGATTCATGGAAATGGGGAAAGATTATGATCGATGTTTTCCAAGCAAAAAGTAAAGTAGGAACTTGTGAGGGAAAAGGTGATATGTGATGGTTGTTATGGTATCCTCAAAGATGAAAATACCATGGGAAGAAATTAATAGAAATGGATATGATGATGCCCCTACGAGAGGGCTGATGAGAATAGAAGAGGTGACAGAGTTATTGAAATGAGGAGAAGTCAATGCTGCAGAGAGGAGAAGGAGAATGGGATGTAATGAAATGGATCGACGGTGGTGCATAAATGGAGAAACATCGGAATTGATTGTGAATGCTAGGCATGAGGATGTGTTAAAGGACGTAATGAGAAAGAGAAAAGGGAATGGATGAGAGTAGTAGTTGATTATGAAAAGAGCAAGAAAGGTCGAAGGTGAAGGCGACAAGGGCATGGAATAGAGTGGATGGAGATGGAGGAGGAGAACAAAAATGGGATGAAAGGGGAGGAAGAGGATAACAAAGAAGGATGATAGGGGAATAAGGAAATTAAGAAGAACAAACAAGGAGAAGATTAGAAAATGATAGAGCAAAGGGTGAAATTATGAAAAAGGAGGAGAGTTATTCAAAAATGAAGGGCATTAAGAAGGGTGAAGCGAGATGAAGGGATAGAAGTAATGGAAAATGAAAGAGATGATAGAGTGGAGAAGATTAAAGGAACTAGATCATGATGAGGAAATCCAAGGCAAAGACTATGGAACCGATCGCATGGAAATGCATGTGGATGGTGTGATGTAGCCTAGAATTTATTGTGAATAACCTAGGTGCATTGGCACATCACTCAACTTAAGATGAGCACTCACCCAAAGTGCGCAAAGGCACTAGGTACCTCTTTAGAGTTGCTTGTACAAAATGTTAGCATGATGATGTTTAAACATATTCAGATTCATAGCTAGACATAAACATTCCACAGTGCATAATCCAAATTTATATCTTAGAGAATCATAATAAATGAACTAAACAATAACTATGATAAGATTAACCATATAAGAACCAAATTCAGTTATGTCTAATGCCATTATCCAACCAATATACTCCATTACATTAAATATTGTAAAACACATAAGCTTCTTACACTATATCAGTATCTCCATGAGTCATGTGTGCATCAAAACCAGCAGCACAACTCTACAATAATTCACCACCACCCTAAACTACACAAATCAATACATATTTATAGGGGAAGGACTTTCCCTTCACTACCCATGCACTTCTCAAAATAGGTCACATACTGATAATAGTCATGCACCTTTACAATATTATGCACAAAATGCAAGTGCTCTAACAATAGATTTCCTATAGTTAACTCCAAGTAGAAATCCTATTATTAGCTTAAACTATGCATGGTGTTTATCTCATTGTTTGTTCCCAAAATACCATTGCATGGAGCGTAAGTCTTCATCTCTATGTGTGCTCACACGTTATCTCCAAAAATAGTCCTTATCCACAAAAATGGCTAAGTCTTGAGCCAAAGTGTTCTGGGTGCATGTTTCCTTTCCTATCTTCCCATGCCTTCAAATGTGCCTTGTTCTGTGCGTGCATCCTTTGTGTGTCTTCTCCTTAGAAAAACATTATGTCTACTCAACATTACCCCACACTAAATTACATTGTCATCCTGGAAATGGGAATTCTTTCGATGTCTCCAACAATAAAGAATAAGTAATGAAAGAATGAATGAAACATTGTACAAAAGAATGAAATTTACTCTACAACACCCTCTTCTTGACTGGAAGGATTAACTCTGGATATTTAGTTTTGATTTCAGCCTCTAAGGTCTGTCAATCACTTAGCACGTTCCTTGTTTTCTCCGAATATTTGTGGCTATGGCATCCAATTCATCTTGTGTGATCTTCTCTTTCTCATTTTGTAGTACCCGGACAACATTGGCCATACCTGACAACATTCCTTCCATGAGATCCATCTTCTGCGCTATGAGTTTCCTAATCTCATCAATTCTATCCTTGTGCAGATCTGGACTACTACAAGGGCCTCATGCTTTTGTTTTACAGTGCTAATATTTCTACGTGCCCAAGTGTTTCATCTTTCATTTCCTTCAGAACTTCATTATCCTCTACTATATTTTTGATCCTTATTATGGCTTCTAGTGCCGCACATAAATTGAGAGCTTGGTTGGCTTTCTTCAGCTCATCTTTCAAGGTTTGGAGCAAAGCCTTGTAAGTTGAAACTTTTATAACAATAGTGGCCCTTGCTCTTATTGCTTCTTGTTTATAATCTTTTGGTGTGGGCATTCAAATTGGTCTGTCATCTAATACCAAATTGACCAAAGTGCACAAATAATGCATAATAGAAGAAAATTTTCAAGAACCTGAGATTCTAGATGAGGCCTTGTTTTAAGAATGTGATCACCAAGCTCCTCATCCATGTTAATGAAGGCCTCATTGTTTTAAATGCATTATCTCGGAGTCTTATCCTTGTTATCTTCAAGTAGTTCTCAAATGGTGTTGGCCTTATCAATGTTCCTCCACGCCACCTCAAGCAGATACCTTGACCAAGGCATTATTGACCTACTCATCGAGACATTACAGTAGGTTTTATTGTCATGTTCCTACTCTGTGGTGCCTTCTTCACTCTACACGAGACACAAGACTCTTCGCACACATCAAAATCTGGTTCATCCATATGAGTCTGCATGGACCAGGATAGTTGCTTCCTTATGCATGTAGTAGCCATATCTGGATCCATCAGCTCCCACCCATATAACTCTTTTAGGCCCACGGTGCTCTAAAAATAGGTGCGGATGATTTTTCTTATGTCTTCACATATCCCATATTAGGGACAACATATTCTTCACTTGTCCTCTCTCTTTTTGTCCTTGGCCCTTACTGAACCTAGGCGCCAAGTGCGGAGTTGGCCCTTCTCCTTCTTGAGTAGTAATGGGCGTGTTGGGTGGCTCACCCATAGCTTCCTCTACTTCTTTCACCCCTTCCTCATCATCTCTCATCTCCTCATCCTGGGGCTCTTTTACATCTTCAGGTTGAACTAGGGTTCTGGCATGCTCTCCCCTGACTCCTCCTCCTTGTCATCTTTAAGCTTCAAATTTCTTCTCTTCTTTTTCTCAAGTATTTATTTTTGAGGGGAGAGTCGAGGTGACCTTCGTAAAGGTTGGGATGTCCCTGCACCTTGGGTTCTGGTTCTTCTGAACACCCTCTTGAATTGGTATTCCTCATGGATTGTGTTTATGTCCAAGTATTCCTCATCTCCTTGTTGTTGTGGAGGAGTATCTATGCGCTCACTTTCTACTTTGTCAGTGGGCTACCTCCGACCTTTGTGGTCCAAGCCTCCACTATCCTCGTTGAGTTCTCCTTCCTCATCTTCCTCTAAGGTTGAGGCAGGCTTTAGAGCTACCACATTTTCAACTGTATGCTTGCCTTTAGGCGGGCTTGGGAGCATGAACTCATTCTCCACGTATTTTCCCTTTTCCATCCTAGGCTTAAGCTGGAGATAGATAAGCATGGCCCCATTGTCCCCAATAGCCAAACTTACTGGCTTCATACTTATGACATCATAAATAAGCCTCTCAATGTAGGTAGATCGACCTAGATAAACATAAGTTTTTCTTAAGGTATGGTAGTCATAGTCTACCTTGTCTCGCATTATAGCTTAATCGATGCGCGTCGCATAAACCTATGTATTGTTGCTGGAAGAATCATGTTGTGAAGGTGTATGGTAGTTTTTGCACCAGGACTCCATGTCCCATCCTTCATTATGAACCGCATACAATGCAAAAATGTTGATATATTGTGAATTGCATGGCCTTTCCCACCATTGAGGGTAGCTCCTTTGGAATACACCATTCCTCCTCGAAGGCCATGTGAATTCATTCATACCATAACTTCACCCTTTGGTTAAACAGGCCACTCATTGATCCTTCACATAGATACTTTTCAAACCTCTCTATGAGGGACTTCTTTTCCATGGGTATTCCCAGATTTTGTTGTTTGGCCCATCGGGCACTCCAATTTCTACAAACACAAGTGATAATAGGATAGCACCAAAACTTATCTTCTCACATGTGCGTGCTTCCTCAACAATTGTATCTACTATGTATCTTGCTAAGTTGTAAACTTCTCCTTATGAAATATTCTTAGCAACATGTAACCACATGGTGTTCACTTGTGACCACCTTTCCGATCATTCAGCTTGGTGAGTAAATGTGTGGCCTCCTGTATCATAGGGTACTTCCTTAGCTTGTAAATATCCATCCCACGCAGCACCCTTTCAGATATCCCAAATCCTTATGGTGGCCACGAAATCTACCTTATCAGTTAGATCATTTCTAACCTTTGTCCCTGTGCCCTTCAATCTTGTCAACATAGCAATTAAGGGCGATGCGATCCTTACCCACCATCCAACAAATAGAATAATTCTTCATGGAATCTATTCATTAGCCAATGGTATATATTTTCCGGTTTTGTAAAGTACGGGAGTTCATATATATTGGTAGACCCTACCTTCTTCAGCAACTTCTCTCCAAAGATCATCATAATTGGCATGTCATCAACCATTTGCTTTTTGGTCTTTCTATTCAAAGAATGCGTCCAATTCCTCCTTGTTCTCAATGGTGTGATGTTTGTAGTCACACACCTTACACTTGCGGATATGGGAATCCCAATCCCGTCTAATAATTACTTCTTCCTGGATAGTATTTCTAAAAATTACTTTTGGGAGCATCCTCAACCTTGGTTTCTACCTTCTTTTTCCCTTTTTCCTGCTCTAGGTGCTTTCCTTGTGCCATGATAAGATAAAGTTGCACCTTTTTCCTCTGTCAAGCAAGCTCCCGTGCCCTAGCTCAAAACCACGTGCCCTAGCTCCTTCTCAACCCTGGTGCTTTATTTCTTCTCTCTACATGCTTCTACTTCACTCAAACCCTTCTTAAATGGGGATGCAAGCCAATTTTGTGCACAAATATGCTCTCCTCGCTTGGTTTCACAACTCTCGCACCTAACGTGTTTCGCATTTCGTTTGGTCGTGAATTAGCTCACTCAAATACTTGTGATCGCAAAGGTAGAAATGAACCCACATCATGTATTTATATAGAGTTGGGAAAAGTTAATGCATTTATTTCTCCTTTACCTACCACCGATCCTCTCATTAATTGACCATTTTCCTAATTTCCACATGATACACATGCACACCACAACTATAACCTTCAAGCGCGCCTTCCTACCTTTTGGCTATAGACCTCCTTCTATGTGCTTCCATGTGCATAAGTACCTCACCACTGTGCCTTCCTCTAGTAGTTTTTACAGTCGCAGCTTACCTCACATTATATTGTTCATTCATTCATTTCTAGCTATGGTCTTCTTTAGGAGCAATTTTCTTTCTAGCAACACCTTTCCATACTATCTGCACTTTTTAACAAGAGAAATCACCTGTAATAGTATTTTCTTATGTGTACCCATGTTTGAATGATAACCACCCCACACCAAGGGTATATGCAGTCCTTATGCAAAAACACTTTGATTGTGATCGCACTTATAAGCGCATAAACACGTTTATTACACAAAACACTAAACTAAATTGACAAAGCATAATGACAAAGAAGGAAACACATTAAATGAAATATGTAAGGGAAATATATACTAAATGGAAATATTACCTTATTACAAACACCAAGAAGGCTTATTTATAGTATGGCTTCAACCTACTCCTATTGAAGTAACCAGAAACCGTGTTCCATCAAGCACCTCTAATTGGAAAGCACTTGATTCAAGTATGTGAGTGATAACATATGGTCCTAACCAATGCACCTTAAGCTTTCCTGTGGTGGCATATAAACTTTGAATCATAAATAAGCACCATCTTCCCAACCTCAAGCTTCTTATCCTTGATGTGTCTATCATGTCATGCCTTTTGTCTAGCCTTTTCTTGCTTCTGACTCCAACGTGTTATGGCACGCCTCTCATCCAGCTGTATTAATTTGTCAATTCTTTCTTCCAATGTTTGCTCATCAGTTAGACCTTCCTCATACACAATACGCAAAGAAGGTAACATAAATTCTATGGGAATAACTACTTCTGTGTCAAACACCAACTGAAAGGGTGTGGCCTTATTCAAACTTTTGTAGGTTGTTCTATATGCCCAAAGTACAACAGAAACTTTATCATCCCAATCTTTCCTTCCAACATCACATATTTTTTGTCAAAGTTTGGCTCAATATCTTGTTAAACTCCTTAGTAATTCCATTTGCTTGAGGGTGATAGGGTGTGGTATTATGGTGTGCAACCATAAATTCATCCAATAATGTCCCGATTGTCTCATTCAATAAATGTGTGCCCCTATTACTTATCAAACTCAACTGACATCCATACCTAGTAAGAATATTCTCCCATAAGAATTGTGTTGTTGTAGCTATTGTGCAATATTTTGTAGGTGTCATGCTTCTACTCACCTTGTAAGATAATTTGTACACGTGATGATGTAGCATAATCTAGTTCTACGTGTACACTTTGGGAAATAAGACACACAAAGTCTATTACCCACTTTTCAACAATAATGTCTGATTGTCTCATTCATGGCTCGCACTAGTAATTGGCCTTAAAGGCATTTCATCTCTTTGCTAGGTTTTCCAAGGTGATGGCATTGATCACACACCTTACAATCCTTGTCAGACAAGGTTTCCAACCATAAACCAAAGTGATTAGAATCTTGCGTGCGGTGGTGGCGTCACTTGCATAGTGTCCACCTGCAATACCGCCATGAGCCTCTTCCATGATTTTCATGCGCTCATGCTCTAGTACACACCGATGCAATACTTCATCTCATTTTAGTTTGTATAGGTCACCACTGATCAACATGAAAGGTGCGGCACGAATTGCAAGTTGTTTCTTTTCTAAGGCTTTCATTCCTTTTGGCACCTTACCTGTGTATAAAAAGACAACAATATCCTCCAATTCCGAGGGCGTGCGGTTTAACCTATACTTGTGCATCTAGCATTATATATTCAATTATTTGCGCACATCCTCTCCCCGATTGGATTTGTGATAAGTGGTTGGACTAGAATTCCTTTTGTCTAGCTTTACCACGACCGTAAACTCAAACTCTGGAATAATAGAAACCATCGCCATATGCGCCCTATAAAAAGAGTTTATTTACAAAGTATTTCAATGTCATGTGATTCGTATAGAACACAAAAGGTTTCAAGCTAGTAAGTAGCATTCTAAACTTTTGCAGCAGAAGCGTAAATCATCGACAAGGCCTAAAGCACTTTGTAGTTCTATAATTATGTTCTCGCAGGAGTCAAATTTATACTAGCAAAATAGATAGTATTATCCATAATACATTCTCTAGGCTAAGCTAATATTACACCAATGGCCATGCCAAAGGCATCCACATACACGTGAAAATTTTGGTTATATGAGGGAAAGCGTAGAATAAGCGCCATAGTAAGCCTCTCCTTTAATAGTTCAAATGTTTGTTATTTTGGTTCTCCCAATAGAATGTCCCTTTTCCTTTTAATAACTCCTCCAAGGGTGCAGAAATCTTAGCATATCCTTTGATAAAAAAATTGTAATACCCTGTGTGGCCCAAGAATCCGCACACCTCACTCTGACTAGTAGGTTCCTCCAGGCCTAAGATAACTGCAACCTTGGCTAGATCTACTAACAAACCCTCCTTGCAGATGATATGCCCTAGTAGATTTCCAAAGGGTGTAGCAAATATACGTACTTCTTGATGTTTAAGGAGATGCTTAACTATCTACACCTCTCAAACATTAATCGCAAGTTGTCACAATGATCCTTGACAAGCCCATATATTGTCCAATCATCCAAGTAAACTTGCAAGAATTTGTGAATAAAATCCTGGAATGCTTGAACCACAATGCACGAAAATACTACAGGTGTGTTCTTCAATCCAAAGGGCATCACCATGTATGCAAAACTTCCCCATTCAGTGGTGAAAGTTATCTTCTCTTGATCCTCCTTTACAATTCTTACATGATGATACCAAGAGAATCCATCTGTAAAATAGTAAATTTAATGCCCTGTAATGCCTTCTAATATTTCCTCGATGAAAGGTGTAGGAAAAGGATCAATCACACATGTAGCATTCAACTCCCTGTAGTCCACACAAATCCTAATCTGACCATCTTTCTTTATCCTGGTTACCATAGAGCTAACCCACTCTGAATCTTCTAGGGGCTTAATGATGCTAGATTTCAACATCTTGTCAATTTATTCTTTAACTTTTACGTGTAGGTTAGGTTCATCCTAGTAAGGTCCCTTCCGACCAAGAGTGCACCTTCCTTTAGCTTAATCTTCATCTCGCCCAAAGACTCATGCACTCCCTTTAACTCATGGTAGCCCCTAAGAAATAAATCCTAGAAATCACGTAGTAACTCAATTATCTTAGGCACTTCATAATCAAACCAATAATCTCCAATGATTATCTCCTTGGGTTCAAAGATCCGTGCCAATGTTCACTTTCTTGGTCTTCATAGGTTCATGATAGGCATGTGCCTTCTTATCCACACTATCTAAAACCTCGCATGTACCCTATGAATGTTCTATGTCCAAATTTTCTACTTCTTCATCATTCACTATGTAGACCATCTTTCCTTTCTCCTTCTCAAGGAAAGCACACTCAAGTAGTTCGCATCTATCTCATCTACTTCATCAAAATGCACTCCTATGTCTACCTCACCAAATAACTTCTGAATGAGTTCTTCAAATTTTTTTTTGTCTCCCATAGTCAATCACTCCATAATTCATAATGCCTCTTTCACAAGAGGTTTAGTGGAGTAGTCAAAATTTTGGATCATTCCTATATTCAAGTCTTACCAATTTCCAGTCTCCCTATGCAGCTCCACATAAACATACCAAGCACGCACACAGCCTCGCAAGGTGAAATAAAGTTTGTGCACCCATAAAGAAGGTAGTAAAGCTTCCTACCCCAATGTCTAAAGTCTCTCACACTCTTTGAACGTGGTACTAAACAGGATGATTACCATGAGATGTTCAGATTTGAGTAGGTGTATTGATCCCGATATAAAATTATCCTTGTGGAACCATCCACTAACACGTTATTTCATCATGTGTAGGGTATACACTAACATATTTATCTTTTCCACTTGATCCTTCCATTGTTCTACCATGGCGTGTAGGAATACCTCACGGTTTCCTTCTCCAAAGTGTAATCGGGGCATGATTTTTGCCTAATCTCCTAACACAAAACAAGCAAGCCTACTCACACGTGTAGATGCACTTCTTACTTCGCATCCAACCATCGCGTAAGTTCCATGTGCCCAATTATCATAGGAAATACTTGTAGTATCACTAATGGACTGTGAATCATCCCACTAGAGGATTCCTTCCTTAGATGGATCAAGTATTTCAGATCTCAAATGACGTGCACATAAATTTTGTTCAGGTCTTCCTCACTCAAAGGTTCAACATAAGGTGCATATTTCCCATTTGTCAAAGGGATAATAACTCATTCTTCCTTGTTCTCAAATCTTATATACCCCTTGTTGAACTTTAGATCAGCATTATTTGCATAACACTAAGGATGGGCAAGTTAAGTTAGGAAGTTGTCTTCTTCGCAAGTGCTAAAACCTCAAAGTCCCTAGTGAACTTGGCCCCTTGTATAGTAATGGATGCATCCTTTAAAACTCCTATTGGAGTGGCCTTAGTTCGATTTTCCATAAACAATACATTAGAGGATGGTTGTGATGGAACCCATGCATCTAAAGTAAGCACATTAACTTTCGTGCATGTATCAATCAATATATTACTCAAAAGCCACCCATCCATAATAGCATTCAGGTGATCTCCTCATAATCCAAGCATGAGGGGGAAGATTAGCGTGCAGGATCTGCCATCCATTATGAATACCTCGCATGGAGTGTTTCCCCTTAACTAATTCCCTAGTAATGGAATAATATTCTCTTGGCACAACATCTTGCATACCTCTTTCAAATCATAAACATATGAGATAAGGCTATCTCTGCTACATTATTTTGCTTCAACTTCCACGACTATTCCTTTAAATAGTGTATTTCACCGAAGATTTCGAGCACCTCCATGGTTTCTGATAAACCTCATTTCGATTTGTAGGATCCGGGTATCTTGCATGTAAAACCTCCTCCCTAGTAATGGTAGGATTTTTTTGAAATGCTTCTTCGCGTGCGTAGCCTCGGTGCAAGTGTAGTAATTTTCATATGTACTACCTCAGGTTTCGGTGCCAACTTTGGCATTCATTGGTTTTCAATGGTGCGTTGTATTCTAACCATCCTTATGCCCTTGTTATTTTGTTTATGTTGCTTGCTAAGATGCTCATATTAGTCTAGGTAATCCTCATAGTTATGATTCTTCCCACAAAAAGAATAGTAATATTCTAAGGACATTCATGCCTCAGTAGTGGTCGTGAGATCCACATGTCTAACATGTTCCATGAGGAAACTCACCTCGTCCACCACCACGGCCTCGGCCCCTAAATCCACCATGGTATCCTTAGCCTCTACCATAAACTCCTTCAAATTGCCATTCGTTATGATCGTAGTGTGTTATCTCCATTTTGAGTTCACAACAAAACGATCAGATAACCCCTACGAAATTTTTAAAGTTGATTTTGCAATATTGCCTCTTTTAGAGAAAATCGGGTTTTCGGGTTTTACCAACAGGTCGACATGAGTTTTAAAATGTTTTATGTCTTGTGTTTTCCGAAACCCAAACCCGCTTCATATAGAGTTAATTCGGGTTTTCGGACTCTCCGGCGCATCGGAACATGCCTTATTCAAAACATGTTTTGTGTCACCTGTTCCCGATACCCGAAGTCCGATTTAGTCCTTCGTATCGGGTTTTCGAAGTGTGAAGCATCTAAACATCTCATGCTCTATGTCTTGTGTTTCCCGAAACCCGAAACCCGAATTGCTCTAAGCTCCTTTGTGTCGGGTTTTCGGACCTCTCGAACATGCTGACATGGCATTAATGCCGAGTTGTCGGTGAGTTGGCACGTGCCGAGCTGAAGTGTATTAATTACAAATTTTCTTATAAATATGTGGATTTCCACGTCATTTTTACCAGACGTATTTTTAACTCGTGGATTTTCGTACATGCTCTTCCAATCTCGAAACCCGAAAGCTCGCTTGTGCCCGATTGAATCGCCTGTTTTCGATCTTTCCTTTCTCTGGTTGAAGGTATTTCTCTCTCCATTCTTTGTTCCTAGTTTTTGTGGATTGATTGCGCGTGGATTCTTCTCATTTTCTTGCTGGGTTTTGAGGGATTTTTATTCTTCTTCTTTCTGGAGTTGTTTTCTAAACGGGGTTTAGGTTTTAGGGTCTATCTCTTCGAAATTACCACTTGGTGTTATTTCCTCAAAATTTTATTATGTGCTTGGTACATGAATGGTTAAAAGGAGATGGCATGTTTGAAATTCAACAAAAAACCCTGTTTTTCTCTTCTCGGGTTTTGAAGGCTGTTGTGCAGTGTCGAAGACCCGAAGTATATTGAAGGTTTGGCTTGCCGGACTTTCCAGAGTTTCCGACATCAACACAAGTGTCGGGCTTTCTTCAGTTTCCGACATCATCACAAGTGTCGGGCTTTCTTCCATTTCCGACATCACCAGCAGGGACTTTCCAGAGTTTCCGACACTCTCAGCGCATCGGGTTTCCTGGATTTCCCGACATCCTCGCCAGTGTCGGACTCTTCCGTTCTTCCGACATATCCAGTAGATCGGGTTTTCACAGTGCTCGACATCCCCTGATCTCCGGAACTTTCTTCCTTCGACATCCTTCATGTCGGACCCTGGTCCATCTCAAGAAAAGACAGAGAAGTCGGGAAGAATGAAATACAAGTTTAAAAAGGTGGAGTCTACATCATATATTGATTGCAACTATGACATCCGAGACACAGAGCTCGGGAATATAGATATTGAAGATTTCTGGAGTAGGGTAAGGAGTTCCTCCCAAACTCCATGGATGAAATCTATAGCCGATAGTGGCTTGCCTCTCGCAGCGGGTTTTCCCATGTCCGCTCAGTGTCCGAATTCATTTTGGCCTGTGCCTCCAGTTATGACTCGGCTTCTCGTTCTGTGAGAAGTCAGGCAGGTGAAGTAGTGATCAAATTGGATGGAGGTTACTTTGATGATCTCCTCAAACTGCCCAATTTTGAAGAGTATGGAGAGTTGGACATCAAGTCAGCTCAGAAAGCCTGGGACAACGATCAGGAAGACTGCATCAAGCATGTAAACAAGAAGTTCCTGATCAAGGCCAAGCCGGCTGTCTCCAGATTTCCAAGACTTATCCCCAGGAGTGATTTCATCCAAGAAATCAATGACATCATCACTCTGCTGAGTCGGGTTTTTGGTTTGCCCGAATCGAATGTATTCCAAGGTGGATGTATCAATTCATGATCACCATCAAGAAGAATCAGCAAGGGATTGACTGGGGCACTCTCATTAGCAATGAGATTGATTCCCAAATGACAACGGTCTTGTCAACGGGGAAATTTTATATGTCTTCATATGTCACATACGCAGCAGCCGGGATGAGGAACTATCCCAGGCTGGATACCAAGGGAAGCAGAACGGTGAACCAGGTGTATCAATACTTCCCTCAATTGACAAAAAAGGGATCCAAAGACCAATTCAGAAGGGTGAATGATGCCTTCTTCTATGAAAACATCTGCAGGCTAAACCCTGAATTGAGGAAGACAAGAGTCTCAGATGAGGCTTGGGCCGAAGTTTCCAAATGGGGATGTATCTTCTTACAATTCAAGAAGTTTACATATCTTCGGGTGGTCATGTACTCGGGAGATCCTTTTCGCCTCGCCCCGATATCCAAGGGATAAACTGATATTGATGGAATTGGTTAGCGAAACTGTTGGATTTCCATAAATTCCAACAAAGTAAACATAAGGTTGCTGTATCCTTCCCAATTTCTATTGGGAGATACACTTGCTCAACAATGGTGAAGGCCAAAAATGTTTTCCACGAACTTTAGGACAAGTTGAAGAAGCATATGAAGCCTCGAGACGGTTTTGACATCCGAGGAGTGCTTAGGGCGTATGGAACCCAAAGATCTCGCATTGTGCCAAACATAGAGGATATTTGGGTTGATCTGCGTAATGAGGTTGTTGTTCGCGCAGAAAGGATAATAAGCAGAGATTGACTATTCTGAGATTCAAACACTGGAGCTTGCTGATTTACCAAGGTACGAGTGACAATGAAAGTGTTTTGGATCTTTCCTATGATGGGCTAAATGAAGATCAATATGTTTTCCCACCTATTGATTGGTCATCGGTGAAAAGCCTCCATTTCGAGATAGGTCGGCTCTAATCCTTGCTCGCACCAAAGCATGGCTCTCCTCTTGGGAATGAATTTTAAAGATGATAAGTTTTCAAAGTTGGCATTTGCTTCCAGAGGCGGGGCCCTCCAAAAAGGAAAAGGACAAAAATCTTCTATGGGGCCTATAAAGGTCGAGTTTGTCAAGAAGAGGAAAGAAAGACAAATCTCTTCAATTATTTCTCCACTGAAATGGTGGATGTGCCGTAATCACCAACACCACCAGAAATAGGAGAAATTAATTTGGGAAGGAGGAAGGAAGCCGTCACGGTTTCATCATTTGTTGATTACCAAACCGAAGAGACCTTGTCTCTTACATCCCGTGCTTTGGAGTCGAATCGCGCCTCCCCCTCACAACCACTCCTACCCCTCATTCTCCATCCACTTCTTCGGCCATGGCCAAGTATTTTCTCCTGACTCTCACCCCTCTTTCTCGGGAACCCAAGTGATCACCAACACACCCCTCCTATGCCTCTTTTATTGGATCTACTACCACATTGGTAACTATTCCCCTCCACTAGTAGAATCTTCTCCTCGAGAGTGGGATACCGCTTCTACAACATGGAAACTTCCTCCGATACGCCGCAATGGCTACTCAAGTAAACTCGAGGAAGAGGAAGGTAATTGTACCCTACCAGCCTTTGATTTCAGCTCACTCAAGGCTCCTACTGCAAAGTCAGCCAAGAAGCCCAAAACAGTTTCAAGGGTTTTGGTGGATGCTTCAGGAGATAAGTTCGCAGAGATTACCACTCCCTCGACTAACAAAACTAGAGAGGATATAACAGCCTCTCACTATGCATCTCCACATAAACATACCCGACATTACGATTATCGATAACTAGGTGGCTCTAGGAAAGTGACAAGCAGAAGGGGCGCAACAAGATGCACGGGATGCCACAAACGTGCTGTGCCAAAAGTTAAAAGAAACAAAAGACAGCAGAGATGAGCTTAAGAGAAAAGTGGAGTAGTTGACAGAGGTTTTGCTTAAGCTCTCAAAATCCCCTTGAATCCATACCATCTTCTTCTGTCCTTGTCGGGTTCAATTTCTCATCAGTGCCTACAATTGAGAAGATTGCTAAAAAAGGAAGGGTGGTTGATGAATGGATCCAAAGGTTGCTCCAACAGGGGAAGGAAGTAATTCAAGACGTTGTGAAAGTTCATCAGTCTTTAGGGGACATTCAGAAGGAGGGAGAGAAGATGGATGATGAATTCTCTCAAGAAATTGGACATCTTGATTTGACTTTTGAAGCTCTCCATGTGTTAAAGCAAATACCAGCACATCTCTTAGTAGAAGAAGGTATTCTCCCACATACGGATAAGCATTTTCAGCTGACCAAAGCCATCAGGTTCAGAGTAAAGATTCTCAATGAAGCCTGCAGTAAGTTGAGAGAATCAAGGGATAAATTGATTGATGGAAAAAGTGATCTGGAAGAAGAATTGCTGAAGATTTGTCCAAAGGTGTCAGTTGGGAACTCAGGTATCCTATCAGCAGATGATCTCTTCAAACAAGTCCAAGAGTCTGTTCAACATGAACCAATGCACGGATTTGGTCTTGAGATCATTGATCGGTTTGTAAGGATTGAACATTCTTTGGAGGCCTTGAGAAAGCTCAGCAAAGGATTGAAAAAGCTTCCCGGCAATGCCAGCGATACTCATGAAACTTGCGAAATTTGGAATGATCATTCCACTGCGCCTGATGAGAACGAGATGCAAGGCATAATTCGGAAGTTCCAAGAATTTCAGAACAAACAGTCTCAGCTGGAGGAAGAAAAAGATGAAGGAGCAAAGGATGACGATTCAGACTAAGTCCCAATGTTTCATGTCATTTCAATCTTGAAATTGACATGTCTTTTTCATTTCTGTTTCGTCACATAGGAAGCAAATTTTGACTTGGTCTCCTGCGTGAGAGTCAAGCAAAATAGAACTCTATTTTAAAGAACACTATTTTCTAGGATTTATCCTATTTTCTCTCGTTTCCTTTTATTATAAATAAGGGATGCTTATGCATTCCAAAGGGTCGAGATTTTTGGAATATTCAGAGCTATTGGAAAGAAGAAAAACTTTGTGTTTTCGTTCAATCATTTTGAAGAATAGGAGTTGATATTATTTTACAAACTTTGTGTTGTGGGATATATCTTACTTAAGACAGTTGTTCTTATGTTCATGATCTTAAGCTATTCTTTTCAGACAAAGATCTTAGTGTTTCTAATTATTTCGACATTATATTTATGATCTAAATCTCGTATGATTATTTCGTGCTCTGCGTTTACTCGAAAGAAAATACGTTTCTCTCATTTCCTTTCCATTGTGCTTCTTTCATTGTAATAGTTTCTAACCCCATTCATTTACGAAAGCAATACCTTTGAATCGTGTGAATGTGAATTTGGGATTCTATCCCAACCCCAATGGTTAGATTAGTGTGAATACTGTATATATTGTTTTCGTTGTGTTTTAGATTAGTAGCAAGCAGGCAGCCTCACCTGTCTTTGAGGAGGGATTTAATCCCATATACTGTGGTTGAACCTCATATTTTGGGTTGACAAAATATCCAACCAACATAGTAACCTTGAGTGTGATCATGATCATGGTGCTCACTTTTACCTTTAGAGTTATCCAATACTCATGTCTATCATACACCAATATCAATGGCATCATGGATTTGATCAATCAACCTGCAATCTTCAATATTGTGAGTCGTGGACCATAAATCTTACAGTAGCAAGATACATTCTTCCTTATTGTGTGTTGTAACAATGGGAAACAACTTGCATCATGGTCTAAATGACATATCTCGTAGTCTAGAAACAATGAATGTACTAATTTATGGGGACAACTATCTTTAGTGTGCCCCTCTACTTCACAATCTATGCACCAAACTCATGTGTGTGTTTCATGTGTTGAATTGGCTGATAGTTTCTCTAACTACTTTACCATAGCTTCAATTTGAGCTTCCAGGAATGGGCTCACTCTAGTTTTTATACTGATCGCCTCGGTGCACAACGCTTGCTTCAAGTGCTTTTCATAGATCCGTATACGTCTTATGTGACTTCACCCTCCTAAACGGTGTGATGAAGCCTCCGATGAACCACTGTGCATGTTGGCTTACATGGATATCATGTGAAAGTTTAGACAAAAGCATTTTTAAATGGGCATCACATTCCTGAACACTCTCAATATTTCCCTACTTAATATCCTTGAGTGCGCTTATACTCTTCTACTTGAACTCAGGGATATAAAATTCCTTAAGGAAAGCATCCCATAACATTGTATAATCTACGCAAGTCTAATCAGGGTCAAACTTCATGTACTAATTGTGCACATGTCCCTAAAACGTAGTTATGGCAAACTGACTTTCCTTCCGTTCAAAAGTCATGATCCCTTTTTGCACCCAAGTATTTCACACATGTGCACATGCTCAGCAACATCTTCTATTCCCCTATACTGGAAGATGAAGTGACATCTCTATGTAAATATTCTAGGGTTGGTGAGGACCATGCCCACCAGATCTAGAACCTCTTGTGTTACCTTTGCCTCAGAGATCCACTAGAACCAAAGCCACGTATGTCCTCCGATCCTCCACCAAGTAGTGCGAAGTGAACCATAGGATGTACTACCCTGTTGCCCAATAGTTGAACTAAACTGAACTCCTGAGTCATGAGGTGGTAATATTCCCGAGAGGTGAGTCCAAAATTTTGTGTACCTAAGATCTACACCGATGACACATCCGAAAAGGTACCTCTAAATAATAGGAATATGTTTGCCTTGACCATAGATGTACTTACTCTTTGATTTACTCTAGTTATTGTACTACCTAAACTAGCTTGTTGACTACTGGTTGTACTAGAAATTGGAAAACCAAGCACAAGGGCTAGGTTTCCATGTAGATTCAGATGCACATACATGGCACATGTCATCTCTATTGGCATGCTCTCATAAGAGGTTGATGAGGGTTCCCTGTCATGTTTTCCCAAATGGGGAGTTACAGATGCTTTTTCTCCATGTCCTCTATGTGAGCTCCAAATCCTTCACGATCCATCTCTCTCCTCAACGCCATTCATTCTACAATCTCATGTTGCTTCCCTAAATCCCTCTCATGTGCCTCATTATAATTAAGCCACCTTTCTTCTCTTTTCTCTCTGTCGCTAGGTCCGCCATCCTTCACAAAACTTGTTCCTTCCCCCACGCATGGTGGGGTTTAGCTATCCATCAGCTTCTCTTCCAAATTTAGGGTTACGAGTCAAAATTTTGATCGCCTTTGGAATTCCTTGTAGATAGGTCCTCCTGTGATAATGTAAAAACTAGAATTTAGCTACCTCCAGGAAATGATAAGTGGAAATTGAGCACTCCAAATTATAGCTATTCATAACAACATGAAACCGAGTTTCCACAATGTGCATCCAAATCATATCATCATCATCATAGAGGGTCTGAAATTCTTCCTACATCCAGAAAAGTGTGTGAAACCTCCAATTACTTTTAGATGTGTGAGCAACCAACCACTCGTACAAATCTATCAGAAAGATAGCAAATAAACTTTCATATAAACAGTCATACAAGTTCTGCTCCACCCACGTACACATGTCAAACTCATATCCAGTGTTGAATCTCTAAGCGTATTCTTCTTCCATATCTACTATCCACTCAACACTTGATAAGGTCAATCGGTATGTCTTCATCACGAAACATCCTAAAAATAGCTAAAAAAGAGGTCCCGAGCAACGGAACCAATGATGCAGCCTAGAATTCTTGTGAATAAGCTAGTGCGCTAACACATCACTCAACACTTAAATTGAGCTCCCACCCAAAGTGCACAAAGGCACTAGGTTCCTCTTTAGATTTGCTTGTACAGAATGTTAGCATGATGATTTTTAAACGTATTTAGATTCGTAGCTAGACATAAACATTCCATGGTGCATAATCTAGATTTATATCTTAGAGAATCATAATGAATGAACTAAATAATAACTATGATGAGATTAACCATATAAGAACGAGATTCAGTTATTTCTAATATCATTATCTAACTAATATACTCCATTGTATTGAATACTATAAAACAAAAAGCTTCTTACACTATACTAGTATCTTCATGAGTCGTGTATGCATAAAAACTAGTAGCAAAACTCTACAATAATTCACCACCACCTAAACTACGTAAATCAATACATATTTATAGGGGTGTGGACTTTCCTTCACCACCCATGCACTTCTTAAAATAGGTCACATGTTGATAATAGCCATGCACCTTTACAATAGTATGCACAACATGCAAGTGCTCTAACAATAGATGTCCTATAGTTAACTCCAAGTAGAAATCCTATTATTAGCTTAAACTATGCATGGCGTTTATCTATCACTTGTTCCCAAAATACCATTGTGTGGAGTGCAAGTCTTCATCTCTATGTGTGCTCTGCATGTTATCTCCAAAAATAGTCCTTATCCACAAAAACGGCTAAGTCTTGAGCCAAAGTGTTTTGGCACGTGTTTCCTTTCCTATCTTCCTGTGCCTTCAAATGCACCTTATTCCTACACATGCATCCTTTATGTGTCTTCTCCTTAGAGAAATATCATGTCTGCTCAACATGGTGGGATGGTAAAATAGATGGGATAACGCTGAAGATTCGGAGTTATCAATGAGGAAGTAAGAAGGAAACGCATGGAGTAAAAATGGGATGAAGATGATACATAGGAAGTGGAATAAGACAAGGAGTAGAAAAGAGGAGAGAACAATGGAGAAAATTATGTAGAAGGAAGGGAACAAAGAATGTAGATATTCGATAAAGAGTGAGCGGTATCGTAAATGTAAAGAAAAGCTAGAGGGAGGAATGACACAGATTGGAAAAGAAGCGAAGGGAGGTGCGTGAGATGAGGAGAAGTTGATGATGAGAAAACAAAGAGAGGGTGTGTGATGAAGACAGTAAACAAATTGGCAAGGAAGAATGGAATATGGAGAGGTGGCGAAGAAAAATAGAGGAAGGATAGGAGAGGCAATGCTAACAAGGGGATGTGAGGATAAATCCGCCGATAATAATCAATAGGTAAGGATGGGAGGAAAGGTGAGAAGATGGAAAACTAAATGAGGAATGGAAAATGGAACGTCAATGAAAGGATGTTAGGAGAAGTCCCCCGATAATGTTTAGAGGGCATAGAGGAATGAAGGAATGAATATAGAATGGAGAAGGTCAAAGAGAAGGATCCATGTTTGTGTAGAATGGGATGCATGATTTTTAAAAGAAGTCCACCGATAATCATTAGTGTGGAAGCAGAAGATGATGATGAAATAATGTTAGGCGAGTATTAACAATGATGGTGGGTAATCATGGGAATAGATATGTGAGAGAATTCAAGAAGATGGAGTGGAAAGAGTAAAGAAAGGAGGGATAACGAATTGTGCAAGGATGAAGGTGAGGAGAGGATGCATGGATGAGGATGAATGTGGTAAAGGTGAAGAAACAAGACATGAAAATAATGGCAAGAAATAATATGAAGGATGATGGATCAAGAAGGTGAAAATGGGGAAATGAATGTGTTGATAAGTGGAAGATAGGAGATGCACTCTGTGATATGATAGGTGAAGAAGGGATATGGTAGGGTGAAAATGTGGTCATTAGGGAAGCCAGGAGGAAGAAATGATCAAAGATGGAAGGAAGAATGAGGTGAGGGAGAAGTCCAGAATGATGAGTTCAACTTAAGGGGGACCCTTAAGTGAGATTGTCTTGCGATGGAAGTGGTTAAGTAAGATTGCCAAGTGAGGGATGATGGAGATGATGATTGGGGAAGTTGGAGATAGTGTGTGTGAGGAAGAAAGAAAAGGTGGGAAGATGTGATGATGGGGAATGAAGAGAAAATGTGGACAATGGGAATTTAGAGCAATGGGGAAAGGAAAGATGAAAGCTCTTCCTTAAGAGGGACTCTTAAGTAAGATTGCCATGCCGCAAGAGTGGTTAAGTAAGATCGCAAACCGAAGAAGAAGAAGAATGATGAAAGACTCGAGTGATGTATGCTAAAAAGCACAAGAGATGAAAGGAGGTGATAATAAGGTGATAATAAGGAAACAAAGGGAGTGACATGAGTGGATAGAGGAACATATGTAGTGTAGATGGAGAGTGTAAGGAAAATCCTTAATTGGGATGCCCACGTGGTGAGCGTGATGATGTAAGAGTGTCAAGTGGAAAAGGTGGAGTGGAAAGATGTTTGTGGTGGTGATTGTCATCCGATGAAAGAGGAGATGGTGGAGAAGCTTCTATAGCAGGAGGATCCAAGGAAGAAGATATACCTCAACTAAGATTCTCTAACTGTATGGATAATTAAGTAAGATTGTCAAGCTGAAAGTGGAAGAGTGAAAAGGGAAACTCGAGAGGAAATGAAAAGAAGATACACAAAGTGGTGAAAGGGGACAAAAAGGTGAGAAGGATGATGTGGGGATAAGTGGTGATGAGTGGAAATGAGGAGCAAAGAGAAATGGATCAAATACATTATTGATCATGGTGGGGGATAAGAAGTTATAGGATAACGACTCTCCTTGAGAGGGATCCTTAAGTAGGATTCACAAACTGCAACGGAGATCAAGTAGAATTCCCAAACTAAAAAGTGTATAGATAGTAATAGAATTCATGGGATTATGGATGATGGTCAGATATGCCACCCAGGATAGAAATAGAATTCATGATTGAAATGGATTTATTAAAGATGACCTTGATGAGATAAATGAGACATAGTCGTAGTAGGGGCATATAGGAAACCATGCTTCGAACCATATTGGAGATAAACAAGAAAGGTTACCACTCAAGGCATTTCACTTGCAGCCAATAGCATGTGGTAACACATAACCAACAATAGTTAGTTATACCAAAATATCATGAGGGAGATATGGATGAAATATTCTCATGAAACTAATGTTGACACACAAAGGGATTAGAGATGTAACTTGTACGTAGGAAGAATGATCTCCATATGTGGTTGTTCCTAGAACTATGCCCCAGCTCTAGGAAGGGGAAGATGCAAACTGATCAATGCAGAAGTCTGCAATCTATATATGAGAAATTTAGTTGATGTGGGAAGATTTTTGAGGATTCTAATGTAGTGAAAGACCGATCAATGTGAGAAGCCTTTGCTGCCATGATAAGAGAGTAACCATCCTTCAAGGGTATGGTCTACTTTTTACTTTTGCTTTTGGATTTTTTCTTGAATTTTACTTTTGGATGGAATTATAAAATATGCATGATAGTTTTCCTTTGAGGGATCAGTCTATTCTTATGTTATATGCTTTTAATGAACAATTTTCCTTCGAGGGATCAATCTATTTTTGGATAAGATAATATGAGATAGGAACATGCATAATGTGTATTTTTGTTTTTGTTTTTTTGTGTTTTTGATGGGGAGGAGTTAGGTATAGCTAGGTAGACCACTTAGGAGGGGATAAAGATGTACAAGAGACAACCATGGACCCCTTTGTATGGCTCTAATATGTGACCGAGAGGGTGATGGATGTAATGATCATGGAGTTCTCACCAAATGGGAGAACTTACCCATAAGGAAAATGTTAGAGACAGAGCCGTGGTGCCCATATTTAACGTCGTGACTAAGAAAGTGATGGAATACACATAGTTCCATATCATTACAATGAAGATGGAAGGGGCTAATGATGTAGGAATGATCTAAAGATGTGACTAAGTGCTCATTGGTAGATATGCTAATAGTAGAATGGTTGCGAAGTGCAATTGCATTAAGATGTTTAGTCTCTAGTTTACCACCAAGGGAGGAAAGACATTAAAGTTGTTATAGGGTGAGATGATAGCTTGCAAAGGATTAGATGTGATAGATAAGCGGAAATTAAAATATGACCACAACGGTGGATTTTGATGAAAATAAATGATGCCCCAAGAGAGACACAAGTATGGCCACACTTGTGGACGTTGATAAAAAATGTGAATATGGTCCCTCAACGAAAGGAAAAACATGGCCACAATGGTGGACTTATGATGGAAAATATGGTTCCCCAAAAGAGGCACAAATATGGCCATAATGGAGGACTTTGATAAGCAAATAAGAAAAAAAGGTCCCTCAACGGAAGGACAAACATGGCCTCAAAGGAGGACTTGATGAAAATAAATGGTCCCTCAATGGAAGGAAAAATATGGCCTCAAAGGAGGACTTTGATGAAAGAAAGATGGTGTCACGAATGAGGCATGAATATGGCCACAAATGTGGACTTTGGAATAAATATGGCACCCCACAAGAAGGGACACATATGGCCACAATGACGAACTTTGATTAATCAAGATTGGATGGATTTGGATGAGGTAAATAAAACAATGTCAAGGAGTGAAGTTCCCAAGATCAAGGAAGTTGTTTAGATAGTTAATATGGATGATATGCTCAAGGGCAAGGGAAGGCTGCTCCCCCAATGAATTAGATGTGGATGAGTTAAAGGACATAGAAAGAGTTTAGATGAGATTATTTTGGATTTGGATGGGATAAATGGCCGAGACCACAAGTGTGCTTGGCAAGATAAGCACTATTGATGAATAATGAAGGACCTTCCTTAGGAGGAATTTCATGTGCAAGGAGGGATGTTAAGGGATGATGTAGATGAAGGAATCATTGGAAACCCGATAAATGGGATAAAAATTGGATTAGATGTAGATGGAGAAGGATGTTTTCCTGAGTGAGGAAATCATCTTTCTCAATAAGGTTATGGATAATTATTTGAAATGCCTTATAATGTTTGATGTCATGGCACAAGTGCGATGATAAGTGCAAATGCAATTGAGATTGAACCATGATGGCTTTGGACTATATGGATTAAAATATTTAATGTGAGGAAGCATGATGGTAGATATTTGAAGTAAATTTCAAAAAATGTTTGTGTGGGATCCCATCAAAGTGTCACGGGAAAGGCAAATTTTGTGGGTTTTGATAGAATATTTTAGCTTGGATGTAGATTGGATGGATAAATTATGTGTTTTGGAGGACAAATCAAATTTCATTAGAGGATTGGGAGGATGTACATTAGATGGGTAGATTATATGTCTTGGATGATAAATCAAATTTGATTGGAGGATTAGATTTTTGGGTGTAGATTTATCATTGCGAGATGTCATAGATGAAAGGAGTGACCTATATGTGACGACATTGGAATGCTGAAAAGAGGGAAGACCTTACTTTTTATGAGGATACGTAGGAGATTGTTGGGGATGTTTTCCATGAGCCTTAGACTTTGATCAAGAAGATTTACCCTTGGCAGGGATGATAATAATCTCAACTGGAGGATCTAACAATGGTGGTGTGGATATTGATGGAGAAAGCATCCTAAAATAGGAAGAGGATATTAATTAAGAAATGGGTGTTTGTATGATGTGATTAATGAGATCTATGTGAGATGTGGATTGTTTAGGTTTTGGCATGGAAAGAGTTTATTTTGTAGAGGGAGAATGTAAACCATCTTTATTTGACTTAGGTGGAGGTGTTTTTCAATAGATGTTTCAAAGGGTATCTTTGATAGGGTTACAAATCGAGAGGATTTGGTCATTGTGATAGAAGGATTAAGTAAAGAGTATTGGGATAGAATGGGTGATGTGGCCATGGGAAAGGATATAGGTAAAGATTTCAAGGTAGGGATAGGTGGATTTGTTGATATGATAGATGTAGGGGTAGTTGGGATGGATAGGGATGTAGGCATATTTGGGATATTTGGAGATGTGAGTGATGTGGTGATGGGAATGTTTGATGAGGGGTTGAATATGATAGGTTGGGGCATGAGAGATATGGATGAAGTGGTATGTATACTCAAAGCCGATGTGGATGTGGTTAAGGTCATTGGTGTGGTTGGTATGGAAGAAAGTGCAGAAGGAGGAACTGGGATTAACTCTAAGGATGGTATAATGGGTGAAGGTGGAATGGATGTAGGTAAGGTAGTCAAATCTACTGAAGGGGATGTGGTAATCGATGGAGTAGACATGATAGGTAATGAAGTAGGTATAGGATTAATGTCTGGTGTAGAAGTAGTTGAGAATGGTAGATTCATAAATGTTTGAATGGGGTTGATGTTGTAGGTGGGGTTGTAAAGGTACATGTGGTAGAAATGAGTTTAGTTGGGATGGTTGTAGAGATGAGTGATGTAGGTGTAGTAATAGGTGTGTTTGATGCAAATGTGGGTGAAGGCATAGATGTGAGAGATGTAGGGATAGGTGTGGATATCAATGGGGTTAAAATGGGTGCTAAGGATGAATTGGATGTGATAGATTGGGGCATGATCAAAGTGGATAAAGTAGATGGTATAGTCAAATTTGATGCAGATGTGGTAAGGGTAGAAGAAGGTGTAGGTTCAGGACAAGTAGTAAAAGTTGATATAGGTGTGCTAGGTTCTGAATAAGGAGTGGGCATAATGTCTAAGGTAGGAACATGCGGAGTTGGTGATAAGATGAGATCTTGATTGACGGTGTCAATCACGTAAGCATTTGATAATTGAGATGTAAAAGGGGCTTGATTTATTAGTGGTTGATTAGGAAAAGTTTGTGTAATTCTATCGAGAGGTTGGCTAGATGAAGTGGTGGAGCTATCGATTTGGATATCCCCTTATTGATAAGTTGTTGGATACGATATTTGAAAGAACAACATTTCTCAATCGCGTGACCTTTGACCCAATGATATTTATAATAGTGGGCTTCATGATACCAAATAGGCTTGGCTTGCAAATTATCCACGGGTCATATGAGAGGAATTTGGATGGAATTTATGGCCATCAACTTTTCAAATACGGAGCTATATGATTCTCCCAAGGGGGTATAGTTGGTTGTTGATTGAGGGGATTGTTGTTGAGGCCATGTGCTGGATGTAGATGTGGATGAGAGCTTAATAACCGTGGTGTTGTCTATACCTTTAAATGTGTCATTATGTGTGGATGGTTTAGTAGATTCAATTTTAGATTTGGTCAATCGAGCTTAAGATGACCCTATTCAATGACATGGGTTTTAAGTTTTCAAGTAACGGTGAAGGCTTCATCAAAGGTTCGGAATGATTAGATTTGTAAAATATATGATATATGTTTTGCACATGATCACGAGAAGAGTTTGATGAGTTTGGTTTGTGTGAGAGAGAAGGATAGTTGGTTTATAACACCATGCCATCGTGCGGAAGTCTGCGATGGACTCGATGGCAAACTTTTGGATGGCGTATAGATTAGCGATAGTGGTTTTACGTGCAATATTGATTGAAAAGTGTTCTAAGAACAATTTTGCAAGTTGGGAAAAGGAGAATATAGAGTATTGTGGGATATTGTTATGCCATTCCAATGCGTGACGGATAAGGACATGAGGAAAGTGTGAAGCAAGTAGATCGTGATCATGTGCAGATAAGACCACATGCGTGTTTAAATGCACGGTGATGTTGTTGGGGATCTTCCTTATTTTTGAACTTAATAAACTCAAGTAGTTTCAATGAGGAGGGTAAGGTTTGATAGAACCGATGGATGAATCAGTTCATTACTGATTTGTTCCTAGGATATAGCATCTTTGGGTGTCGGTAGCGGCTTCTAAACTAGCCAATCGATTCATTAAAGTGGTTATTAGATCATTTGACGTGATGGTAGGTTGAGATTGGATTGGTTATGTGGTTTGAAATGTGTTATCCGGTAAAATTGACTAGGAAATTTTACGAGTAACCATACCAAAATTTTTCCCTGGTCCCTCGTCAGGGGACCCCTCTGCGTTCAGAATGTTACAAAATCCCTTTCCGGGAAATCTAGTTCTCCGAACTTAGCCATTTTGGTCCTTTTTTGGCTGGGCGTACCTTTTATATGTGTAACACAGACTTAATTGGCACCCCCTTCATTTCCTTTGGCGCACCCTTTGATGTGTTGACACATAAATTGTTGCGCCTTCCGTGATGTGCCTTTCTTGCATACGCCAAGTGGCATGCGCGCCTTCATGTTAACAACTAAATTTTTGCGTCATGTTTTGGTGCGCCAAAGGGCATAAGGAATAAGGTGTTGACAATTGTAAAATTGCGCCAAAGGCACAAGTATTTCCGTGTTGACATGCGTTTTGGTGCGCCGAAAGGGCGCAAAGTTTTACACGTCAACACATGTTTTGGTGCGCCTCTTGAAAAAGTGGTTGGCGCATTTATTACACCTTTGCCTATATAGGAACACCTGCCATGTCACTTTCACAATTAAAAACACATCATTAACTTTATTCCTCTCTGCACTTGTCAACACACCCGTCCTCCTCGTATCGCGTTCATGGACCCGTTTCGTCTCTAACATTTCTATATATTAGGGTAGGTGGTTCTTACTCCTCTTTTGTTTTGTTTTGATTGTTTGTGTGGTAGGATACGATGGATCTATGAAACCATAAATCCACCCCCTCCTGCTGTTCTTGCAATCTCTCTCCCCAAGCCGTTTCCATCCTTTTTCCAGATCTGCTGGCCAAGAGGGCTCTGCCTCGAAAACAAATCCAAACCTCTTTGCTATGCCCCCTTCACCACTTGAATCATTACGAAATGCAGCCTAGAGGATCACAAATCTATCAGAGAGAAAGAGAACTTGAAAAATCATTTCCAAAGCTGCATTTTTTCCCTTGGCGCAATTTCCACCCTTGCAACAGGAAACACAGTCGCGCCTATGGCGCACCAACATTGATTGCAACACATGAGCTCCCTGCGCCATATGTAAACCAAGTAAATCCTAAATGGCGCAGGCACATCCTCACTTACCACAACAATATGTCATGCAAGCTTTCCCTACGCCACGCCAAAGTCCCCTTTTGTGCATCTAAAGTTAGTGCTACACGCAATAAACATGCGCCCTTTGGCACACCAAACTTCCATGTTGCAGGTCAAATACTTGCGCCATAGGCGCACCACCCCCTCAAATGCAACACCAACATTACTTGCACCAAGTATAAAAGCGCATAAATGGTGCGGGCGCATCCCGCTTACAATAACAAATAATGTCATATGTAAAATCCTTGCGCCTGTGCCCTTTCCGCCAATTTGTTCCTTATAACACTCGATTGAGTGTGCCATTCTATTAACTCTGTGACCTACAGTGTTCTGCACCTGCGACCGAGGGCTTAAAATTGCTAACTCCTCATTCTATTCTCGTAGTGCTTTAATGGAAGAAGCGCGGCTAATATGGCTCTTTGGTGTTGGACTTCTCTTCTCCTTCTTTGCAAATCATCGAACTCGAGATCCATATATGTCTACATCAAGCAAAAAGCCAACAAAGTCAAAGGGCAAGGCTAAGCTTATAGAAGAAGAGATGAAGTATAAATACCAGAGGGTCAGGATGCCCAAGTCCCAGCGAGAATGTGACCTGGACATAAGAGACTCTGAACTCGGTCACATCGACATGGAGGATTTTTCAGAATGCAACTAGGAGAGTCACAGGAAGTCCTTGGATGGACAAGCTGGTGGGCAGTGGACTGCATTTTGCTGGGGGGATCCCCGTCAGTGTAGTAAACAACGAATTTATGATGGTAGTGGCCCGTTGTTACAACAAAGACACAAGGTGTGTCAAAAATGAAAAGGGCGAGGTCATAATCAACCTCACTTCCCAACACTTCAAAATCATGTTAAGCAACCCTCACCACCAAAGACACTTTGTGGTCAGTAAGCCAACAGATTTGCACCAAGGTATGGGAGGACAACTAAGACAAGTGCATGCACGGTGATGAATGAAGTGTACTTGAAAAATAAGAAGGTAATAATTAGATGGCCACTGGTTATTCACCATGTGACTTCTCCGAGGAATTAAGTGACACCATCACATTCCTAAGTAGAGTTTTTGGGCTTTCTGACGCCCATTACTTTCACAAATGGATGCTCAGGTACCTTGAAACTATGAACAAGAATGTGCCAGATCAACGCTTTGAGTGGGCGGAGATCATAAGCAACACCATATCCGAGCAACTCCAACAACTCACCACAACGGGGAGGTTCTACATGAACTCCTACATAGTCTACGTTGCAGCCTCGAAGAGGGATTATCCAAGACCGAGCCGTTGCGGGGGTTTGGCCTTAGGTGAAAATATATGAATACTACTCGGAGATGAAGTGGAGAACTGACATCCCGCAGGTTTACTAAAATCAACGATTCCTTTTTCTATGGCATCATCTACCTATTGAGGCCCAACATGACTCATGGTCGAATGACCAAGAGCATTGTCACAGCAACAGAGAAGTGGGGGGCCTTATTTACACAATTTCCCACCTTCACCTATCTCGGGACAGACCAACTTCTGGGTGAGCCCACTAAATTACCAAGGTATGTTGGCCCAAGCTAGTCTTGTTGCACTGGCCCGCATGACTCATAACATACCATGAGAAGTGCTTGAAGAGAAAGAAGGGTGGAACTCCTTTCCCCTTACAGTGGGCAAATACACATGCATCTCTCACCACAAAGCCCAAGAAATGATTACGAGCTAAACCGGTCAATCAAGCACAACTTCCTGGCAAGGCCCACTTTTGATCCAAGGAATTGCCTTCCCAAGGCAAAACTCGATCCGATCCACATTCCACAGATCGAGGACATCTATATCGACCTATATCATGAGGTCAAACTTAGAAGGAAGGACCACTCCCGCTTGGCTTTGGCAGAGATTGTTCAAGACGGGCGTGGCCATTGTTCCGAGGGTTATCAAACTGTTGATCAAGAAGTTGATCAAGTATATTTGGATACAGATGGGGAAAACTAGCCATTTGCTGCAATCGATAGAACAAAAGTGCCCCAGACCATTGAAGAAAGGGTCAAAGAAACTTTGTGGCAGACAGAACACTGGTGCAGGATGAATGGCCTCATCTACCTCGGGGTAGATTTCACTACGTCCCCATTGGGCAACGCACCTGTCAGGCCAAAGCATCTGCCAAAGGTCAAAGGCAAGGATAAAGAGGGTGAATCAAGCTCTGCTCAAGAAGGAGCTCCTGAAAGTCCTCCCTCCATTGCCTGAAACAGTTATAAGTCTGGTATCCCCAGAAAAAGAAGCGGTGGAAGGTGTTCCGACGAGCACATCCACTCAGGGCATCGCCACTACTACAATCCGAGGTCCCTTCTATCCCTTCTCCCTCTCCTCCTTCTCCTCCTCGCGTGACCCAAGCGACCATTCCTTTGGTCATGTCCTCTCCCCCATCTTCTATTGTTCCCCCTTCCTCGTCATCCATCTTCTCTTCTCTCGCGGAGCTGTCCCCCACCATTTCTTCCCTCATCTCTCAACTCCCTTCCATTCCCATGTCTACCTCCCTGCAGTATCCCTTCCTCCCGTGAGCACTTTCTCGGCCTCCCTCTCGATGCCGCCACCAAGTGTCTCTACCCATTTCCCCTCATCCACTGCAGTTGCTCCCTCTTCTACCTCTGGTCCCATTCCCTTAAGCCCAAGATGGCTCTCCAAAGCATCGAGCCAAAGAAAGAGGAAAGTCCCTATCGCACCGATGGACTTCTCCGTCATCCCAGCAAAGGGGCTAAGAAGCAAAAGCCTATAACCCGCTTCTCTCAGAGTGCATCGGGGAAAGAGTAATGGAGATTGCATATCCCGATCCTTCAAAGGGTAAAAAGATTTGTCTCCGATAGATTATACAGTGACCCAAGTCACAATGGGAACGTCTTCAGAAAGTCTTCAAGGAGAGGCCCTATCTGCGGTGGATGCCCTTTGCAAGAAACTTCAAGAAGCAAAGGAGGAGAAAAGGTTGCTAAAGGAACAAAACAAACATCTTCTCCACACCCTGCAGAAAATGGGCAGTGCACCTCCTACAACTGCCATGGAAACTCTTGAGGTCCTAAGTCAGGACAAGATAAACGAGTACGCCAAAATTGGCGAACAAGGTATGGCAGTTCTGCTGGAGAGATCAAATCCTCAAAGACAACAAGGAGGTAATAGTCAAGTTCACCGAATTGTATCAGAATATCAGTCGGGTGAACAAAGATCTCCAGGCGATCGCAGGACCTATCTCCGAAGAGTTGGACCATGCAAGGTTGCAACACGAAACATTCCAGAAAATGCTCGACCGCTCGGTCGAAGATCTATTTAAGTTCGAGAATCTTCGATCATCCCAGGTACCAAAGTAAGATCCTTGCTGCATTGGATTACCGGGTCGATCAGATGGAGTTCGTCCTGGAAAAGATTGACAAAGTCAAGGAGGAAGCCCTGGATGCAATGCATCAAATGGAACAAATTGTTCTGAGAATGTCTCTAGGCTTGCTTACTCCTTCTTTCGCCTTGAGGAAGGCGAGATAAAAATTCTGGAGCTTTAAGGAGATCGTCTCGCAGGGTTAGGGCGAAGCCACTTTCAATACCGAATGCATCAACAACCTCTCGGCTTGCCATGATTTTGTGGGGTACCTAATGGAGGCGGGAAATGAATATTCCAAACTCCCAGTAAAAGCTCGTGATGATGAGCGGGAAACTTGCGAAGTTATCGGCGATCGCCACAAGGATCCCGCCAGGATCGACTTCGATGATGATCAACAAGTTCATGGAATATCGGGCCCGATTTCACATCGCCTCCCAGAGCAACAACGAGAAGCAAGATACCCCCTTTCACCCATGGGACAACGATGAATAGTCTTCTTCTTCTTGGCCTTCTTTTTGTAAATATCTAAGAGCATGTTGACATAAAGGATAATTTCATCCATGTTGCACCATGGGATGTTGTCATCCACCAAGTTGTCCAAAGTCAACATTGACTTTTAGATATTTTGTAATTAGTTGTTGGTTGCTTTTTGCCTTCTTTCTTCTCCTTCTTCTATATATACTTGGATACTTGTTGTATTCAAAGGGTGGATACTTTTTAGATGAAAAATAGAAGTAAGAAGAAAAGACTTTGAGCTTTTGTAACAGAAGAAAATAGTAATACAAATATTAAGACTTTGTGCTGAATATGTGTGTTATGAGCATTTAATCTTTCTTATGTCAGATTTATGCGTTTATTCTATTGAATCTATCTCTACTTTTTGTCATTTATTCATCAGTATTGCTTTATTCGTCTATGCAAGTAGGTTCGGCTCTATTTACTACCAGCCCAAAACATAGACCCTCTGACCTTTCTACTTTGGAATTCATTTCTTTTCTCCCTTCAGATCTTTCCTATCTCCCCACCTCATTTCTTTCCCTTCTTTTACAGTTGGAAGTACCTCTACTGGGATGAGATCCCAACCCCGAAGGCTAGAATATTGTGAGACTTGCACAGATTCCTGCTGGTAGAATAGCAATAAACCAGTTTCGCTTTGCTGACTCAAAGAGGGGCTATGCCCTGCACATTGTTGGCTCATCTATCCATAGATCTGTCCACCCGACAGATTTTCGGACCAACAAAATGTAGCTTAATAAGGTGAATGATACGTTTGTGGTTGTGTGGGTGTTTGGGGAATCCTTTGATGAGGTGGTTGATTAAATTGTGGATGGGATTCTTGTGGAATTATCTAATAAGGATTAACATGTGTCATGAGTTGAGATTAGATATTTTACTACGATGATTGGTGTTGAGAAATAGGGATGTGATGTGATCGTTGAGACTGGGTAGGTGGTTATAGTAAATGAGAAGTGGGGATATGAGTGTTACAAGATTGAGATGGTTGGGGCATACGATGGGTAGGAAAGTAAGTGCTAAGAGGTTTAGATGGTTGGATAGGCATATTAGTAGTGGATGAAATAGAATTGACAAAAAGGGATGTGGGTGGAATGTGATCCACCAATTGAGGAGATTGAGAGGATTGAGAGATTGTGGGGGATTTTCAAAATATGAAATCATATATGGGGTTAGGAGGAGGTCCAAGAGTTTCTAAAGGAGTGGAAGATGTAGTTGGTGTGGTTGGTTTAGGAAGATTGGATTGATGAGGGACATGGGAATTGGTTTCAAGATGGGAATGATTGTGGATGACACGGTCCTCATGAAGTGAGGCCATGGAGATAGAGGGTTGGGTAACTAAAGGTGTAACCTCAAGTGTAGAATCTTGTTGGGAGATATCATTAGGAGAAGTAATTTTATTGGATGGAGTGTTAGGAAATAAGAGATAAAATATGTGGAATAATCCCTTACAGAATCGCAACAAGAGAAACTAATACGCGAGAAAATATTACAGATCTCATATAAAAGTGCGATTAAATAATACAACACAGAGAGCCAAGATTTAATGTGGTTCACCCAATTTGGGCTACGTCACCGAGAATCACTTGCTCGATTTTATTACAAGCCTTCACTCTCTCAATACAATACCCAGATCCGTTTGGAGCTATGCTCAACATACTCTCTGAGAATTCACACCCGAATTCAAAACATCTCGCAATACATTTACTTGTACATCTATCATATGCATAAGACCATATAAATAGACAAGCCGCTTAAGTAGTTTTACAAAACCGTGGTATCAAAACCATGGGCAAAACCCGTCCCATAAACCTATGGCTCAAAAAAATCACCCCTATGAGAAGAGCACGTTTCCCGATATGTCAAGTGCATTTTTCGAGGCCAAAAAAATTTACGCCTAAAAAAAAAAATTTTGGGAAATTTGCACCACCGAACCCCAATGAGGATACATGAAAAGTGTACAGTACTCTTAGTGTACAGTCTTCAACACTTTCACACATGAAAATAGGCTCCACAACCTAACATGGAGGACACTGTTGTTTTGTTTTGATTTGAGAGAGAGTGACAATAGGCATGAAATAGAGAAACATTTTTTATGTAATTTGTTGACAAAAAAATAAAGAAACATTTTTTTATCCTTTGAAATAGAGAAACATTTTTTTATGTAATTTGTTTGATCCTTTGATAACTTAAAATGGCTTGCCAAAGGAGTCCCAACCGGTTTAGCATCCTGCATGTTAAACCTATCCAATACCTTCTTAATGTACTCTTCCTGAGATAAAGTCAACTTCCGTTCCTTCCTATCCCAAGTTATCCTCATACCAAGGATTTGTCTGGCTGCCCCCAAATCCTTCATATCAAAGGATTCACTTAGCTGTTTCTTGAGTACTTTTATTTCTGCATGTTTTTACTCCGCAACCAACATGTCATCTACATAAAAACACAAGATAATATAACTTCCATCCTCAAATTTCTTTGTATACACGCAATGGTCAGAATGACATCTAATATAACCTTGCTCCATCATGAAGCTATCAAACTTCTTATACCATTGATGTGGAGCTTGTTTCAAGCCATACAAGCTCTTCTTTAGTTTGCACACCATCTCCTCTTTACCTTTGACTTCATATCCCTCAAGCTCTTTGCATATATATCTCCTCCAAATCACCATGGAGAAATGCGGTCTTTACATCTAAGCTATTTCTAAGTGCAAGTCTTCTACTACCACTATTCCAAGAACAGTTTTGATAGAAGTCATTTTTACTACAGGAGAAAAAATCTCATCAAAATCTATACCTTGTTTCTGTGCAAACCCCTTGACCACCAACCGGGCCTTATATCTTTTCTTTCCTCCTTCTTCATCTTTAACTTTGTATATCCACTTGTTTCGCAATGCTTTTGCCTTCCGGTAGCTTCACCAAATCCCAAGTCACGGTTCTCCATGAGAGACTTATGCTCCTCATCCATGGCTTGCTCCCACTTCTACCGGCATCTACCGCATTGCTTCATCAAAGCTCTCGGCTCTCCACTATCGGTGAGTAATAAATAATAAAGAGAAGGAGAAAACGTTTAGGTTCTTTTCTTACCCTAGAAGACCTCCTCACTTTGTAGGAGTTTGGGGTTCTGTGAGTAGGTTCCGAACTTATTCATGGGTCACTTTCCCATCCGAGAAGATCCTCTACCACTGCATATTCTTTCTTGGATTCTTCCCTGTTTTCCTGCAATTGTTGCTTATACATGACTTTCTCATTAAAGACCACATCCCTAGACCGAATGATTTTCTTGTCCTTAATACTCCAACATTTAAATCCAAAGTCATCACCGCCATAACCAATGAAAGTACATTTTTCGTATTTAGCCTCTAGCTTGGTCCTATCATCCTTATCTATATGAACAAACACCTCACATCCAAAGACTCTAAGAAATGAATAATCAACTTTCTTACCATATCATGCCTCCTCAGGTATGCCTCCATCCAAGGCACTTGAGGGTCCTCTGTTTATCAAGTACACACAAGTTGTGCTCACCACTTCTACCCAAACAGAAAGAGGCGGTCCTACATGTAACCTCATGCTCCTAGCACATTCCATTATTGTTCTCGTTTCATCCTTTCGATACCCCATTCTCGCTGCGGAGTTCCTAGAGCCGTCTTTTGCCTACGGATTCCATTCTTAGAACAATAATCATCAAATTCATTGCTACAATACTCCCCTCCATTATCTGACCTGAGACATTTTATCTTAAGACCTGTTTCATTCTCTACCAAGGCTTTCCATTTAACAAAAGTGTCAAATACATCAAATTTGTTTCTAATACAATAAACCCAAACTTTCCTTGTTGCATCATCAATAAAAGTAACATAATAACTTGAACCCCCAAGAGATGATACCTGAGTCGGCCCCCACACATTAGAATGTACCAGCTCTAACTTACTCTCTTTCTTCGTAGGTCCAACCTTGAGAAACCTTACTCACTTTTGTTTCCCATATATGCAGTTCTCACAGAAATCCAAACACATTTTCGTATATCCGGAAAATTCTTCTTTATGATGTTCATGCCCTTATGGCTCATATGACCGAGCCTATAGTGCCATAATGTTGATCTCGCATCCGAAGCCACAAGATTACAATCATTAGTACTATCAGTGGTTAAATACAAGGTTCCAACCTTCTTACCTCTTGCCACCACAAGAGCACCCTTGGTAACCTTCCAAGAGTTCGCTGTAAATATCATAGTACAACCATCACTTCCCAACTGCCCTGTTGATATCAAATTTCGTCTTAATGTAGGCACATGTCTGACATCCTTCAATAGCCAAGTATTCTCATTCTACATCTTAACCTGAACAAAACCTTTTCCAACTATGTTGCAAGGCTCATCATCACCAAGAAAAACATGCCCAAAATCTCCTTGAACATAATCAACAAAATAATGCCTATGTGGAGAAGCATGGAAAGAAGCCCCTGAATCTAAAACCCAAGATTCAAGTAATATTGTACAAAGAAAGAATCAAAGCATCCTGACATACATTACCCATTGCCACATTTTCCTCCTTGTTTTCTTCTTATCCCAAAGCTCCCAACAGTCCTTCTTTGCATGCCCAGCTTTCCACAATTCCAGCATACAATCTTGTTCTTGGATTTTGACCTTGCCCGATCTTTTGATTTTCCACAGGTTTCCTCTATTCTTCTGTCTCCCTCTTGTTTCCCCTTTGTCAAAGCATTCCCTGAAGTAGAAGATTCCCCGAGCTTTTTCTTCACATTTCCTCGCTTAGAATCACCCCTACAACATCCTCAAACTTCGACTTAGAGTTGTTTGGAACCGAGTTACTTACCGCCATTACAGGCTATTCTAACTCTCGGAGTAAAGAACAGAATTAATAAAGCCCTAACTTCTTCATAAAATTCTATTAGAACCGAAGCTAGCATATTCATAACCGTATTGAAATCATTTAAATAATCTTCATCGAACTATTCTCGAGACATCTTCATATTAAACAACTTTTTCATTAAAATATCTTGTTAGAGGTAGAGGGTTTTTCATACAACTTCCCTAATGCATCCATTAGATCTTTTGTAGTCTTTTCCTTTGAAACATTAAATAATACCGAAGATGCAAGACACAGCTGGATTGTCCCAAGTGCCTTCCTATCCAAAGAAATCCCATTCCGCATCTATCATACTCGAGGGTTTGTTCACCTTCTCAGACAACGGAGTATAAAGATCCTTTTGATAAAGGTAATCTTCCATCTACATCTTCCAAAGACTGAAATTCTGCCCATTGAATTTATCAACCCTAGATCTTCCATCATCTACCATAGCTCCCACTCAAGCTAAAAACTTTCCTTGCGATTCAACACTTCAGCAAACCAAACCAGGCTCTGATACCAATTGTTAGGAAATAAGAGATAAAATATGTGGAATAATCCCTTACAGAATCGCAACAGTAGAAACTAATATGCAGAAAATATTACAGATCTCAAATAAAAGTGCAGAATAAATAACACAACACAGAGAGACAATATTTAATGTGGTTCACCCAATTTGGGCTACGTCCACCAAGAATCACTTGCTCAGATTTTATTACAAGCCTCCACTCTCTCAATACAATACCCAGATCTGTTTGGAGCTATGCTCAACAAACTCTATAGAATTCACACCCGAATTCAAAACACATCTGCAATACATTTACTTGTACATCTATCATATGCATAAGACCGTATAAATAAACAAGCTGCTAAGCAGATTTTACAAAACCATGGGCAAAACCCGTCCCATAAACCTATGGGTCAAAAACTCACCCATATGAGAAGAACACGTTTCGATATGTCAGGTGCATTTTTCGAGGCCAAAAAAATTTACGCCTAAAAAAAAAAATCGGGCAAGGATACATGAAAAGTGTACACAGACTCTTAGTGTACAATCTTCAACACTTTCACACATGAAAATAGGCTCCACAACCTAACATGGAGGACATTGTTGTTTTTTTTTTAATTTGAGAGAGAGTGACAATAGCGCGAAATAGAGAAACATTTTTTATGTAATTTGTTGCCAAAAATAAAGAAACATTTTTTTATCATCATGTTTAATTTATGGGATGTGAACAGAAAAGTGGATAACAAAGGTGCCTAGAGAACGATAGTCTAAGGTTGGTTTCAGGTAGTTTTGGCTAGGGAAGTGTCTGAGATGGTTTCTTGTTGGGTGTTCAATTCCCAATCAATTAACCATGTGAGAGGAGTATTTCGATGTGTTGATTTTGTTTGTGAGTCGAGGTTGTGTGTGATAAGTTAAATGCAAAAGGTTAAACCCCTAGTTAAACTATTTGATCAAGCAGGATGTACGGGGTTCATTTTAGACCAAATTTGAAATGTGAAATTTGATGCAGACAATTAACCAAAAAAGGCAATTACAATGTAGAAAAGAGAAAATAGGGAGAAACGAGGAAACTTGGAGAACGCTTTCCCCTCGTTATTTGATTGCACATGATAATGACATTTGTCACGAGAGATAATCGGTGTCCGAGAATGTCCTGGGTACTCTACAGAGGTCCACCATTCATGATTTGAATGGGGTCGATAAAGGGAGATCGGTGGCGTGTTTGTTTTTAATATTGGTATTTAACAACGTTATTGGATGGTCATGAATTTGTAGATTTCACTGTAAGAGAAAATAAATGTAATTAGTTGATGTACGTTGATAAAAATGATATAAATTTCATAAATATTTTGTTTAAAAAAGTGTCGTCATAAAAATAATAATAAAACAATTTAATATAATTACCTAAAAAATCATAATTCAACGTTCTTATTCAATTGTGAAATAGAATCGATAGACTATAAACTACGAAATAAACGTATAAGATAAACTATTGAATAAAATTATGAGAACATATGATATGAATTATAAAAGATGAGGTGATACGAAATTATTAAATGAACTCCATTATGATAAGATAACCTATGAACCACAATAAATATTAATGTGTGTGTTTGCTTATTTATTTACGTGAACTAGAAATAAGAATAACTACAAACAAAATAAACTATTAAATGATCGGATGTGGACTTTAAGAGGTCAAGAAGAAAAGTGGGTGAGGGTAGACTTTTACAAAGAAACGAAAAAATGAGGATATTGAAGGAGGAAAATGTCAATTTGAAAGGAAAATGTGAATGTAGACATTATGCGTGAGTGGGGCCTTACGTGGACTTTAAGGAAGAGGATACATCGAAAGGGGAATGGTGGGCCAAGTTTGAAAAATAACTAATATTAGATTTGGAAAATCTTCCTCGTGGATCAACGCAATGTCAAATTTCAATGTCAATGTTTGTTCAATACCACCACGCAATCCCAAATAGAACAGTAGATGGGAATGGAATAACACATATCTATTGAACGAGATTACATAACTAAATTGTGACTATATAATTGCCTATGGGAATCTAGAAAGTGTTTACTATGAAAAATCTCAACTAGATTTGGTGATAAGCGAGGCTATAATGTTGGACATAACATTCCTCGAGGCCTATAATAACTTGGGAAATGCTCTTAAAGATGCGGGAAGGGTGGATGTAGAAACTACTTGTTACCCTTCGAGCAAATCACCCACATGCTCTTACTATTTTTGCAACATTTACATGGAACTGAATATGATCAATGTAGATGCTAACTTCTACAAAGCAACATTGATTATAACTACAAGGTTTTCTACTCCTTATAACAATCTAGCAATAATTTATAAACAATGGGGGCATCATACGAAGCTATTGCTTGCTATAATGAAGTTCTTCGCATAGATCCTATGGCGGATGGTGGTCTTGTAAATAGAGGAAACACATTAAAAGATATATGTTGTGTTAGTGAAGCGATTCAAGATTATATATGTGTTATATCTATCAAGCCTACAATGGTTGAAGCCCATGCAAACCTCGCCTCATCTTATAAGGAAAATGCTCATGTAGAAGTTGTCATGAAGAGTTACAAACATGCATTAACATTACGCTTGGATTTTCCCGACACGACATATAATCAATACATGTGTAATTAGGAAGATCAGGATGGCAAGTTGATGGAAGTTGAGGGCATTATAAGGTGGAAAATTAAGCTTTCAATTCTCCTTATTATGCAACCATTTCATGCAATTATCTACCCCATCTTTGAATCATGAAGAGGCTATGTGAGATTTGGACGGTCTTGCTGCAATAGAAGCAAAGTTGCTTCAAGTGTGTGTTTTCTTGACCATCTCTTCAAAAGTTGTTGACGTAATATGTGTGATGAAAATCACATGAGCTACTATTAATGTCTTTCAATGTAAAGAATCACAAGAAAAGATATGTGCATAGCATTAGTGGAGCTACCTTAATGACTTTGTCTACATATGGGCAAGGAAATTATAGATGGTTCGCATACAACCACTACCAGCGAGGGCTGGGATCATGGCAAGGGACTCTTAGGGAAGTGATTTCCAGGCTCGAAGTCACAGGGTCATAGATGGTGATGTCAATAGGGACCGATTCAGGATAGGAGTCGTGTCATGATGAATATGGTCGAGCAATGAGAACGGGTGTGTGGGTTGGAGCATGAGAGATGTGGTTTGGGGAAGGAGATAATTCATGGGTTAAGGATCTGCATTATAGGTGAGGGCTCGACGTAAACTAGAGAGTTGAAAGAGACGCGTGTAAGGGGTGGTGTGTGAAGGCGAGTAACTCGGTTGTGGGAGCACCGTGTTAGTGGGAGCGCTGCGTAGCGAGGAGAGAGTTGAGTTGGGTAGTAGGTAGGGAGTGGAGTTGGTTAGAAAGAAGATGGGACGGGCTTGAGGAGTGTAGATGGTGAGGATGATGGAAAGGGGAGACGAGTCATTCAAAGTCATCGATTAGGGAGATGGGTAAGAGCTCGGGGAAGGGGGTGGTGAGCTGAGTGGATGGGCTCAGAAAAAGGGAGATAAGTGGGATAGGCTAAGGAGAGGAAGGAGGTGGCTCGGTGGAGAGGGCATTGAGTCGTAGAGTGGTGTAAGGAGTTGGTGAGATAAATGGGTAGGGTGTATCTCGGTGTCGGATGGGAGTGGGCGGTGAAGTAGAGTTAAGCGAGATGGAATCAGGGGAGAAGGAGATGGTAGCTTAGTTAGGGTGATGGGAGCTCGTGGAAAGGAGGGATGTGGGAGCTCAAGGAGGTAGAAACTGAGAGAGGAAGAAAATAGCTTAGGGAAGGAAGGGATGTTGAGTTGGATAGGGATAGATGGGGGTGGTTTAAGGTGATAATAATTAAAAATTATAATTATTGTTTTATTTTATTTTTATTTTAATTTTTTAATAATAACAACAATTGAATAACAAATCGAGTTGAAAACAAGAAAATCATTTACCTCATGGAGGATATAAACTAAGAAATGCAAGTGACATACCGAATTGATGGAGACCACACTAAAACCCTACAAACAAGTCAGTCGAAAAAATGAAATATTCGCAAGATATATCTAAATTGACAAGAATTATGAATCCAATTATGACACACGTGCAAAATAATTAAAGTAATAGAAATGACCAAATTTTGGGTCTAGTCCCACCCGGCGTAGCCATAATGTTGAACAAGAAACTTCATTTTCACGTGGGATGAATGCGTCGATATTAGAAGCCACTAGAAACATCGAATGATGGAGGGCTTAGTACCTCGGATGTGGATATGGATCTGTGGGTGCCAAAGAGAGATGTGTGATAATGCCTATAAAAACTTAAACAGATGTGATTAGATAAACATATGTGGGGGTTGCCCGGAGAATGTTGGTTCCAAGAAGTTGTAAACTTCCTTGGAGGATGTCAACCCCGTGTCGAAATACGGAAATAAAAATGAACAATAGATAGCATGTAGAGGTAGAGAAATACAATACGCCCAAGATAAAATAGGCAATGAAGCACCGCATGTGGGAAAGCTTGATAAGATCCTTATTTATAGCGTCGAGAGGTTTTCCATGGCTTCAAACTTATTTAGAATTTTCTTCTTATTTTCAACCCTTCAAGATTTAAAATATGTTTAAGAGATTTCGTATTGTTGGTATTTTTAAGAGGGGAAAGGGTTATATTTATAGCTTGACTATAGGTTAAATTTGAGGTTAAGGAGTAACCGAGGTTTACGAAAGTAACCCTTATTAATGGGACCGATTAGGAGTTGATTTATTTGTGGGGCTCGTGATTTGAAAAAAAAAAGAAAATGTGTGATATGGAGTGGGGACATGATTTGAAAAAAAAAGAAAAGATGTGATATGAGGGGGACACGATTGGAAATTTTTAGGTGTAATAGTGAATCCCATGTGGATTACTTTACACTATTGAATATTTGGATAAAATGTCGGATTTTGATGTATTTGGGTTTTAAAATTATTAAATTCATGGGTGGGGTTCATGAATTAATAATTTTGGGGGATTGATTATTAGGTGGGGTATTAGATTTGATTTGATTGAATTGAATTTGATTAAGTGGGGAACATGTGGGGTTCTTGATTTGTATAATGGGTGTAATAGTGGATGAGTGTGACCTAATTAGCATATTTGATTATTTAGCATATAATGAGGTTTAAGTATGTGAAAGGGGATCAATTAAGTTATAATATTAATTAATTGAGCAAGCATTTTTGTGGTAACGGATTCGAGAGGGTAAGTGTAACAAGGGAGAGCGAATGCAGGGTGAAGGAGAGGAGTTACACCAAAAATTGGTATCTACAATTCTATCACCGCAATCAATAAAGCAAAGATAATCATCATGTTGATTTCATGGCTAGTGTCACCTCCCTTATTCCTTATCAATGATGAACAAGCCAATTTTATAATTCGTTACTTATGTCATATATCCATTGATAGTCTAGTTTTGAAGCCTACGTTGTTACACGTAACAATGAAAATCCTAAATGGTTCACCCCAAACTATAATTTCTTATATCGACAAGTCATCCCCATTGACCTACACCCCATGAAGCTCATTATCTGCAATAGGAAGCCACACGGTATATAATCATTGGAGCCCGATTATTCAAGAGGGAATTCGACTGATGGTTTGTTACTATATTTAGTGTCGATGATATTTCTTTAGCTATATCCCACATCCATGAAAACTTATGATGTAAACACTTCTCTGGAAAAGCTATGTCTCAAAAAAAAATTACAATATGGTTATTATTAGCCTACCATGGAGCAAGATTATTTATAATACACCACACGATGTGACAAGTGTCAAAAACACAATAACCTCCATCATTCACCTACATATAAACTCCAACTTATTTCCTCATCATGGCCATTTTCCCTATGGGGTTTTGACTTCATTGGTAAAGTCAATCCGAGAATCGATTGAAGGCCATAATTTTATTATTACCGCAACTAGATGGGTCAAAGTCATTGCAAACCGCTACTAGTGCTAACATTTGTCAATTCATCACTACTCACATCATTACATGTCATTCCATCAGCCATCATCATTGATAATGGATCTTCTTTCAAAAATAGGGATGTCAAAAGACTTTTTACAAAGTTCAAAATTAAGAAAACCTTTTCTACCCCTTATTATCCACAAGGAAATGGCCAAATGGAAGCCACTAATAAGACCATCGTCAAGATATTACGCAAAATTATTGATACTAGTGGAAGTGATTGGCATAATCAAATTTTATATGCTCTTTGGGCTTACCACGCAAACATTCATACTCCCACCAATGATATGCATTTTTCACTCATCTACGACATTGAGGCCATTATCCCTTTAGAACTTGAAATACCTTCATTATTGTGTCACTCAAAGGAATTCTAAAGGATAAAAAATATCACAACAATCAATTATATGAGCTTGAAATGATTGACTCTCGTTGTCTACAAACCTTGGATCATCTTCGAGTGTAGCAGGTGCACATCATACAAGCTTATAATAACAAAATATGCCCATGTGGGTTCAATATTGGGGATTTTGTTCTCAAAGAAAATAAAAATAATAATAATACCAATGCTCAAGTAAAATGCAAATTCAAGCCGAATTGGCTCGGGCCTTATGTCATAACTAACAAGCTAGAGTGTGGTGTATATCATCTTGCCACTCTTCTTGGAAAACCACTCAAGAATCTACTTAATGTCATTTACCTTAAACGATATTACACATAAACTTCTTTCTTTGTTCACTACCCGATGATGCATTCTTGTTCTATGGTTCATAATTTACAGTTGAGGGAGCATTCCTAAATGAACCTTGTCTCGTGCACACCCACTAGGGGCAATGTGGATCTCCTCATCTTCATATCTTACACATCACAACACATCATCACACTCATACAACATTTTCATATCTTGGTTGTGTTTACTCTTGTTAGGTTATATTACTTACATCTTACACTTTGTTTCCTATGTTAGTTGGATACTTGGTATGTCATTATCTTTCTTTTTATATATGCACATGTGTGCTCATGTTTTAGTTAGCTATGCAAAGAGAAATGAAACTAACACCTAGTAGTTTCAAAACAAAGCTAAACTAAACAAGAACCATCATGCTAAGAGCTAAACAAGAGATAAACATCAACATTATGCATTAGAACCTTGAAAGAACTTCAAACTAACATGCTAACATTCATTCCTCTACTCTTTTGAAAGCTAAACAAGGAGATGGACCTATGTAGATCCTTAGCTATCAAAGGGTTGATAGTTGTTTCTTGATCCAAGGGATTAAGGATGGAGGTTCATCAAGTCATGGCTACAAGGCCTTCTTGATTAACTCCATGTTCTTCACAAAAAGCTTGGATGGATGAATGCAAATGAATGATGCTTAGCTCCACTCTAATGGAAGATTGCTCTAAGATGAAATGCCTATAGTTTAGGCTATAAGCTTGTAAAGGTGTAAGTAGAAATGTTAGAGGAGGGTTCCTTTTATAACCCAATGGGTAAAAGAGGCTTTACATCCTATTACATGTGGGATAAAATCCCAAAAGTAACTTTAGTTTAGTTAACCAAAGCTAGGTGAGTTAACATGTGGGTTAGTGCTTTAGTTAGCACTTTATGGGAATTAGGGGTGCATATAATTAATCAAAGGTGATTAATTAATAGGGGGATAGGCCTATTAGGCTAGTTAGAAGAGAGTTAGCATGATTTGAGTGATGTAATAGAGGAATTTGATCCAATAGATGAAGGTTTATTGACTTAGACTAGCGGTCGTAATTAATTAAGAATAATTAATTAACTTGGATAGAAAGGGGTGATGTAGCTTTTAGAAGCATTTGAGGAGGAAATTAGTCTGATCTATGCTATGAGAGGATTTTAATCAAATAAATGACAATTTATTGATTAAATAGAAGGGATTATTAATTAATTAAGAATAATTAATTAATCTAGCTAGAAAGGGGGATAAATTAATGAAGGTCGTTAATCGTTGTTTTGAGCGATGGAAGGGCTAATTAATTGTTGTAATGTAATTAATTAGCGGTGATAGAGGAGAAATGGTGTGTTATTGATGATATGTCATCAATTTGCGGGAAAGGGTATAATTAGCACAATTTAGTGTTTAAATTATTTGATCCAAATTACAGTGTCTACAACATGTGCGTTCACTTGGTATCTTGAGGTAAATGCAAGACCTTTACATATATTTAGACGATGCATGATGCTCAATACTATTCTCTACAAGTCCCACCGAGGATCTTGGGGGCATCTACCTTTGCTACTCTCATATTCTACACATCACAGGTCCTATTGTTTCAATACTTACTACTTCTAGCCACTATCACTTACTCTTCACCGTTATATACACACTTTAACATACTACTTATCTTTCTAACATGTTAATGGGTGCTTCATGTGTAGTATTTTCCTTACATGACTCTATACAATCATGGCTATTTGTTACCTTTTGTTTGCTTTACTAGTTGTTATTATTTGTGGTTTATGCCTTATGTCTTGTTTGATCATTGTTTACTTATGGTTGCTTCGGTTGTGATTGTCATGTGACATTGTAAATGATGCCCCAGTGTATGAAACCTACTTTCCATGGTCCCTCTTGTATTCATATATATTTGTTACATTGTCTTATATTGCATGTTAGTTATTGTTACACTAACACTTGTTTACTAGTCCATCTTGTTTGCATGCGCCTTGGTTTTTACCATGTGCATTCCCTACCCCCTATAGGTATTCACTCTCGAGATATGCATATCAGCTTTAGGTCCTCTCATTTGGTTTGCATCCTCCTACACTTTTTAAATGCACCCTAGATGAGGGGGCATCTATTGGGTGATTAAATCACCCTTCTAATAACAAATAGTTCTGAGATAAGAGTAAAACAAAGATTTAATCAACATAGCAACATAATCACATAATGGTCCAAAATTATACTTGGGCCACAAACACAAAGCATCTCTAAGAAAAAAATACAATTTTCTATCTTTTACTCTCTTATACATCAAGTGCACACTTTCTTTTTACACACTTTTACTTACTTATACACATGTTACTTTGATTTTTCATATACGGAACTTTGACTACTTTCTTTCTCTTCTTTTACAAGTTTGTCCTTATATGCAACAAGAAGCAACTCACATCAAGTGAGCACAAGCTCCAACAACACACTACTATGCATATGCTTCACCCCTAGGGTCTACCTCCCCTTCCTAGTTTCCATGCTTCACATTACAGTCACTTCACGCTTCACTTGTCCACTGGCATGTTATCGGCTACACTCTTCTCTACATGATCACAAGGTACGCATATTATATTTACTTTATGCTATCGAAAAATTCACTCAACATCATAAAGTGGGGAAAATTTAGACACAAAATCTATGCACTTGGGTACATTTCTAGGTCATAAAGCATACTAATATATACATGATTCCTAAGCAAGAAAACTAGTGGTTGAAAATTTCTTTTGGCCTATTGATTGCTTTATCTCTTTCACTTTACTATTTTCTAATCTTAACCGAGGATCCTTTTATCTTTACACACCTTACATCTTTGACGACACTTGACTAATTTATCTTTTGATGACCTCAAACACTAGCACACCTAGACAAGAAGCACCGAGTATTGTTGTCCATTCTAGGTGCTTTTGACCTTCTTTGTCTTATTCGACTCTTTTAGGTTTCTTCTACTTTTTGTCACCTTTTAGAACTTTGGGTCGACCTTTTAGTTGTCAATTACAAAATTCAAACAAGGGAATCATATATACATAGTTATTACTCTCAAATAAAGGGCCAAACACTAATCATTACCTATAATCACCTAAGCTTGCATCAAGGCAAAAGAGCATTTCAAATGCATTCATCTAGCACATCCATAAAGGACAAGGATGCATCACTCTCTACAAACACAATATAGGAAGGGAATTTCATTTTATTCCATCACACACATTTTACATACTTGTTATATTATAGATATAACATATTATCATTGTGTAACTTACAAAAGGCATCTAGGCATCATTACGCACACATACACATAGAACTACATGGATTCTAAAATGTAGTGAAACACTCGATTATAATTTCACTCTTCGGTTGACCACGGGATTAACCCGAATCCACATTCTACATCTTTTTTATTAGATTTTATGTGGTTTTTGGACACGTGCAAGTAGATATCTATTTTGCAAGTCACAGGTACAACCGACGACATCGCAGCGAAAATAAAGTGACAAAAGAAGATCAAAAGAAAAGCCCATAAAGCCCATAAAAGACAAGAATTTGAGCATCTAAGTGAACACTAACACCCAATTCAAGTCACTAATTCCTAGATTCTCCTATCTTCCCGTGGATGCTTGTCCTATATATTTTGAGTTCCAGAATCCTCACCGAGCCTACTCAACATTGTTCCTAGCTTGTTCCAACAATTATCCATTCTAGATCATCTCTATATTGCATGAAAATTAGCTAATTCATCCTCCTCTTTCATTTTCTTAGGGTTTCATATTATTGTTTTCTTATTACTATGTGTCTTACTATAGTTTATCGCTTGTATATCATAGTTACAATAATGTTACTTTGAATTTAAGGTTTAATTAACATTTATATTAAATCAACTACAACTAATTTTCCTTATGAAAAATGTGTGGTATGGAATTTAAAATAGGCCCTCTTGTATACGGTGAAGTTTGTAGTCCCAAAATGTAGTCCTTGATGTAGTGGATAGAAAATATTTTCTCCTTGTAGATGTATATGACTCTTGAATTCTTTCCCTCTTTGATGGAGTTAAATAATACATGTATATATATGATTCCTTTGCTTAAGTTTTGTTATTAATAAATTAAAGTTTGACCCAGGTAATAAACAAAGACATGAAAGATGTAACATCTGAAAATTTAGAAAATGGGAAGACAAAAGTTCTCTAGAGGGGATGGTAACGCCCAGGCACTCCTGTCCCTAATGGGTCATTTTATACTTGGTGCCTTAAAGATAAAACAATGGAATAAAATTTGAATAGGATGTTAGCTAGTGTCTAAAACTATAAGGTGTAAATCCATAATAGACAAGTAACAAAGATAAGAAGGATAAAAGTAATATCAAATCAAAACAACTGTTGTTAATGACTAATTCACTTATTTAGGAGTCATTCATATAAATGAAACATTTAGAGGTTAGATGTACATAGTAAGAGCTTGATTTAGTGACTACACACCCTAATGGGATAGTTTGGCATGTATTAGGGATCAATTGGCCCTATTCATGCCAACCAATCATTGCGTATAGGATACTAGTATTCAGAGATGGAAAAAAATGTATGTAGATATATTTTTAATCTTTAGAGATAAAAATATTAGATGTCTTAGTATAGCCTAAGAAAAGCACCCATAAAACCATGGGATTAAGATTAAGATTAATTTTTGGTGAAAATTATGTAATTTTATTTAGATCAAGATTTTAGATCACACTCATGATCCATCATTATATACACACATTATGATTTCTAACTTAAGCTCCTTATCCGTATAACTCAAGTTTAATTTAACTTTTGCTAAATGGAAATTCTCCTTATAATAAAGATATTAGATATTGATAAAATTATAAGAGTAATTATCTTATTGATAGGTGTTTGTGTTTCTAATACGAGAACACTACTTCTTTTGAGCAAGTGGATCAAATATTCAACCTTTTTCTCATTTTTTCAAGTGCTTTCATGGTTTATTCTAAATGGTCACAATTTCCAAAGATTATAACAATTTGCACTTTGTTTTTGTCACATTTTGAGCTTTATTCATGGATTAACAGTCACCTTTTGTATATATTCTTGACTAGAAGAGATTTTGAATAGTTTTCACACACCTTTGATGATATTGAGAAATTGATGATATTGAGAAATTACTTTATTTCACAATTAGCTTGGGTGTTAGTTATGAACAACACATCCTCATATTTTCTTCAAAACAGATGGGGGCCCACTGATGTATTTAGAAAAAGGCTCAAGAACCATTTTTCCTTATGATAAATAACTGATTTATTTGATTGCAATTTTTTCACATTGTTCTATTTAAATTAGGTTTCTTGACTAAAAATTCCTTAAAAAATTGTGGTTTTAAGTGTGAAATCATAGGCTTTAAATTTTTAAGGGATACATCCATTTTTGGTCTATGATGTTTTTGCAAACCATCACCACAATGTTAATAAAATTATCAATAATTATTTATGGTTTATATTACAAATTCTGAGAAATTTTAGCATTCCCAAAGTGATGTTGTGGGTATTTGTTAATTCATTATGTCCTTCAATAATTGTTTCTCAAGCCTAACATGTTCTATGGTTTTGATGCAACATGGAGCTTGCTTATTTATTCATTTTTCGTAAAATAATTGGACAAGTATCTTTAAATCTTACAAATTTTGACTTTTAAGAAGAAAATGCATTAGATGGAATCTATTCATTTGGGCACTTTTCACATCACTACATCTCCAAAATCTTACTAAAAATTACTTTGTGAATTGTGACACACTAGGATCTTTCTCATGGGTTTGATACTAATAGAAACTAAAAAATTTTTAGCAAGAAATGACATTATGAATTTTGAAGAAGCTTAGAGTGTTCTTATTATTTAACCATTGATAAAACTAACAAAGTCTTAATAAATACTAACAATGCCAATTGTGGAGAAGCATGGGGCCTCCTAATTGGCTCACAGCTAACAAAAATTAACAAAACCTACCTGATTTAATCTAAATTGAATTAAATCTTATTTTAGAGTAATTTTGTAACTAATGATTTACAAGTTATAAATTATAGTAAGACACAAGAAATGAGACTTTACAATATAAAACCCTAAGAGAGAGAGGAGAGAGAGAGAGAGAGAGAGAGAAGGTGACTTAGTTCATTTCAGTGCAACTTGGAGGTAGTCGAGACTCTGTATCTGCTAGATCTGGCTGAAAATGATGTCACTATGGCTTGCAGAGAATTTTGGGACTCTAAAATGTGCTAGACAAAAGTTCCCATAGGAGGACAGGAGTGCTCGAGTGCTAGTGTTTATTTTGGGCATTAGTGTCTGTGTGAACAATCATGATCTACTTTTTTCTAGGTTTGAGCGTCTTCGCTCCAATATTTTCTCTGTAGATCTGATTTAACTATTAGGATTCTAATGGCACATATAACATAAAAAACAAACCCTATTTATTTTCACAAAAGCTCAAAAACACATTAGGTTTGAATAAAATATGCAATATATGAAGTCATATTGACCTCAATGGTCACCCGATGAGTGAACTTATTACTAAACACTACACTACATTTCAAACTCCATGTAGTTCTATGTGCTTGTGTGTGAAATAGTGTCCTTAGGTTTTCCTCACACTAATGATGCCAAGATAGCGGGATATATCTAGCTTTGATGCAAATGTGTAGTATGGAATTCAACACTTCCCATTTCTATGTAGTGTATGAAGCCAAAATGTAATCCCTTTATAATAGAATAGATGTAGATGAGATAGCCCTCTTGAATTGTCAACTAGAATAATAGTTAGTATGTTGTGTATATATATGAATCTCTTGTTTGAATTTTGACACTAATGACAAAAAAGACCGACTAATAATATGGGTAAGGGAAAGAAAATTAATAAGGCCGCCACAAATGTCAAGATGAGTAAAAAGAATAAAGAGGATAGAATTTCCTAGAATGGACACAAGTGCCTCGGCGCTAGTGTCAGATTGTGTGCTAGTGTCTTTAGAAAAATTACAACATATGTGAAAAGATAGACAGACAGGGATCCATTTGACTTGAATAAAAGTTACACATAGAAATGAGAGATGTACAAAGAAGAGTCACAAAATAAATAAATTGAAGTGCATGGATGGACAAGGGACAATGTCACTAGTGAATACTTTTCTTACTTTAATATTTGTGCATATAAAAACATATTGATGGCTAGTAAAATAATGATATGTATAATTTTGTGTCTACACTACCTAAATACTAACATTTTGATGTTTAAGGTGATGGTAGCTTCCTCATTATCTCACACTTCATGTTTGGGTATACTTAACAGAGAGATCTATGCAATATTAAGGGGCCGAAAAATGTACACACACGAAGCTTTCTCATTGGCTTGCTGCATTCTAACACCTTTTTATAGAGAAAAATGATGCAAAGTTATTATTAAAGCTTTCCACATGGTATCAAAGATATTTAGAAATGAAAAGATAGACATAATCTATGGGAATACATGAATAATCATGAAAAGTGGGTGGTGAATTAAAACCACATCATTTGTAAAAGACATGAGTAGCTTAGAATCAATGTAAAACACATATATGGTCGATTAGACTTGAATGATGCAACAATATGCCATAATTTTAACAAGAATTAGGAAGATTTAAATGAGTGCAAATATTTCATAGAAAACACCTTGTATTTGAGCTAAGAATGAGCACTTAAAATTGAAAATCGAGAAACTATAAGAGAAAACAAAGCATTCTATTTTTTAGAGATTTTAAGATTACAATCATTTGGATGTTTCATAAGCTAAGTGATCAATGGAGGATCATTTTCATACCTTCTTCTCTAATCAGCTCTTTGGAGATACAATTTTTGACAAATAGGTCATTAGTGCAGACCATTATACAAACCTCAAAATGGAGGTTGAAGAAGCTTGATTGTTGGATGATGATGAAGATGCCAACCATGAAAAGTGTAGTGTATGGTTTATTTAATTGTTATTTGATAAAATGGTCTACATAATTTATGAGGAAAATCAAAGCTAATTTTGTGCATTGATTTACTTTGGGATATATTAGGCCCAAATATATATTGCATATGTGGAATCTTACTATCTAAAGGTGGTAACATAATTGGTAATAACAATGAAGATGCATTATTTAGCTACTATCACCTCACTACATTCGATATCAATAAAAACTTTGATTAAGAAACAATAGAGAAATGGGGTCAAAATAATAAAATCATAGTTGTGATTCAAGGAGTGAGCAGAATACCAAGTCAATTTAAAATCTAAAGTCTCCGCTGATAAAATTTCCATTAGATCTTTCAGATGGGGAGTGAGATTTGGAATGACTCTAATGAACCAACTATTTGGTGTAAAATACATTATACATGTGAATCAAATTTTTGTGCCCTTGTTGGCAATGATCATAAATGACAACATAATCCTTGCTCTAACCCGATTTCTATCCTACAACATTGTGTGCCTAGATTTGGATCACCTACAAGATGGATTAGTCAAATAATAACCAAATCAATGTTACTAAAATAGAATGGGATTATGTTGCCATTGATAAGAGAGGACAATTGTGGTTTCTTTTATTGAATAAATTGGGTAAAACTCTTCATATTTGAATCTAAACCTACACACAAGCACACTTGAAAAATGTTAGTTGTTTTGATGGTTAGGGACCTGCCTTGGTCATATCCCTAACCCTTTTAAGGAGATAAAATACATTTTATTGATGTAAAATGACAAAACAATAAATGAAATGACAAGTATACATGACTCAGATCTCATGAAAATCACAGTTGCATTTGACCGATAATTACACATAGATCACAAGCCAATCACAGTTGTGATTCCCACATGTGTTTAAATGTCATTAAAATAGTGTTACAGAAAGTAAGATATATCCTTTGTGCTTCACCTTTCCTTCTTCAAGACTTGAAACGAGATAAATGTGAGCAAGAGAGCAAGAAAGATCAAGTATAGGATTGGTGCATAAAGAGTCGGGGATGTCAAGAGTGCTTAAAGAGATGAAATGATGTGGGTAAAGGTAATTTTGTAGATTTGGAGTGCATAGGGGAATGAGACTCACATGGATACAATGATAGGGTCCATAGTGAATTAGGCATGTATATGGGTAGGTGGGGTGGACAAAATTTAATGTGAGTGGGTGAGGGTTAGTAAATGGGTGGTGAGTTATCTTTTATCCCCATTTTGTGGGGTTTTATGATTTTTGGTTTTTTTGTGTTTTATAATGTTTTTGTATTTTCCAATAAGGGACCTTATGCACAAGGTGTGCATTATCTAGTGTCTACAAACATTTACAATAATATTTTAGAATTTAAATAAAAGGGGGAAAATTCTACATTATTTCCTACTTCTGGGTGTAATGTGTATGGTGCAACACAGTTTCAAGGAGTTCCTAGTTAGACACCTCAACACCCAAACACGGTCTCAAGGTTTTCAGTAATATTGACATGCATAATTAAATTTAAAGTATTTAGGTGGTCTATAACCACTACTACATTTTTATTTTCAATTATTTATATAATACTCCAATGCCCAAGGTGATCGGGAGGAGAATCAACTCGTTAAGTCCTTGGGGATATTTTAGTTATGATTTGGATTGAACAATGATTAAAGTGAAAGGAATTCTCACCATCCATTATAGGATACCTAATTTTGTTCTAGAAAATTTGTAGAACAAGAAATAACGTATCAATTTGTTCATGGAATCAGCCATGTGGCCAAGTGATTTGAAAATGGTGTAAATGCAATTGAATCAATTAACTGTTTTTATGGATACTTAAATAAATTTCTCAAATTATGTACTATATTAATATTGGCATGTAAAAACTTTGAAACTGAAGTGTAAACGTCTACTTCTTACCATACACCCAATTCCACATTCATTCTCTTCATTTTCCAATTTCCCATAAAGTGTGCAATTACATTAAATTGGCTTATAAATTTTAAATTCAGATTGGAACTGAATAAAACAATAGAAAATTCAAGGAAAATCAAAGATAAGAAACTCCAAAGTTAATAACAGAGCTCATCCATGAGTGACTATGTCTATGGGTTCACATAACATTGAATCGATCCTATTAATGATGCAAAATAAATACATAATATTACATCAAATATCCATTAACGGAAATAGAACCTACAAAAATCTTTCTCCACTTCTAGGAAGTTTCCAATTACACTTCCTACAAAAATTGTATGAGTACCTTCTCTTCATTCATGAAATGGACTTTCTCTCTCTACCCAAGGTGGTTTCTCTCTTCAAAATGGGAAACAGTTCTCTAACTTGAGCAAATATGTCCTTTCTTTGTCTCTATTACATCATCCCTACAAAAAAACTCACATGAGTAAGCCTTCTCTCCATTAAAATGGGCTAAATCTCTCCAAATAGGCTTTATGACCTAGCACAATCCTGCAACATTACCGCTTCAAATAAAAATTTCCACACTCTATAGTGTTTACAACACCACATGTATATTGGTCAAGTGCATATCCTTTTTCCCAAGAGGAATGGTTCGAATCCCACCTCCATCTCTAACGTGGGCACATTGTATTTTGGTTTGTTTTAGAGATATTATCGCATATGCACTATGAAATGGATAAGACAAGTCTTTTCATAAACTTTGTTTGCCATATTTAAACATGGCTTTGGCCACACATTGATTTCATTTTTGTTGGCTTGAGATAACTTGCCTTGTAATGCGGCTCGGGAGGTTGGCTTACATTAAGTTTGGAGCTTGGTACATAGACTGTCGGTTGTTTATTGTGCATTGAAGCTTATTATTTGCGTGGAGGTTTATTGGCATTAATATTTGTTCCTTAGAATTGGGCTCGGTTGGAATGTTCGAAGTTTGTTGAGATAAGGCTCAAGTGAAGTATCAAGGATTTTGTTAAGCTTGGGGATCTCGTCATGCAACTTGACCTATGATGTGAATTGTTAATGACTATATCTCGTGACAAGGTCACTCGGTCACCGAGTTGCCGACATAACTAATAAACTAATGAGGAGCTTGAATCTTAGCTCAATTTACAACTTAATTTTTAGCTTCACGAGTTGGTTCGAGTATTTACAAAGCACTTGGGACTTCATTCCCACATGCCACTATCGACACTAAAATTTTCCTCCGTAATTTCTATTTCATTAATGTATGTATTAGGAATAGGATGTTGTTAAGTATAATTAGTAGTAGTGTCGATGAAGATAACGGTGCGCCCGTCGATATAGTGCACAATAATGTGGAGTATGGTATGATCAAAGTACAATAGGAATGTTGTAAAAGTAAATATTTGTCATAAGTGGTCCGGTAATGTTAAAATGTCAAAGTTTGGGTAATTAGAGAAGTAGGGTCTACATGATTAGGACTTAGAAATATTATATTAGTAATAAGGACAAGAAGTGAGGTCATAAATATTTTGTGTATTTTATTTGTAAAAAGTCTAAAAATGTGGAACCCATGTAAAATGATAAGGTTTATCTTATCTTAAAAGATAAGCTTACATGTACGAGATAAGAGTTAAGGTATGGAATGTGATTCGTCATAGTGGATTTCTTATCCTATCTTAGAGATAAGATGGATAAGCCTGGAAGTTCTATAAATAGAGAGGCCACCCCCCTCATTTAGCATAGAAGGAAGTAGTGAGAAATATTGTAGGAAGTGTGCGAAGGAAGCCATCGTTTAAAGGTGTGTTGAAGAAGCCATTAAGAGGTGTAATTGTAAAGTTTCTCCCATAGTCTTGGTGAAAGGAAAGTGAAGTCAATAACACTTGAAGTACCTCATGGGTGAGATTGTAACAATTTCATGTTAATATTATAATTTACTTTGATATTTCAGATTTTTCATCATTCCGTCTTATCATAGTCGATGGTATTCTTGTGTTATGTTGTTGTTTTGTTTCCAGATTACATCCACCAAACTAAAGGCTGTGCATTAGTAAATAATCATAGCACGAGGAGTTCCCGGTGAAGAATTATCATAGTGCCGGATTGGTGATGACATTTTGGTTCCGTTGCCGGGACCATTCCTCGTTGGTGGATTTTCTGGAGAGATATTCCCACTTAGTCAAAAATCAATTGGAGGGTAACCTTGTTTTTACTGTGCATAGTAGTTACCATGGTAAAGTCATTTTTACCGTGAATAGTAGTTACCATGGTAAAGTCATTTTCTTGGGAATAGTATTTACCGATAGAAAGTCACTTTTTAACGTGAATAGTATTTACCGATAACTTCACTTTTACCGTGAATAGTGTTTACCACGGTAAAGTCGTTTTACCGCAAATAAGTCAAATTTTACCATAGTTTACCATGGTCATTTCTATTTTACTATAGAAAGGTGTAAAGTCACTTTCTAGTATAGTGATTCCAATTATTTGTGCACATAAGTCTTGTTGATTGTACTTGTGGGTTGGTATTTCACGGTGGTTACTTTTGAAAATGGGAAAGATTCCTATTTTTTCAGCTCAATCTAATGAAGATGCTTCTTCTTTCATTCAAGAGTTTAAACGATCTTGTATTTGTAATGGCCTTATAAGAAGGGAACAATGGACTAAATTTTTTCCTACCTTTTTGGATGGTTCAACACTTAGGTGGTTTGAAACACTAGGTGATAATGTGAAAAATTCATGGGATTTATTAATTGAAAGTTTTCTTGAAGAATTTGGTGAACAACAGAAATATGCAGATCTCATGATCGAGATCACAAAGCTATCCCAAGGAGAGAAGGAGAAGATAAGGGATTATCATGCTCGTGTTCTAGAGCTAAGGAGGAAGCTCGATGCCCAAATCGGAAGGAAGGATTAGCGGATGGGTTGATGAATGGCGTGGATAATCTCCTATGTAAGCACTTCATTCTTGGGATTAAGCCAGAGATCAGACAATGAGTGAAGTATGACCGCCCAACTACCATTGAACAAGTAAAGGAGATTGCAAGAAGGCAAGAAGAAAGCATGGAAGAAGAGCCCAAAGAAATTGTTGCTAAAGTAGAGCCTACACCAGCACCTTTGGTCCATAATCCACAACCACTCCCGGTGAGCACAAATATTTCTCCTAGTACATCTACTAAGTATGAAGATCTACTCAAAAAGATGGGTCAGTTAACTATTAATCTTCTTCAAGGAAAAGAATTTAGTTCTCAGGGAGGAGATAGAGGTCCAAAAAGAAATATTTCTGAAGTTGTATGTTATGGTTGTTATAAAAGGGTCATTATAAGTATAATTGTCCAGATAGAGCTTCTACATCTGGTAAAGGAGATAATGATAAAGGAAAAGCACCTGTGAATTCTTTTGATGTAGTAGATAAGAGTAGAAATAATGAAGTAGATGTGTTTGTAACAAAAAGAAAGAAAGAAAAAGATAATCAAGATGGAAATGATCCTAAGAAGATGAAAGGAGAAACTAGTAAGAAACATAGGAGAAGAAAGTTGGGTGTGCAGGATTTTTTGATTTCATAGGGGCAAGGACCATACTCCATCTTGGAAGATCTGTCCAAAAGGCCTACAAATATTACATATGGTCAACTCTTGGCTATGTCTTTTGAGAAGAGGCGGGAGCTGCGAAGTGGACTCAATGCTCGACGAAGAAAGGAGGTTGAGGTCCCCTATTTTGGAGGCAGAGGCGAGATCCTATGCTCCACAAGTGAGGTATTATGTAATGGTATTTCAATTCATGATGTCTTAGTTGATGGAGTGCTGCAGATTAATGTAATGACCGAGTCCTGTAATGAATATGTTGGGTGTAAAATTGATCGCCCTCAACACTTATGTTAAGGTCATTAAATAAAGGAAAAACTAAACCGAAGGTGTAGTTTCAAATGTGGCAATATCTATTATGGGTGTTGTATGTGTGGTAGACTTTCAAGTGATGAAAATGGTACATTGCGTACCCAATGCTTCTTTGGGAAGACCATGGCTAAGGAGAATTCATGCAAGAAACTACCGGAATGAAGGCTTCATGACACTTGGACGTGGTAGAGAGAGGGTGAAGATAAACGTGATCCTCGACATCATAAAGCAGAACCTATGGATTCAAGTGATGAAACCGATGATTGGACATCCTCTTGATTACTCTAGTACTAGTGAAGTGGACACCGAAGATGAAGAAAGTGAGATTGATGTTTCGATCATGGATATCCTTCCACCACACCAACTCATGACCCCATAAAATTATCTCAAGAAGAAGTTGATGATCGTCTCCAACAAATAAAGATTGGTGATGATGTGATGGAGAGTGAGAAGGAATCCTACCTCCGGCTCTTTTCAAGGTACATACACCTATTCACTTTTGATTACAAGGAACTCACGTCAAGTAAGTTGGGTAGAACATTCTATTGAGTGGTAGATGGTGCTAAGCCCATAAAGCAAATGCCATATAGAATGAATCCTAATTTTTCCAAGACCGTAAAAGAAGAAATAGATAAGTTGCTTGATGCATGATTCATATTTCTTGTGGAGAATTCGAATGGGTTTCTCCCATTGTGATCTCAATAAAAAGAATGGGAAGCTACGCATTTGTGTTGATTACAGGAAGCTCAATAAGGCAACAAAGAAGGATCATTACCCTCTTCCATTTTCAGATCAGATCTTGGACGAAGTAGCTGGCCAGGAGTGCTATAGTTTTGTTGATGGATATAGCAGCTACAACCAAGTTCATATAGCGAGAGAAAGATCACCAAGACCACGTTCACCACCACTCCTTGGGAACGTTTGCTTATAGAGTTATGCCTTTTGGGTTGTGTAATGCTCCAAGCAACATTCCAGCGTTTGATGAATAGGGTGTCGAACCCTACATTGGGACCTTCATCAGAGTATTTCTGGATGATTTTTGCATCTATGGGAGCAAGTTGGACCACCTGCACCAAATGGAGACAACATTTCAAAGGTTAGATGAAGCACAAGCCTCACTAAACCCTACAAAGTGTGTCTTTGGATGTTCTAAAGGCATTTTGTTAGGGCATGTTGTATCCAGAGATGGTATTGGTACTGATCCTGATAAAGTTTCAAAAATCAAAGATTTACCATTTCCTATGAATAGAAGTAAGTTGAGATCATTTTTAGGCCATGTGGGTTACTATAGAAGGTTCATCAAGAATTTCTCAAAGATTGCACAGCCACTAACCCAGTTCTTGAAGAAGGATGTTACTTATGAACCAGGAAATAAGGCGCATGAAGCTTTTGGACAACTGAAGGAAGCCCTGGTGTCTTCACCTATTTTAAAGAATCCAGACTGGAGCAAGCCATTCATTGTGTACACTGATGCCTCAGATGCAGCACTAGGAAGTACTTTGAGCCAAAAGGATGAAAATGGGAATGAACATCCAATTTACTTTGGGAGTAGACAAATGAGCAAAGTCTTGAGGTAAATTATATCGTGAATCAAAAAGAGGCTCGCTATCATTTTTTCAGTAAAGAAGTTTAGAAATTACTTGCTTAGGGCAAAAGTTTCTAGTTGTAACAGATCATAAGGATCTAAAATATATTGTAAATAAGCCTAACCCATCGGGAGGATAGCAAGATGGATAATTTTGCTACAAGAATTTGAATTTTATATTATAGATAGGCCGGAGAAAGAAGCATGTCAATGCAGATGCACTCTCTTGAGCCTATGATGGTTTAGGATCATCTTGTGATGATGATGATTTCCCCGATGCAGCATTGTTATCTCTTGACACAATCCCTAGTGAATACATAGATATTTGGAATTATCTTAATGAATTCAAGTTTCCGATGGTGCCAATGCAAAGACTAAGAGAAAGATTACTCAAGCCAGTCGTCCATATTCTATTCTCGCATGGAGTATTATTTCGAATAAGACCGATGGATAAGACAAGAGGGCAGTTGGACGTGATCAAGGGAAGGAACTGCTAGAAGAATTCCACAATGGTACATGTGGAGGGCACTTCTCTGAACAACTTACAGCAAGAAGGATCTTGGATGCGAGTTATCACCGCCTACTCTTTTTAAATATTGTTATAATTATTGTAAGACATGTGATATTTTCAAACACATGGTAACCGTAAGACTTCATCACTCCATTATGCCCTATTCTTCCACTTGGTCCCTTTAAAAGTGGGGAATAGACATTGAGGTCCACTTCCAACTACCTCACACCAAAATAAGTATATTGTAGTTGCCACAGCATTATTTGACCAAGTGGGTTGAAGCTAGGCCATTGAAAACAACTTCCATGGATGAAGTGGCAAGGTTCATATATGAACGCATTGTCACCAGATTTGGTTGTCCATTAGAAATCAGAATGCAGATCAAGGAAGCCACTTCATTAATGAGGTGGTAGAAGCCCTAGTCAATAAGTTTTCTATTAAGCATGGGGAAGGCAACAACATACAAAGCCAAGCACAAATGGACAGTGGAATGAACAAATTTTGTGTTGTGTCAAATTCTAGCAAAAGATGCAGCCTTGCAGTACATAAATGGGATAATAGGATTCATGCAAAGCATTGTGGGCATATAGGGCAACATCAAAGTCAAGCAACAGGATACTCCCCATTTTAGTTGGCTTATGGCATTGATCCAGCTTCTTCCTATTGACTTTGATATTCCCACGGTGAGAGTAATGAAAATGAAAGAATGGATGAAAGTGATTCAAAGAAAAGAAAGGTTGGTACATCTTCATTTGTTAGAGGAAATGAGGGAAATAGCTAAGGATACAAGCTATAAGAAGAAAATGAAGCAGAAGGAATACTTTGATCAAAATATCCGGTGGTCTCCATTTCATGTGAATGACTTGGTTCTAGTATATGATTCCAGATACAAAAAAAGAAGACAGAGAAAATTTCTTCCAAAATGGATGGGGCCCTACAAAATAGAAGATTATGCATGAAAATGGTACGCACTGACTGGAGGAATTGGATGGCACTCCCATTACGAAATGGGTCAACCACGACAAGTTGAAGATTTTCCAAGCACCAAAATAAGTCTACTCCGAGGATGGAGTAGAAGCTAGGAAGGGGGAAGATGTCGACACTAAAATTTTCCTCCGTAATTTCTATTTCATTAATGTATGTATTAGGAATAGGATGTTGTTAAGTATAATTAGTAGTAGCGTCTGATAGAAGATAATGGCGCCATCAGTATAGTGCCACCAATAATGTGGAGTACGGTAATAGTCAAAGTACAATAGGAATGTTGTAAAAAGTAAATATTTGTCGTAAGTGGTCCGGTAATGTTAAAATGTCAAAGTTTGGGTAATTAGAGAAGTAGGGTCTACATGATTAGGAATTAGAAATATTATATTAGTAATAAGGACAAGGAGTGAGGTCATAAATATTTTGTGTATTTTATTTGTAAAAGTCTAAAAATGTGGAACCCATGTAAAATGATAAGGTTTATCTTATCTTAAAAGATAAGCTTACATGTACAAGATAAGAGTTAAGGTATGGAATATGATTCGTCAGAGTGGATTTCTTATCCTATCTTAGAGATAAGATGGATAAGCCTGGAAGTTCTATAAATAGAGAGGCCACCCCCCTCATTTAGCATAGAAGGAAGTAGTGAGAAATATTGTAGGAAGTGTGCGAAGGAAGCCATCAGGTTAAAGGTGTGTTGAAGAAGCCATTAAGAGGTGTAATTGTAAAGTTTCTCCCATAGTCTTGGTGAAAGGAAAGTGAAGTCAATAACACTCAAGTACCTCATGGGTGAGATTGTAACAATTTCATGTTAATATTATAATTTACTTTGATATTTCAGATTTGTCATCATTCCGTCTTATCATAGTCGATGGTATTCTTGTGTTATGTTGTTGTTTTGTTTCCAGATTACATCCACCAAACTAAAGGCTGTGCATTAGTAAATAATCATAAAGACGAGGAGTTCCCGTGAAGAATTATCATAGTGCCGGATTGGTGATGACATTTTGGTTCCGTTGCTGACCATTCCTCGTTGGTGGATTTTTCGGAGAGATATTCCCACTTAGTCAAAAATCAATCGAGGGTAACCTTGTTTTTATGCATAGTAGTTACCATGGTACCATGGTAAAGTCATTTTTTGCCATGAATAGTAGTTACCATGGTAAAGTCATTTTTGCTTTGGGAATAGTATTTACCGCAGTAAAGTCACTTTTTACCATGAATAGTATTTACCGCAATAACTTCACTTTTTACCGTGAATAGTGTTTACCACAGTAAAGTCAGTTTTTACCGCAGTAAGTCAAGTTTTACCATAGTTTACCGTGGTCATTTCTATTTTACTATAGAAAGGTGTAAAGTCACTTTCTAGTATAGTGATTCCAATTATTTGTGCACATAAGTCTTGTTGATCAGTACTTGTGGGTTGGTATTTCACTATGGTTACTTTTGAAAATGGGAAAGATTCCTATTTTTTCAGCTCAATCTAATGAAGATGCTTCTTCTTTCATTCAAGAGTTTAAACGATCTTGTATTTGTAATGGCCTTATAAGAAGGGAACAATGGACTGAATTTTTTCCTACCTTTTTGGATGGTTCAAAGACTTAGGTGGTTTCAAACACTAGGTGATAATGTGAAAAATTCATGGGATTTATTAACTCGAAAGTTTTCAAGAATTTGGTGAACAATGAATATATGCAGATCTCATGATCGAGATCACAAAGCTATCCCAAGGAGAGAAGGAGAAGATAAGGGATTATCATGCTCGTGTTCTAGAGCTAAGGAGGAAGCTCGATGCCCAGATCCGGAAGGAAGGATTAGCGGATGGGTTGATGAATGGCGTGGATAATCTCCTCATGTAAGCACTTCATTCTTGGGATGAAGCCAGAGATCAGACAATGAGTGAAGTATGACCGCCCAACTACCATTGAACAAGCAAAGGAGATTGCAAGAAGGCAAGAAGAAAGCATGGAAGAGGAGCCCAAAGAAATTGTTGCTAAAGTAGAGCCTACACCAGCACCTTTGGTCCATAATCCACAACCACTCCCGGTGAGCACAAATATTTCTCCTAGTACATCTACTGAGTATGAAGATCTGCTCAAAAAGATGGGTCAGTTAACTATTAATCTTCTTCAAGGAAAAGAATTTAGTTCTCAGGGAGGAGATAGAGGTCCAAAAAGAAATATTTTCAAGTTGATGTTATGGTTGTTATAAAAGGGTCATTATAAGTATAATTGTCCAGATAGAGCTTCTACATCCGGTAAAGGAGATAATGATAAAGGAAAAGCACCTGTGAATTCTTTTGATGTAGTAGATAAGAGCAGAAATAATGAAGTAGATGTGTGTTCAGAAAAAAAGAAAGAAAGAAAAAGATAATCAAGATGGAAATGATCCTAAGAAGATGAAAGGAGAAACTAGTAAGAAACATAGGAGAAGAAAGTTGGGTGTGCAGGATTTTCTGATTTCACAGGGGCAAGGACCATACTCCATCTTGGAAGATCTGTCCAAAAGGCCTACAAATATTACATATGGTCAACTCTTGGCTATGTCTTCTGAGAAGAGGCGGGAGCTGCGAAGTGGACTCAATGCTCGACGAAGAAAGGAGGTTGAGGTCCCTATTTTGGAGGCAGAGGCGGATCCCTATGCTCCACAAGCTGAGGTATTATGTAATGGTATTTCAATTCATGATGTCTTAGTTGATGGAGGTGCTGCAGTTAATGTAATGACCGAGTCTGTAATGAATATGTTGGGTTTAAAATTGATCGCCCTTCAACACTTATGTTAAGGTCATTAAATAAAGGAAAACTAAACCAAGGTGTAGTTTCAAATGTGGCAATATCTCATTATGGGTGTCAGATGTGTGGTAGACTTTCAAGTGATGAAAATGGTATCTAGTGCACCCAATGTCGCTGGGAAGACCATGGCTAAGGAGAGTTCATGCAAGAAACTACCTGGAATGAAGGCTTCATGACACTTGGACGTGGTGGAGAGAGGGTGAAGATAAACGTGATCCTCGACATCATAAAGCGTAACCTATGGATTCAAGTGATGAAACCGATGATGGACATCCTCTCGATTACTCTAGTACTAGTGAAGTGGACATCGAAGATGAAGAAAGTGAGGTTGATGTTTCAAATCATGGATATCCTTCCACCACACCAACTCATGACCCCATAAAATTATCTCAAGAAGAAGTTGATGATCGTCTCCAACAAATAAAGATTGGTGATGATGATGGAGAGTGAGAAGGAATCCTACCTCCAGCTCTTTTCAAGGTACATACACCTATTCACTTTTGATTACAAGGAACTCCACAAGTAAGTTGGGTAGAACATTCTATTGAGCTGGTAGATGGTGCTAAGCCCATAAAGCAAATGCCATATAGAATGAATCCTAATTTTTCCAAGACTCAGTAAAAGAAGAAATAGATAAGTTGCTTGATGCAGATTCATATTTTCATGTGGAGAATTCGTAATGGGTTTCTCCCATTGTGATCTCAATAAAAGAATGGGAAGCTACGCATTTGTGTTGATTACAGAAGCTCAATAAGGCAACAAAGAAGGATCATTACCCTCTTCCATTTTCGATCGATCTTGGACGAAGTAATGGCCAGAGTGCTATAGTTTTGTGATGGATATAAGGCTACAACCAAGTTCATATAGCAGAGAAAGATCACCAAGACCACGCTCACCACTCCTTGGGGAACGCTTGCTTATAGAGTTATGCCTTTTGGGTTGTGGTAATGCTCCAAAGAACATTCCAGCGTTTGATGAATAGGTGTTCGAACCCTACATCGGGACCTTCATCGAGTATTTTCGGATGATTTTTGCATCTATGGGAGCAAGTTGGACCACCCGCACCAAATGGAGACAACATTTCAAAGGTTAGATGAAGCACAAGCCTCACTAAACCCTACAAAGTGTGTCTTTGGATGTTCTAAAGGCATTTTGTTAGGGCATGTCAGATCCAGAGATGGTATTGGTATCGATCCCGATAAAGTTTCAAAATCAAAGATTTACCATTTCCTATGAATAGAAGTAAGTTGAGATCATTTTTAGGCCATGTGGGTTACTATAGAAGGTTCATCAAGAATTTCTCAAAGATCGCACAACCACTAACCCAGCTTCTCAAGAAGGATGTTACTTATGAACCAGAAATAAGGCGCATGAAGCTTTTGGACAATCAAGGAAGCCCCGGTGTCTTCACCTATTTTAAAGAATCCAGATCGAGCAAGCCATTCATCAGGTACACTCGATGCCTCGATGCAAAGCACTAGGAAGTACTTTGAGCCAAAAGGATGAAAATGGGAATGAACATCCAATTTACTTTTTGGGAGCAGATAAATGAGCAAAGCTTGAGGTAAATTATATCAGAATCGAAAAAGAGGCTCGCTATCATTTTTTTGTAAAGAAGTTTAGAAATTACTTGCTAGGGCAAAAATTTCTAGTCAGAATAGATCATCGTGCTCTAAAATATATTGTAAATAAGCCTAACCCATCGGGAGGATAGCAAGATGGATAATTTTGCTACAAGAATTTGAATTTGATATTATAGATAGGCCAGAAAGAAGCATGTCAATGCAGATGCACTCTCTCGAGCCTATGATGGTTTAGGATCATCTTGTGATGATGATGATTTCCGATGCAAACATTGTTATCCTCGACACAATCCCTAGTGAATACATAGATATTTGGAATTATCTTAATGAATTCAAGTTTTTCGATGGTGCCAATGCAAAGACTAAGAGAAAGATTACTCAAGCTAGTCGTCCATATTCTATTCTGCATGGAGTATTATTTCGAATAGGACCTGATGGACAGTACAAGAGGGCAGTTGGACGTGATCAAGGGAAGGAACTGCTAGAAGAATTCCACAATGGTACATGTGGAGGGCACTTCTCTCGACAACTTATAGCAAGAAGGATCTGGATGCAGTTATCACCGCCCACTCTTTTTAAAGATTGTTATAATTATTGTAAGACATGTGATATTTTTCAAACACATGGTAACCGTAAGACTTCATCAGCTCCATTATGCCCTATTCTTCCACTTGGTCCCTTTGAAAAGTGGGGAATAGACATCAGAGGTCCACTTCCAACTACCTCACACCAAAATAAGTATATCAGTAGTTGCCACAGATTATTTAACCAAGTGGGTCAAGCTAGGCCATCAAAACAACTTCCATGGATGAAGTGGCAAGGTTCATATATGAACGCATTGTCACCAGATTTGGTTGTCCATTAGAAATTGTAATGATCAAGGAAGCCACTTCATTAATGAGGTGGTAGAAGCCCTAGTCAATAAGTTTTCTATTAAGCACATGTGAAGGCAACAACATACAAAGCCAAGCAAAATGGACAGTGGAATGAACAAATTTTGTGTTGTGTCAAATTCTAGCAAAAGATGCAGCCTTTGCAGTACATAAATGGGATAAAGGATTCATGCAAAGCATTGTGGGCATATAGGGCAACATCAAAGTCAAGCAACAGGATACTCCCCATTTTAGTTGGCTTATGGCATTGATCCAGCTTCTTCCTATTGAGTTTGATATTCCCACGGTCGTGAGAGTAATGAAAATGAAAGATGGATGAAAGTGATTCAGTAAAAGAAAGGTTGGTACATCTTCATTTGTTAGAGGAAATGAGGGAAATAGCTAAGGATACAAGCTATAAGAAGAAAATGAAGCAGAAGGAATACTTTGATCAAAAGATCCGGTGGTCTCCATTTCATGTGAATGACTTGGTTCTAGTATATGATTCCAGATACAAAAAAAGAAGACAGAGAAAATTTCTTCCAAAATGGATGGGGCCCTACAAAATAGCAGTTGTGCATGAAAATGGTACGTACCGACTGGAGGAATTGGATGGCACTCCCATTACGAAATGGGTCAACCACGACAAGTGAAGATTTTCCAAGCACCAAATAAGTCTACTCCGAGGACGGAGTAGAAGCTAGGAAGGGGGAAGATGTCGACACTAAAATTTTCCTCCGTAATTTCTATTTCATTAATGTATGTATTAGGAATAGGATGTTGTTAAGTATAATTAGTAGTAGCGTCCGATAGAAGATAACGGCGTTGTCACAAGATAGTGCCACCAATAATGTGGAGTACGGTAGAATAGTCAAAGTACAATAGGAATGTTGTAAAAAGTAAATATTTGTCGTAAGTGGTCCTAAGTAATGTTAAAATGTCAAAGTTTGGGTAATTAGAGAAGTAGGGTCTACATGATTAGGAATTAGAAATATTATATTAGTAATAAGGACAAGGAGTGAGGTCATAAATATTTTGTGTATTTTATTTGTAAAAAGTCTAAAAATGTGGAACCCATGTAAAATGATAAGGTTTATCTTATCTTAAAAGATAGCTTTACATGTACAGATAAGAGTTAAGGTATGGAATATGATTCGTCAGAGTGGATTTCTTATCCTATCTTAGAGATAAGATGGATAAGCCTGGAAGTTCTATAAATAGAGAGGCCACCCCCCTCATTTAGCATAGAAGGAAGTAGTGAGAAATATGTAGGAAGTGTGCGAAGGAAGCCATCGCTTAAAGGTGTTTGAAGAAGCCATTAAGAGGTGTAATTGTAAAGTTTCTCCCATAGTCTTGGTGAAAGGCAAGTGAAGTCAATAACACTTCAAGTACCTCATGGGTGAGATTGTAACAATTTCATGTTAATATTATAATTTACTTTGATATTTCGATTTTCATCATTCCGTCTTATCATAGTCGATGGTATTCTTGTGTTATGTTGTTGTTTTGTTTCCAGATTACATCCACCAAACTAAAGGCTGGCATTAGTAAATAATCATAAGACGAGGAGTCAAAGACCATACTATGAACATCAAGAAACTTAGTAAGACAAATCACATGCTATGCATAGTGAAGAATGACAATAGTGTCCCCCTCCATAGAGTGGACCCCACTAGCTATTGGGCCCCCAACCAACATACTATGTGGGACCCACCTCGACCGTTACATATTGGAGGCTAAAACTATTCTTTTTCTTGGGAAGAATCTACCACTTGTCGTCACCGCGTGTTTCCACTTTTTGTGACCTCAACCCACTAGATCAAGCATTGTGTAAACTTTTGCTTAATTTTTTTAGTGGAGCTAAACTTCATCGGACAATATCTTCCTCAAATGAACTTAGTTTTGCCTTGTTTAAAATGTGTCAAAAATCTCTTGATGAGTACTTTTGTATCCAACTAGTTTAAGGAAATTTAGGGAACACATAAACTAGGAATGTCATTTGAATCACCAAGAAATAGAAGTATAAGGCCACCTATCTTACTTTACTCTTCCCAATGGGCTCTACAATTCTTAATGATTGACAAAAGGCCTAGAGGGTGTCACCACACTAGAAATCCTTTCAATTGGAATACTATGTCCTAAGACTATCTGGTCCAGCAGGGAGAGTTACACAATTTTACAAAGGAGCCCCAGTCATAGCTACTTTCAATTATAGGAAATAGACACATAAAGATGACCTGGTCTTCAAATATGAGACCAAAAATCAAATTATGGCCATTAACATGAGAAATCATAAGGTCATCTATACACCCATCACAAAGTTTGCTAGGATAGGTGGGATTGAGCTAAGGTCGGGGAAGGAATCAAAATAAGAAGAAGAATATTTAGATGATCATATTATTGACCCTAGACAACTCAAGAAACTTCTTGTTGGAGTCCCTCTTGCATTGAAGGAAAAGGGTGGTCCCTCTCATCATGAAGTTTCTCAAAGTGCACAATTCTCAAGCCATGTCAACATACAATTGGCTAGTCCTACTCCAAGTTCCCCTTTGGTAAGTACTATGGAAATTGTAGATTCTTCCCTTTCTCCTACTTGTGTTTCTTCTATGCAGTTGTTACTTCTACGAGGACTACACCCTCTTCCACTCCATCTTCCTCCCGCCTTTTCCTACCAAAGAAGCGGTACCATTATTTCTACAAGTTCTTCTTGAAGATGAAGTAGGGGATGATCATGGGACATTAGATCCCATTCATTAAATCAAACTCCTCCTTTAGGGACCTTATTTTAATTATCCCTCTTATTTCCCCTTCTCTCCTAGCCTCAATTTTGGCACAAGTTCCTACTTCCCTATCTATTTCCTCTACAACCATTTATACTATTTGATGATACCCTAAAATTTACAAATCAAATTACATGACTAAACAAGGAATGCTAACACCATTGCCATCCATCTAGCCAAGGTTATAAGTCTAGGAATGTAAGCTAGAAGCTTAAAAGAATGCTCAACTAGTATGAAAACAATACAAAACCTAACTAAACATGCTTATGAATATGCTTGAATTACCTAACATGGGCCTAAATAGACCTAAGAGGGCAATCAAATGGTGATGGTTATTACTCCAAACAAGGTGAAATGGCCTCTCCCAATGACTACTTGGTCATTTTAGATATCCATCTACTAACCCCATCAAGGCTTTAAGCAAGGATTGAACTTGGCTATATATCATATTTATTATATGAGATGCAAATCAAAGCATGGTGTAAAATATAAAGGAATGAGTGCACCCTTTTTATACTTTTCCTTTTGGGAGAAACTTGTATTTTGGTGCATGCGGGACTAAAAGCCCCAAATTAGATTAGAATTTCTAATCATCATTAGGCCTTTTTAATCACAATTAATGAATTACCAAGTGATTAAGAGGTGTGAAGCCTTAATTAACCGCTTAGGGTCAACTAGGAGGCTAGGATAAGCTTTTGAAACTTGTTGAGACATTGTAGAGGTGAATGGGGTGATTTTGAGTGGTTGGAAGAGGGTTTTGAGTCAATACTAGGGTATATTGACCAAATCAAGGGCAAAATAGGCTTAATTAGCTAATAAATGCTAATTGTCTATTTTGAAGAGGATTTTGACTTACGATTCGCCGTAAAGTGGCATCCTGAATGCGAAAGGGGTTATGCAATCAACAAAGCATTTTTAATTAGCTAAAGTGGTAAGAAACGTTAGTTAATTAGCAAAGATCACTAATTATAATGGAATTGGCAAGAATGAGAGTGATTTGCGTGCGTTTTGGCAATAAGATTGCAAAAGCGGAATTTAGGTGTCTACATTTGCCCCTGTTTGAGGTGAAGTTAGTGACTTCACTTCAAACATAATAGACAAGCATAAACAGGTGGATTTTGAAGAAAAATTAGTAGGAATGAAGGATGCCCCCTCGAGTGTCGATGGGGTGATAGAAGAAGTCAATCAACAATCGAAAATATGATTTGAAATGGATAGAAGAAAATGAGTCAGAACGGGTGCAAAACCCTTGGTTATTTAGAAGGGAGAAAATAGGGATAAACGTGGTTGTTTATTGCCCGGGTGATTTAGAAGAAAAATTAGTAGTGATAATAAATGATAATGGAGAAGAAATGATTAACGGAGAATATAGGACAAGCCCAATCTTTGCATCCAACCTTTCAATAAGCAACCTGTTTATATCATTTTGCCCCTAGGTCTACATCATCAGCCTTTATTTAAAATAAACAAAAGTGTAAGATAACATCAAAAGCTAAATTACTAACAATTGTTTACTGTTAAAAATGCATAACTCCATGCAACATACATTATGCAATGTAATATGAGAAAGTAATATGATATTTAGCTCCATACAACATACATTACGCAGGTGCAATACAAGGAGTAAACCACCTAACTTAACAAAGAAACCATTATAATCACACGTATTTAAGAAAATAACATGTTGCACCCAAGTTTTTATTATCAAGCTACAATTCCCAAATGTTCGTGTTGTAACGAAAAGGGTTAAAAATGATGCCCCAAGCAATAACACATGCGAGGGAAAAATGGAGGACACAAGTTGTCCTATGGAAAAACCTTCATGCACTACGACACGCCTCTCGACAACTCATTGTTGCATAATAGTACCGACGTAGTATGCAGTCAAGCTTTTTTAATGGAGGTAGATCACGATGATCCACAAGTCGTTTGAGACTAGAACAAGCAAGAACCGTAGAAAGATGCTTTTGTAAGACATATTTCAATGTTTGAGGATGATGTAATTGACACAGGCTTTAGTTGCAGTATATGTTGTTTACCAATTTTTGTAAAATTTTAAATTTTTACAAAAAAATAAATTGGATTTTTAACGATTTTATCAATTTTTTTATTTTTTAATTTCTTTTAAACAATTTTGACTGTTATATGCTTTGTATCACCTTGTTAGATTATGAGATATATTTAGTTGATATCATAAATGTATGTTTGATGAGATACCTTTGAGCAACATGTTTATATTTTTGATATTGGTGTGGGGGATAGATTTGTGATCATGCGCAACCCCTCTTGCCCCATTGGTGATACGGTATTTGATGATTAGCTTTTAGTATACATGCGTGATGTAGACTTATAATTTTTTTATATATGATGTATAAATGTGATGGATATGTGTGATATGATGATGAAATGATAACACAATGTACAAGTAAAAATTAACAAGCACAAGTTTAAACAAATCTAATCAAAGCAACACATTTATTTACAAGTATGCAATACAAAATGGACTCAATACAATACACTACAGACTAAAGTGATATTCAATCTAAGTAAGCAAGTGAATCCAATTTAAAGCATACAATATGAAAAAGTAATACAACCAAAACCCTACAAACTAACAACTAAAAGTAAGCAAACCACTACTTTGTTTTATGGGATATTTTTGGGATGTTTTTCGTTGTTTTTTATTTTACTTCTAAGACAATTTTCTATTGTTTTGGAGTTTATTAAGGAACTTATTTGAATGTTTTTATTTTTGTAAAGGACATATCTCGTATGTTTTGGGGATTTTCAAAAGTTCTACAAATGTTTTTGACATTTTCTCAACATTTTTCAAAGCAAACGTGTAAGGAAATAAAGAAACGTGGATGCCCCCAGTGTTAGATGGGATGTACAAGGGCTAGAATGCCACGTGGTATATGCCAAAAGTGACGTTGTGAAGCTTCCCCCAGTGTGAGATGGGTTCATTCAATGTTAACTTCTCCACACTTAGAAGGTTAGATTAATCGAGATCAGAGCAAAGAAGGATAGGCTCACAAGGGGCTCAGACGAAGGTAAAGATTAACTTAGAGCAAAGTTTTCATACTCCTTAAGCCTAGACTGGTTGTGAACAATGATCCTCCTGGCACCGAAACCAGTTTTCACCAAAGGACTTGTCCAAAGTTCCACCATTGCGTGGTTTTTCACTATTGGACGTACTGTTTATTTATCTTTATCTTTTTATATTTTTATAATTTTTTATTTTACTTTTCTTGGTATTCTGCAGAGACCCTATACTTAAGCATAGAAGCACTTGAGATGCATTGAGTTCATGGGTTCTCGAAGCTCTTGGCCATCTGAATAGGCGGTGATATGCACTGAATCGAACTTGGAAACCATAATGTATGGTCCTAGCCAGTTGGGATCAAATTTATTTTTATTTTCTTGGTCTTTATTGGTGTTCATCGATTCTCTTTCAACACCATGTCTCTTACCTCGAACCGACAAGGTATGACCTTCTTGTTGTAGCTCCGTCATACTCGATCGTGATACATATTTAGGTGATTGAGGGCATGAAGGCATTTCTCATCCAATATCTCCAACTCTACCAAATCGGGCTACTCATAGTCCTCCTCTTCATTCAAGTAATCCCTTAGCTTGATACGCAAAGAAGGTATCTCGATCTCTAAAGGAAAGACGGCTTCAGAAATGAATACTAAAGAATATGGAGTTGCACCTGTAGGGGTGCGGATAGAAGTTCGAATGCCCGGAGGCGGGTGAATTTGAATATGTTAGTTACGGCCTGTGGTATTCACCATTTTCTCCATAATGTGAATTAAGGTTTTGTTGGAAGCTTCGGCTTGCCCATTACCTTGAGGGTAATAAGGGGTTGAAAACTTAAGGGAAATTTGAAAGCGTTTGCAGAGTGCTTTCACATTTTTATTTTTGAACGACTTACCATTATCAGTGATAATGGAAGAAGGGATACCATATCTGTAGATGATATGATTCATTATAAACTTTGAAATTTGGGGACCTTTTGTATAAGTAAGAGGAATTACCTCTACCCATTTTGTAAAGTACTCAGTGGCCATTATAATGAACTTATGGCCATCCGAGGAGACAGGATTAAGTTTCCCTATTAGATCGAGACCCCACTTTGAGACGGTAGGGTGTCGTGATTGGTTGCAAGGATTGTGCCGACGCATGTATCAAATTGTCATACTTTTGACAATCCACACACTTCTTTACATGTTGAAAACAGTCATGCTCCATGGTAGGCCAATAGTAACCTACTATGAGTATCTTCTTTGCAAGGACAATCCCATTAGTATGAGCTCCACAAATGCCCTCGTGCACCTCCTTGATTGCTTGGATAGATTCGACTGAAATTTAAAGACAACGGATTCTTCGTTGTAGCCTCGGTAGAAGAGGGTGCCCCCAAGTAGGGTATAGTGGGATATACATTGGATGAGGTTGCACTTTTCAGCATGGGAAATGTTTATAGGGAAGGTTCCATCATGGAGATAATTAAAGATTTCATCGTACCATGGTGAAAAGGGACCAACAACTTCACACACTAAATAAGAGTTTGGTATGTTGTATGTCGTTGTTATTAGATTTTCAACAAAGAATGACATATCATTTCTCTCTGGTGGAATGCTCAACATAGATCCTACCATAGCCATGGCGTCTCTTTCTTCTTATGATCTCTTGGTATTTGCTCAAAAATTCTTTCAAGGAATCAATAATTCTTTGAAATGGGAGCAAATTTTCATCTTTAACTTTATATTCATCGTGACTGTTTGATAATAAGCATTGAATCACCAATGTATTTTACTTGTTTGATATCCCATTTGATGGCCAACTTCATTAGGTAATGAGAGCTTCATATTCCATTATATTATTTGTGCAAGGAATCTAATTCAAAATTCATGTTGAATCAAGTCTACCATGGGAGTGATTAGCACAACTCGGAACTGAACCATGAAAGGTAAAAGAGCCATTGAATTACATTTTCCACACCATGTAGATTATTCAAGGTACATAATGGATGCATCGGTAGTTCAGGACTCAAGGGTTCAAGATACCTAAGTAGCCATGAGCTTCTACCATTTGATCTGCTAACACTGTCCTTTTACTAAATTTTGATGAACATATTCAATGTCAAACTCACTTAATAAGATGATCTAATTAGCCATCTTTCCGGTTAGTGTTGGTTTGGACAATAAATACTTCAAAGGGTTGACCTTTGAAATAAGCTTTATTTTATTGTTAAGCATATAATGATGTAGCTTCTAGAAAGAAAACACCATGACTAGGAAAGTGTTATCCATTTTTCCCTCAAGTAAAATGGACAAACACGACCTTGCACATAGAGGAAATGGAGGGATTCGATCTTTGGGAGCTTGCATTTTGAAATTGGTCAAACGGGATACATGCATGCTTAGCAATGGCAATATGTCGAGGCAAGAACTTGAAGGAAGCTCATGGTCGAGCTAAGTGAAAAAATGGGGACTTGAAGTCTCGAAGTTTTCGAGACTTGAAGGTTTTGGATTTCGAGTTTCAAGACCAAGCATGTAAAAACAAGAAAAGGCACGAAACCTCGAAACTCCAAAGTCCGAAAGGCTCGGGGTTTTCACGGTGCCATGGATTCGGGGTTTGTAGTCCGAACTCTGAAGTATGAATTTTATACTTTAGAGGTTCAAAGGTTTGGGGGTCTTTTCCGAATAAACACAAAAGCACGAAAAATGTCTGAAAGCCCGAAACTCTGAATTCTGAAAGGGCTCGGTGTTTCGGGGTCAACTTGAGTTTTGGGTCAATGTGGCAGGCATTTTGGACTTTCATAGGTCTCGATTTCTAAATTTTGGAGGTCCTGATTTTGGAGGTTTGTTTCAGGATTGAGACAACAAAAGTTCTAAAAAGTGCAAAGTTTAGAAGTCCGAAGTCCGATTTCAAACTTCGGACATTGGGATTTCGGAGGTCTTAGCAGGTCGGTGAGATGAATAGTGTCACGTGCCCAAAAGAAGAAAGGTTTGAAACTCAAAGTCCAAATTTCAGACTTTAGGGTTTTGGAGGTTTAGAGGTTTCGGTAGGTCAGCGGGATGAAAAGTGTCGCGGGTCCAAAAGGCACAAGGTCTAAAACCCGAAGTCCTGAATTTTTGACTTTGGGGTTTTGGAGTTTTGGAGGTTTAACACACCCACCAAATGAAGCAGTGCTAATGAATTTCAAAGCATAAAAGACAGACGTTTCAAACCCCGAAGGTCTAAAATTTCAGACTTCGAAGGTTTCGAGGCAATTGTGGAGTTCGAAGGAACAAAGCCAACCACTCGCAATTAATGCAATATGACACCTCAATCTTCAGATGGCCATATCTCTTAACTAGGAGCTCAGATTTGCACAAGAAAGGACTTTTTGGAAAGCTCTCAGTGTCCTCTACACAACTACAAAATTTAAGTGGGAATAAGTGCTTCAAAATTAAGAAACACAGTCCGCCATTGAATGAAGCAATTGAAGGTGAAAAATCTTAGTCAACATCAAGGAAAAATAGGCATATCTTCCAACGTGCTTATCCATTTCTTACAAAATGTCAATTATTGAAAAGGTGATTTAAGGATCCACAGTTTGGGATCATCAAATTTTAGATTTTGGGTGTTCTAAACCTCTGAAATGGTAAGTGTGGCCATTAATGAAGGTTGGTGAGGAGTAGGGGTCGTCATGAGTTTACTGTGGCCTAAACTAGAAAAGAGGTGCAATCACAGTCAATTTCTTGAAGCTCAAGGTAGGTCATCAATGAAGGGAGAGATTTTGAAGATCAAAATGAACTCATTACAGAATTAAACAATGATTTTTGGAGGATTTTGGGGAAAATTCAGGATTCAATTTATCTCTCCTCCTTTGTAAATCTAATTCTATAAATTGTAGTGAGGCGCATTGTTCTAATGTTGGATAATTTTTCTTTGCACCCTCCCTTCTTCTCTTACATGTAAGTGAATTTATGGAGTCCAAACCTCCCATTCAAGTTGTAATGCAATTTTGTGCCTCTTGGCCATTGTAATGCACTGTATCAAATCTGTGGAGCAATAATATAAGTCTGTGGATGAATTTCAACCCTCTCTTGTGTTCATTGCTTTCTTCTGATCTCTCATTGCAATCTTGGTTATCTATGCATGGTTATTGTATTACATGTTTAATGGTTTGTGTTTAATGGTTAGTGGATTCTCATTAGTGGATTGATCTGTGGTGTGTTTTCATCCTCCTTAATTTGATTGTGGTTTCCATCTCCATGCAAATCAGGTGTTCAACATTCCTTTTGGTGCATCACCTTTGTTAGTTTAGGTTTAATTTCTTGTAATCTTCTTAACCCTGTCTCCTTGGCAAGTTAGAGTAGATTTTAGAGTAGATCCTCTACAATTTGGATGTGTGCATCAGAATAGAGGAATAGGAACCAACCTTCATCCGAAGGGTTATCCCGATTCTCAAAGTCCCACACTTTAGGATAACTCCATGTTTGTCAAATCACACCTTGATGCCCTCAACCATTCACTTGCAAGCAATCATGGGTGTTGTGATTTTCCCATAACAACAAGCTTTCTCAATTTTTGGATAATTTAGCTCATATGCTACCAATGTCCTACTCTAATAGTATGTAGCCTTTTCTCTTTGTTCTTTGTCATATTGGGCCAATAATGCTCCAATTGCAAAATGTGTAACAGAGATATAAAGTAACGAGGGTTCTATTGTCATGGGTGGCATGAGAACAAGGAGGTTGGCCAAGTATTCTTTTAGCAAAGAAAATGCTTTTGGTTGTTAGATCCCCAATTGAAATTAACATCCTTCTTAAGAAGATGTTTAAATGTATGACACTTTTTGCTAGGCTGTGAAATAAACCTCTTGGTGGCCTAAATTTTCCTTGTAGGCTACGCAGTATCTAATATTCTTAGGGGAAGTATTTTAGTGATAGTCACGACCTTTCAGTAGGTCCACTTATATTCCTCTCTGTGACACAATGAATCCTAGTAATTTCCCAGATAGCACACCGAAGACACACTTCTTTGGGTTAAGTCAAACTTTGTAATCCCTTAGGCCATTGAAAGATATGCCGTAAAATTTTGGGTGTTCCTCACGGGTTCTAGATTTAGCCAGTATATCATCTATGTAATCTTCCATGATGTCACTTATCATATCGTGAAAGATTACAATCATCTCCCTTTGATATATAGTGCCTGCATTTTTAAGGTGAAAGGCATGACTTGGTAACAAAATGTCCCCCATGGGGTTATGAAATTCATCTTGTGTTGATATTCTTCGCAATCTTTATCTAATTGTAACCTGAGAATCCATCCATGAGTGAAAGACTCTCATAGCCTCTTTGTAGAATCGATGATCATGTTGATGTTTGGAAGAGGAAAATCATCCTTAGGACAAGATATTTTTATATCCACGATATCCGTACACACTCTAATACCAACCTGGTTTCTTTTGAATTGGGACCACATTGGAGATCCACTGCGAGTAGTCAATAGGTCTAATAAAGCCTACTTAGTAACCTTTCTAGCTCTACCTTTTTACCGGTAAGGCGATGCGAGGATGCATCTTTTAGAGGTTTTGTTTGATGGGCTTGGTATTTGGGTATACCACAAGATTGTGCATCACTAGTGTAGGATCAAGTCTGGCATGTCACCATAAGACCAAGTGAAAATGTGCGCATACTCTCTTAAGAGTTCTGTGAATGTTTTTGTTCTTTGGCTGAGAGGGAAGCTCCCAACTTAACTATCTATGGTAGTTCCTCTATGCCGATATTAACATCTATTGTATCTTCCACTAATAACTTTGATTCATCCCCATGCGTGTAGGATCAGGAGGGAGATTGAGATCCTCCTCTATCATAGGTGGCTCAGGGATCTCTTCATCTTGAAGTGGGTACATTATCTTTTCCATAGGTTGTTCTGCCTGTTTTTCCACAAGCGCCTCAAAGAGGTTTTCACTATAGGACTTCCCTTTTATTTCCACAAGGCTTTTCTTTGGAACTTTTCCCTTGCTCACTTTTTTACTTAAATACCCACACAACTCTACTTCCTCTCCAAATTATGTGCATGTGTTAAGCTGAATGGAGAACCCCTTCTTGTGATCATTTCTTGGAATGTTGTCTCTGATTCAGGAACTCACCAATGGCCTCATCATTTTGAAATATGTCAATAGGTATGTGTTGTTGTTGATCCCAATTCATGAGTGATGGGTAGGTGAGGGTTAATGGTTGAGTTATAGGGGATATCATTGGGTATAACGGGGGTTATATTAAGGGTAGCCATATTGACGAATAGGTTCGTAGAGGCAAGGTCTTCATAAAGACTACATCAGGAATATGTTTTGCTTTTATTTTAGAAAAACTATCCTCACTCTCAGAAGAAGAATACTCATCATCTGAAGAGTGAGACTCATATAAATGGATTCTTATACATGATTTACCTCTACTATAAGTCGAGGTCTTACAAGAGCTTCTAATGAGCCTTGTTCTTGGCGGCCGCAGACGCGTCCTTTATACCCCATGGCAAGCATTATCTGATTAGGAATGGGATACTTAGGTGATTTATAGAATGTAGCTATGTCATCATCATATGGATGGAATATAATGTCCATAAGAAACCTTTCGTCTTCTAGCAATCCGTCAGGAGTAAAATTCTTGAAAATGCAAGCCTCTCTTGATCTCTGAACTTTGAAACACGGCCTACCATGCGCTTGGGCTGATAGCGGACTATTGTGAACCATTAGGGATTGTTGTAGATCATACTCTCCACAACCACTTGGTTTGACCTTCATCTCCCATGTAGACAAAGGAGTTTCTGAGGTGGAAGCACCATTTTCATTGATATACAAGGTATTTGGATCCACTCGTGAAGCGAGGGCCTCTAATTAGATAGAAATAGCGATCTCCATAGATGGACACTCATGATTGTAGGAAAATATCTTGACAACGCTCTACGATGAGAAAAAGGTTGAGGGTCCCCCTATATGGTGAGTTTTTTTCCCTCATATTACAACTTTAAACATTGATGATACGTTGATGGCACGACCTGCATGGCGTGAATCCATGGGCGACCAAGAAATATATTGTAAGGGAGTTCTAGGTCCAAGACATGGAACTTTGTATCATGTGTTATGGGACCCACTTCTAATGAGAAAGTGATCATTCCAGCTGATTGTCATTCTTCATTATCATATGCCTTAATGGTGATGACCTTTGTTTCGGATCAACTTTTGCGGCACCCTAGTTGTGAGACTAGTTTGAGAGTACATACGTTAAGACCCGATCGCCATCCACAAACACTCTCTTAACATTCTTACGTTTGATGATAACCTCAATATGCAATGGTAGGTTATGTGAAGGATCTTAAACTAAGGTTTATGTAGTGTTGAAGATTATGTGTTCTAAAGGAACAAGTTGTGCTACCATGGCTTGCAAATGTGTTGGGTCAACATCAATGGATACTCTTGATTCCTGTAAGGTTTTGTAAAGTATATCCTTATGGACGCTAGAGATCTTTAGAAGGTCTAAGATGGAAATCGTAGCCATATTTTTTTAAGTTGATCTAAGACACCATAGTGACTCTCTTGAGGAGGAGGGGAGTAGGTTCAAAATTTATAACGAGGCAAGCCCGTCGTGTTTCCACAATGCACTCTCTTGTCTTGATTCTAATTGTATTGATTTTCTCAATGAGTGGGTCAACACAACCTATCAAGGCATCAAAATGGTCTTTGTTTGACATATAGTTAGCATTCTTATTATGAGACGATTGTCCCTGATCCGAATTTTTATTTTCATCATGATTGGAAAAGGCTTTTGAAGATACCTAATTTTTCATTTGGATATTTTACAGCTACAACGAAATCTACTTCAATATCACCGTTGTCAACTAGGTCTTGAATATAGTGTTTTAATCTTAAACAATTGTCTATTTTGTGACCTTTTATGTGGTGGAACTCAAAATTCATTCTCCCTAAACCATGATAGTTTAGGTGTATCGTCCCCAGTAGGGTTGTGTTTGAGTTATTTTACCATGTTTACGGCCTCTAACTATTTTAGTATATACGATATGGATTCGGATAGAGGATTAAAAGTGTGGAATTTATACTGTGAGAGGTAGATTACCCTTTCGCAAGTTTCAAAGGTGTGTGGTTTTTCATAGTTTGCACCCGTTTAGAGTCTAATATCCCATCACTAATGACATTTTTGTTTCTATTAGGAACAAAATTTGTTTTATCGTTAGATTTAGAATTGTTGTGTTCACGGGAGAAAGGTTTTAGAGTCCCCCTAGCTAACAATTCCTTTTCAATTTGACTCCATTTTTCTATTACCTCTTTGAACATGTTACCACAATGCATTTGCAAGTGGAATGTAATGTCTGGATGGAGGTTGGGAACAAATATGCCTATCAGCTGCTTTTCGGGTAGGGAGCAAGGAAAGCGACTAGCTAACCCTCTCCATCTTTGTAAAAACGCAGTGAAGTTTTCGTTGTGTCATTACTTGGCATTCCAGGAGATCTAACATGGTAACGTCATTTTCTATATTGAAAGAGAAGTGTTGTATGAAACTCTCTGCTAGTTTTGGCCATGTTGATATGGATCCCTTAGGGATATGCACAAACCATTCTAGCGTCATTTCTCCTAAACTTCATGGAAACAAATGCATAAGATAATTGTTGTTGAATGCCACTTCTTGACATGTCATATAAAATTCCTTTATATGATCACGAGGGTCACCTTTTCCTTATATTTATCAAATTTTGGAAAATCAAAATGTCTTGGGAAAGGTACCTGCAGCATATTTTTGTCAAATGGGTAAGGACATAACTCATCGAACCGATACTTCTTGTTATTGCTACCGGGTTGGCCCTCTTGTAATGCTTGAAGGGTGTTCTTCATTGTTGACCACTCTTGATTAAAAATTGGATCTTGTGTGGGTGGCGGCATAGGTATATACAAAGGGTTAAGCCTAGGTGTATGCCCACCCCAATTTATTGCGAGAATCTCTTCATAAGGATCTCTTTGTGCCTTCCGTCGAGGAGTGTTTTTTGGGAATTAGTAAAACAAAGCTTTAGGTTTTGCCTTATGTATAATTTGTTTCATAGCTTTTGGTTTTCTTTTTGTATATGTGAAGCCAAACTTGTCAATTGATGAGTGAGGGCTTGGACATTTTGTTCTAACGTAACCTCTTTAATAGGTATTTCATGATGACCTTCATTAGGAGCAGATTGTGCATGATGAACATGGTCTTCATGGTCTTTGCAACAATTTTAATAGGATGCAAATGATAGTCTCCATCATTTTCAAATGGTATCTCCTCTTTATTCTATCATGTAGATTTTAGAGGCATGACACTGGATTTAAATTTTCGTTAAGAGTGTGACAAGGAGGCTTACTTCTTCTTCTCCCAAACCATATCGATGATAAGAGAAGGGTATCTTGTGGAAGGTAATTTGGCTCCTAGTTCCATAACCCACATAATAACTTCATGTTTGTTATGAAAAATGTAGTTGTCAAAATGGGTGGAATGAAGCTCTGCATCGCATGAGGAGAATCTTCCTCTCCATCACTATGGTCAACCATGAGATTATCCTCCAAAGAGGGTTGTCACCTCTAAATATATTGGCTTCTAAATTTCTGACCCCATTCTTGTAGTAGGCATTACTTAGAGTAGAAGGTATAACGCGAAAGATTTCCATTAAGGTTTATTAAAAAGGGACCTTAGTCAAATTTGTGCAGGTAACAACCCTAAGTTATTAAAACAAGGTGACTATAGAATAACCACAAAAGTGATAGGTCAAAACAAATGTATGAACTAAATAATAATGAATAAGCTACCCTAGCAAGGTAATATATGACACAAGTTTTCCTTAGAATGATACAAGGACGTCTAACGCTCAAAATTTGGTTTACACCAAATAGTTTATTCTCTAAGATTTCATCTAGATAGGTTTCTGACAAATAGTGACAACATAACATCACCGGTTAGGTCAAGTTTGCCACAAACAAGACCTAAATGATAAGAGAATGTTGACGCGATCTTCTAACAAGATATACTAAAAAGCTGGTTTCCAAACACTAACAAAGTCCAAGTCTCGTAAAATGGACAATAACAATGTGAACAACGTAACGATACTATTTGGACACGTGAACTAAGATTTCGGGAAAGCAAAATTTCTAGTGTCGGAATGATGTTATCGTGATGCTAAAAATGTATCCTCAACACTCAAAACTCAAGAAAAAGTTAGGATGTAAAAACCACGCCTAAGTATAACAATAAATTGTTATGCATGTGAACAATGTAACTCTACAATATAGAGATTTAGGCCTACTTTCGTAATGGAAATAAGATGTAAATATCCCAATTGTATGGCTCTGATGTGGGCAACCTAATAACTAAAAAAGAAGACAAGGATGAAATCACCTAACTATGATGATAATAAGTCTCAAATATGGGTTTTTGAGACAAGGGGGCCTCTTAGATCGTGAGTACATACCATGCACACTTTCAACACTTGTGCTCAGGCATTACTGACCTAGTCGTAGCAAGTAGTAGAATACAAAAGTGGTGGACACATGATATCTAGTGGTATCTATATATGTTGTTTCCTTTTTTCAAAAATGGGCAACAAGAAAACAAGGGTATAGACCAAGTGGTGTTGAAATAAACTTGGTGTTATTTTGGCAGAGTTTCACTTGTCTTAAGACAAGTGAAAACTAGGACAAAATGACACTAAGTAGATTTCGATGATGAAATGTCACGTGGTTTCAACTTTAAGAGATTCTTTCCCTTGTTCAAAAAACAAGAGTTTGAATCTAACAAAGTTGTCACTTTGTGAGAGCTCTCAAGTATACTATCTAAGACAAAAACAATGGCTCCAAGTCGACAATCTTCCTAGGTGGTTCTCTCTCTAGGTGTCACAAGATATCTAGAGTGAGCTCAATTTACCCAAAAAGTTGCACTAACTAATTTGGGATTATCTCGGCTTTACTTTACCCCCTTCAGTATAATGAGCACCTTTGAAGTGCGTTGATTATACTTTCACTTTGGGTTCATGATACGGATATCTTTGACGATAATCTCACCAAGGCATACTAGAAAAGTTGGTAGTGTGGAGCACTTTCTTGTTTCATTCACAAGGTTTCATCTTGTGTGAACTACTTTAGGGTTCCTAGGACCACCCCCATTGTTTTAGCTTAAGACTTATGTCAAAGGGGTTATGTCCTAGTTGAGAAGACGAGTCATAGCTCTTAACCGAAACCTATAAATACAATGTGATGATTGTGGTGTATTTTTATCTTTTAGACTTAATGTGGTTTTTTTCGTACTCCTTTTGGAAACCTATAATCACACGTGTAGTTAGAAAAATTTAGGTCCTCCTTTCTTTGACTAGTGTTAGGTCCTTCACAAAATGGTTAGTAGTTTCAAAATAGATTCACAATATCATAAGAAGATAATCATGAAAAATGCTTGTAAATCAACTAACTACCATCAAATTTTGCAAGAACAAGGTTTATTCCCAATTCATCCAAGTGTTTTTAATGAAAAGACTAAAATTTCTTTTGATTCCTAAGATCACACTAGGTGCAAGGGAAGAGCATACACAAATTCTAGCCTTGGTTATTTAGCAAGTGAAAAAGCATTTAAAATAAAAGATGATTAACAAAGTTTCCTACTTACTCTAATGATAGCAAAAGAAGGTTTAAGAGTGCTTTTGATTCTCTAGATCACATGAAGTGCAAGAGAAGAGCATACACACCTTAACCCAAACTCATACAAAACATGGAAACAAGATTAATTCCTTCAAACCCTAAGTGATTTTATAAGAAAACTTACTCTAAATCTATGAAATTGAAAAAAATGGCATCTAAAAACCTCTAAAAAGTAATAGAAATCCTAAAAACCAAAAATGGAAACTTTGAGTTTGTAAGAAAAATTTATATAGACACACCTGCGTGCCCCTTTCGGTGTGTGTGCACGCCTATTTCAACACTTGCAGCACCTCTATCAGCGCCTACGCTTCCGTTGTAAAAATGACTCGATGTTGAAAAAGATGAGCTAACGTGTGCACTTCCAGGAGAAGCGAGGTGCACGCCTATTTTAATGCCTCGCACTCCACAACGAGTGTGCTCCCCATTGTAAAAATGACTGGCAAAGAAAAATATGAGTTAATGTGTGTGCTTAGGAGAAGTGGTTACGCGCTTGTTTCAACGCCTCGTGCTCCCTGTCAGCGTGTGCACTCGTACACACTATACAAACCAATAAGGTCCAACCAAGAAGGTCCAAGATCATACAAAAGGTTCAAGACTATACAGATGGTCCTAGTAGAAATGTATGGTCCTAACCCAAATCAATTTCTAGTCACAATGCCCATAACAAAGAATCATCATGTTTAGATCCTCCTGTTTCAAAAATTCACCTTCCAAAAACCACCCAGAATCATTTGTAATCAACTAAGTACACTCATATTTTTTTGTGTTTTCAAGTTTATAACATATCATTAAACATTAAATACGTTGTTATGATATTGTACAATTAATGTTGGAAGTTAATTAATTAGATAACCTCTTATAGCCCCCTTACATCCTTTAGTGTACCTAATTCACTAATTCTTAGATTTCATGTAATCTAATAAGGGCATATATAATTTGAGTCAAAATGTTGTAGTGTGTCATTGACTATCCCCAATTGGTGTCTACACACAACCCCTCCTAATGAGGTCGATAAATTTACTATAATCCATTATATATATCCCCTTATAATCCACTATTACATGCATTTTTAATAACATGTAATCCACATGTTTCCATCATCTTTGGGACATAATAAATATGCATTACATAAATTTATTTCTATATAGTATAAAGACATAATTTCTATATAAAATAACATGATTTATTATTTTATGGATTTGGTGTTACTAATGATGAAGGAAGAGTGCATGTTATTAAATGGTTATCAGTATCCTTTTAGGATATGTCACTGGTAGCAATTGATGAAATTCACCCATAACAACTAGATGTGACCACCCATAAGCAACTGTTGGAAATCACCCATAACAATTGGATATGACCACCCATAGGAATTATTGTAGATGCACATTTGTGGTTGATGGTTAGTTGGAAGTTGAGCTCAAACAACTCCATGATAGTTGAGCATAAATATTTCCTTGAAATAAGGGATGAAATATTGATATCTTCATTTCTATTAAACTTCCACTGTAGACACAAAATCACGCACTTGGGTACATTTCTAGGTCCTAAAAGCATACTAGCATTTACATGATTCCTAAGTGAGAAAACTAGTAATTGACAACTATCTTTGGCCTCTTTTCTATCTTTCTTTCTCTCTATTTGGTCTTACACACCCTACTACCCAGTCAGAACTTTACTTGCTTATCTTTTATGACTTCGGACACTAACGCCTAGGCACCCTCGTCCCCTCTGGGCACCCTTGACCTTTTCTATTTTAATCACTTCTTTTAAGTCTCTTTTATCATTTAAGCATATTATTTTCTTATAGGTCGGCCTTCCAGTCATCAATTACGAAATTCAACCAAGGGAATCATATAAATACATAACTATGTGATCAAAATAGAGGACCAAGCTCTAAGCATACTATCTATCACCTAAGCTTGCATTCAAACGCATACAAAGCACTCAAAGGCATCTATCTAGCATCCATTCAAGGTACATGGGATTACATTTTTAAGGTACATTCAGCATAGGAAGGGGAAGTTATTTCTATTTCATACACACATTTACATCTATCTAGTGCATCTTGCACAAGGGCTTCCTAGGGCACCATTGTCACACACTCACAAGAACTACATGGAGTTTGAGATGTAGTGCATCACTTTGTTGTAAGTTCACTCAATCGGATGACTTTTCGGGGTTAGTCGACTCCCCATATTACATCTTTATTTTTATCTTTGATTACCTTTTATGGGTTTTGTAGGTGAACATCTATTTTACACTGAGTTCAAGTATACTTGAAGATTAGGGTGAAACATTCATGTGACTAGCATCGAATATCAATTAATCTTGTGTGATGCGGGAAAAATCAGATTTTGACCATCTACACAGTCATGGGTACCTAGTAGAGTCTCGGTGCCCAAGTGCCATCACCCTAGTCCAAGCGCTTTGGTCAGCCTTATCAAGTGAGCTCTAAAATTTACGGAGACTTGTTAAGACACAATTCACTTCTTGTTAAACAATTTTCCCAGTCTGCACTAGTCCCGGATCAAGTGCAAATCAACTAAGTCCTTCTCTCTCTCTTTTGCACTTAGGGTTTCATATTTCATTAGCTTATTGCTTGTGTTAAATTGTATCTAGCAATTGTACTTCATTATTTCTATCGATTATTCAATATTAGGGTTTTACAAAAGTCTATTTTTGATAAATCATTTTGTGAACTCGAACATTCCAACCCTACCTTTTGAGCATGTATCAAAATATTTCTTCTTCTTTTGAATTCATGGATCAATCTTCTTATCCTTCTTTCACCCCAACTAAGGTTTTTGGCATGGTTACTACCATTATTGATTTTATGCAAGTTCATACTCAACATCCTCCATGTTTCATTACTCCTATGGCTGATCTAACCATCAATGTAGTTAGCACTAGCCGTACTTGTCCTCCTACAACCCCACCGACCTTTATTCCACCACCTTTAAGGGTTATGACATCATTGAGCAACTCAAGAATACACTGCAAAAAAATTATTTTTATGATCTCTTATGCGGTACATCTAATTATCATTATACATTAGAGGTCGTCCTTGATTCTATCACATTGAAATAAACAATTCACCGGTGGCCTTCACACATCTTATTTAGTCTCTCAAAAATCTGCCACATGTTATATCATTTAGTGATGAGGATATACCTCCATCTATTGTTGACAATCTAGTTGCACCTTTGTTTATTATCATTACTATTGGCACCATTTGTATCAAGCATGTACTCATTGACAATGGATCTGCTATAAATCTATGTGCTCACTCCTTCTTAGGAAAATTGGCATTACTAATAATCTAATTACTAAAAACTCTACTCTCATTCACGGCTATGATTCCACTACTTGCACATGCATGGGCACTATCACATTACCTATACAAGTTGGGCCTAAGATTGTTCCTACGGTATTCTTCGTCATCAATGCCTCATTTTAGTTTAATATCTTGTTGGGTAGACCATGGATTCATACAATGCACATTGTCCCTTCTATAGTTCATTGGTGCATTAAATTATTACATGATGGCTATGAACATACCATTTTTGCTAACCCTGATCCATTCAAGTTTTGTCGCATAGACCATGTTACTACTATGCCTATTCCTCACAACTTATTCCATATAGAAATATTAGTACATATGATGTTGATCAATCTAGTACTTCACAACTTTCTTCCACTTCTACAATCATACCATCCATTCCACTCACACTACTAATATCATTTCATCCACCTTGTCTACTCCCATAACTACCACTATTCTCGCACTGAGAATCCTCTCGCTCCTACATATGGCTCTATTCCTACCAATATCCTTGATACTACTATTCAACATGACAATGTCAACACTGATGATTCTGATGATGAGGTTGATGTTGTGGAGCTTAATGATGACACATTACACAATATTAACTTTACTCCTATCGAGATAGATGAGTCCTACTTCAATGATACTTTTTTTGTTATTAGTGGTGAATATCAATTCAAAAAACCCCCTCCTTCCACTAATACTATGATACTTTTTTAGGGGTTTTTCCATGCATTGGATATCATACCACCTATTATGAATATCACTATGTGTCAACACCTCCTACTTTCACATACACTCTTTTCATGTGTGACTCTTATTAGCCTCATATTCCATTCGATCCCACTTCCTCGACACTTTCATTTACGCGCGTGATGGTTTGGCTCACTTGGATTCACATTGGATGATCTCCTCCTTCCACCTCATTCTCATAACCTCTATCACGAACATGTTCGCATTATTATTTGTGTATGGCCTCTGCGTACTCCATCTATTTGTCTTCCTTACACACATTTCTCCACTCACACTTGGGAAGTCTTTGTTTGACTACATTGATGGCACTTTGGATCCTAATCATACGATAATATATTTCCTATGATTTTTGGCTGTATTTCTATTCGTAATGATGTGTTTCTCAACTATTCTCGAAATCTCACACGTTGGTATGCACACAATTATCCACAACCACCTTTCACTAATGAAGAATATCTTTATGAGTATGTACAATTTCTGTTGTTATGGATCTCTATCTTATTAACCTCTTATTATTGCTTACCAAGTTTCTAATCCAACTCCGTTTGGCTTTGACCATGACAATGATGATCTCATTGACGATGTTACTTGATTCTTCTCTACATCATACACTTGGGGGGCATCACGCTTACTCCCCCCCTCTTAACATCATTCGGTGTCTATCATTTCTATTATTACGCTTTGTGCTTCATACTTCCTATCTCTAAGCATCATTACACAACTTGATACACATCTTGTATCGTCGTTACCCTATGACACACTCTAGTTCCACGATTCATACTCGATTTGTTGAGGGTCTAAATCTGAAATGAACCTCGCCTCATTCTACACTTCGTGATTTATGCTTCATGACATATCTTTTTAAGCATCTCTCTAAATCAAACATTTCCTAATGATGCACTCTTGTTCTATGGTTCATTCTTGATTGTTGAGGGGTCTTTTATAAATGAACCTCATTTCATACACAAACATTCACTAGGGGGCATGCTGCTCCTATCACATTCACATCTTGCATACCATCACACCACTCATACATCACTTGCATATCTTGGTTGCACATACTCTTGCTTTCTTATACGTACACATACACTTTGTTTTCCATGTTAGATAGATACTTAGTATGTCAATATCTTTTCTATATATACATGTGCATTCACTTGGTCCTTAGTTGTGAATGTGGACTTCTTATAGATCTTTACATGCTAAAATTATGCTTAACACCGTACCTCTTATCACACCCACCGAGGCTCCTAGGGGCATCTACATTTACTACCCTTATACATCACATGTGTTATTATTTCTTTATTTTATTACTTCTTTCTAGCACATTGCTTTCTATTGATCTATACACACTTTGGCATACTTTATATATTTCTAACATGTTTGGGTGCTTCATGTGCAACATTTGCTTTGCAGGACTATATGCCATCGTGGTTGTTTGTTACTCTCTTGCTTAACATTGTTTACCATTATATCTATTATTGTTTGTGGGCTATGCCCTTTGTCTTGTATGAACATTGTATGCTTTTGGCCACTTCGGCCCTAATTTTCTCATGATAATGTGAGTGATGTCCCATTTTGAAACCCACTTTTCATAGTTTATCTTGTTTTCACACTTGATTGCTACATTTTCTTCTACTTGCATACTTGCTTTGATTTCACTAACACATGTTCTTAGCCGCTTTGTTTGCATGTGCCTTAGTTTCTACCATGCACATACCCTCCCCTGTAGGGTATCCATGTACCCCAAACGAGGGGGCATAAATTGGGTGAATCGGTCACCCCATATAATATACGAACTACATGCACAAGCTTGCACAATACGGGAACAAAGATGAAATTCAATCCTTTATGTAGTGCCCACATTTTACACACCCAAATACAACATGATAAAATACGGGATAATTTTTTTTTGGCTTACAATACCCGCTACACACAACACAAGAAGGGTCCAAGTACTGAGAACTTGACACACATGAGACAATCACATAAGTCATCGACTCACATAGACACACGCAGACAACATCGGCACGTCGATGCCACACTTTTCCCAATGAACGAATACTAGCAATAACACAACCACAATAAAAAGGGACTTAAGGATTGACAACCCACACACAACATCACCATGGTTACATCTAGAGTACGTTAAACATCCAATAACATTATTATGTAAGCATAATTTTCTCCCTTTTTCCACCTACATGATCTGAAAATTCGTTTCACAATTCACTTATTGTTCAACCAGTTAATTTTGCTCTTTACCCTTCAGGACAATCTTCATAACTTACATAAGTATTTTCCATATTTCAAATTTTCATATAAAATTCTAATTCTCTCATTCTTATGTTAAGATTATGCTTCCCAAAACGCTTATTCAATGTTTAAAATTTAACCTTACTACACAAGTGAACCTAACGTGGTGTCAAGATGAAATCTTGGGATTGAGGGAGACATAGATTCGAGATAGCTTTTTCCCAAGAACATCCATCGATCACGGAATAGTTATTTCACTACCATGGTTGTTAAAGTTCAATAACTTATGGACTTCCATTTATATTTATATATCTTTTGTTTTCTCGAAGTTTGGTCACACCAAGGCAATTTATATTCTTTGTAACACATGAAGATGTTTAAATTAAGTCATAAGGACTCCTAGAGTGACCTTAATCCTAATCTCCAATCTCGTTTTCATCTTATATGACATGCTCTTACATCGCACTATGGTCTCATCCTTAGCATCGTCTCAAAACAAAAGAGTTACGAAAGCACTTGTCTGACATTTTAAGGAAGTACATAGTTAGGAGCATTATAAACTACACATGAACACAAGTGATCTATGTTCACGAAGATCCCATATCTTTGCATTGCACGATTCCGCATAAGAAATATTCTTTATTCCTTAATGCCATACAATGACATAACAAGGGATTAAGGGACAAGACCACAATTTCTAAGGTTCTCTAGAAACAACATCTTTCAACTCAATTTCGTATGCAAGGAGTTAAATTATAGTTTTCTACCCACAAGTTAACATCCTAATCCACCAGGGTTTAGTTTAATTCCAATTTTTCACTTAGGGCTTTACGCTCTATTATAGATTAGAATAAGATTCAAAACATATCCACCCTATAACCCTCCATAAAAGATCAAAGAACTGTATTGTTACTAGCTAAGGCCGATACATATAGCTAAGAGGATCTATTCATTAACAAAGTTTTAAGTGATAGAATCACTATTTCACTAGCTCCATGATGTCATCTAGATCCCACAAGAAATGCATTCGATGCAGGAGCTTTATTTGACTGTGTTGCTCCTATATGTCTGGTTTATGTCGATGTCACAAAACGTACCTACTAAGACGTTCAACCCATTCTTGGGATCTTATTTGCCTAACTAGGATGTTCCAACGAGTGTAAAGGTTCGTTTGAAGGTCACAGTTTTCTACGCTAAGGAATTAACATCGGCAAGTTAGTTTTATACAAATTTTGAACTAAGGTTGACTGTTGTGGTTAGGTTCCTTTATTACATTTTCAAGGTAAGAAGCGCAACACCAAATTATTAAACCAATAATTGCACAATGAAAGTTCACTACAAGGTAATAATTTTAATTCCTTTTGACATTTGTATTCCACTTTTACCATAACAAATTTTGGGATAAAAAATAACATCCATGAAAAAAATACAAATTTCTCAAACATTTATTAATCTAGCGACTTTTACATACTACCAATTTCAACAATAAGTCTTTCAATATAATACTAAAAATAAACAATGAATTACTCAACGCCTTTACGTCATCATTCTTTCAACTGCAAAAACCACGTGAGCAAGATATCAGTGATAAATCACTGGCATGGCATCCACCCTAATCAATCATAATTATCATTTTTCAGTTTCCCATTTACATCTGACAATAATTACAATTTGCAATCGAAATAAAAAAGTCTAGAAACATGTATTCATTGCCTTTCATTTTTCTTCATTTTATAAACCCAGGAGAGAGAAAGAGAAAGGAAGAGAGAGAAAACATCATTTTGTCAAAAGTTCTAATACACACAACAAGTTTAATTATAGTGTTTTAAACAATTATTTACGTGTGTTAAAAGTTTCCAGGGTGATTTGGCAACCCTACGAGGGTCAGCACTTTCTACTTTTACATTTTCTCACTAGCTACAAAACGTACAAAACGGCTCAGAGGCTAAGAAATTGCTTCCAAAGGTTATCTTCCAATGAACACACACACCATGACTAACTTTCTACGTGTCCCCATATATACCAGGAGTTCATAGCAACTGACGGAATTGAAAAAGAGCGAACGGTTTGTGTTTGGCGGTTAGTTCTCTGGGGCCACTGGTCGTAGTTCACCCAGTTGTAAAAATGACAAAAGTTAGCTGAGCGCCCAAAACCGCATCCATAACTAATGTTTGACGGAGAAGCACGCTATGAGACATCTCACTAGTTCCCTATATAAAGAGAATTCGAGTCAACGGATCGAGAACTAGAAAACCATGTTCAAACAAATGACAAGTTTTACGGAGCGACAAGACGAAATTGGACCAATTTGACCTCGTCAGCGCGACCAGGAGGCCTACAAAACGGCTTCGCCAAACTATCCGAAAAGTGCTCTTTCTATCTTGAATGTTCCATGCATTTGTCTAGTATAAACGCTAGAGGTTTGCGAAGACAAAACGTGATTTCTCTTTCTCGGGTTTCAAAAGGTGGTCCAAAACGAAAGCCAACTTTCTAGTTTTAACAACTCTCTCTTGTTGTAAACCGATGTAATAGGGCTCCTATAAGAGCGTCAAAAGGATTTCATATGATTGTTTTGGTCAAACAAAAATCAAGCGACTCCTCGTATACCAAGGTACACGAATGAAACTTCACATCTCGTTCCCGAGTTGCGAAGGGTACTTAGTGAGTCTCCAAAAATGCAAAATTTAACAATTTTAAGCGGGAAGAAGGTCAACTTAATCAATGGAGAGTCAAATTCGTCTCTGGTCGATACAATGACATTGGAGAGATCAAGAAGGGTAAGAGTTTTCTAGATCATTTCGAAGTGAGGGTGATAGATCATGGTTTAAAGTAGACGAGTTTAAAAAACTTGAGAGTTGCAACACGACACTTTATTGTTTTGCAATGAGTTAAAGGGACATTTAACTGTATTAAAAATATAATAATTTAAAATTCTATTTAGTTGCAAGAAAAGAGAACTAAAACGTGAGAATCATGAGAGGTAAGGGAAGAAGAACCATGCCTGGAGAACGAAGTCGGTCGAAGCCGCAGGCTTGGGTTCAGTCTCTTGCTTGGGCACTTCATCAACCAATCCACGAGCGTCCTCAGCTCCACCATTTTGCATACACGTCTATCAATAAAATCAGAACTACAGACTTGAAAACCATTCCACTACTCTGATCACATTCCTCCTACCTTCTGGATTCGACCCACCACTTGTTGAGCATGATCAAATGGTTTCTTATTGTTGTTGTTTGGATAGGATGAGATCTTCCTCCTTTTGTGCGTAGCCTCAAATCTTGCAACCATTAGACCATGATTTTTTTTAAGGCATTTAGTCAAACACTTCACAAGGCATGATTCTACAAGAGGCACTCATGCCATCGAAGTATTCTGACCCTCAGTGCACTGAACCTACATGTCTGAAAGCTAATTAAACCAAAAATGAAGCTTACAAGGTCAGGGTATGTTCCATAAAACCACATCTTTTAAGGCATTCTGCCAAACACATCTCAGTCCTTTTCTACACATCCATTTTGTGCATATGCTGCCATCATGGCATTCCATGAGACAACATTTCTTTGAGGCATTAAAACAAACAGTTCCACGCCTTTTAAATAGACCCATTTTGTGCATCACCTACAGCCATGGCAGTCAAAGAAGCCACGTTTCTTTCAGGCATTTAGGTGCACAACTCACATGCCAAGCGTATGCTTTCACGTTTTTACATAAGTATCTACTAGGGCACGTGTGACTGCAACATCTGACCAAGTTCCTCTATTTTTTTTTTGATTTACTAGAAACCCATGCAGGTCTAGGTGCGGTGGGAGTATGCTGGCAACGTGGCAACTACACAGACCAAAAATCCTCCTCCATTTTGTTTTGATGAGCATCCATACTCTGTCCCCTAAGCTTTTGGCGCCTGCAACAACATCTGGAAAACTCCCTCTCTCCAATGAGCTTGGTTTTCCCACGTAGGAGTGTGTGGCGCTAAAAATGTTGAACGGTTGTGGAGTCTGGCTTTACGCGAATCAAAGCATTTGCTTGAAGGTTTTCAAGGCCGTTTCAACAAACTCATTTTTTTGTGTGTAGATCCTGCGCCCCAAACCAGCCGCTCATTCCAATAGCAAAAACAAAACCCTAACTCACCCAAAAGAATCACGGGCCTCATTTTTTTATTCCTCCCCTTTGCCCTAATCCGCCCCTTTTACGGGCTTTTCGATTTTATTTTTAATTCCTTTTAAATTTATTTATCTATTTCTTTTTGTTTGTTTTAATCAAAAACGTCATAAAACCCTACAATGAAGTAGACAAATAAATCAACTATAACTTAAACTCAATCCATTACCAGAGGTGAAATTTCGACACAAAAGTGACTGATCGAAGTCGGCGATATGAGTTATAATAGTATTATAAACATTATTTTAATAATTTTATGGCTTAATAATGATAATAATTATTAATCCTATTAATGGCGACGACCAGGTAACTCGACGAACCGAGAACCAGATTTCCCTTTAACCGGATAACCGCCATGACGCTACGGGGTCCACAGTTTGGGGTGTCGACAATGACCCGACAGGCAAGAAGGAGAGGGAAGGTGAAAAATCTTCACTGCAACCTGGACATGGTCAACAACGGTCAACAAAAGCACACGCACACTAGTCTCAGGAGCTTAGCATGCAACAAGGTCATCATGTCGGGACCTGGGAAACATCACACGGGGCATTACAATCACAAAATGGCCCGAGAATATGACTTGGGTCCTCGATGCAACACGGACACTAGTGCCCAACACGAGACAACAATGTTTGGGCGCTCATGTCCTCCCCTAGCGCGCCTATGTCCTAGGGGCACATATAATTTTTTTCTCGAGATCAACATAGTTCATATAAGTCTTCATAGAATTTTTTGATTCTGGGCACACTCTTCTCAGGAGAAGAATGCATTCTATCTCCTATAATCAATTCAATCATAATAATATAGAACTAATTCGAAATAAATCAGGGACGCACCATTTGCGGTGGTGTTCATTTGCTGAAGCAATCATGGAAGGAGAGTATCATTAGACATCTCTCCCCAACACTATTTTTCTATGTCGAGAGATCACCCAAAAAACTTGTGTTTGGCATGAGATCACCCAAAAAACTCATTCTTGGCGTGAGATCACCTAAAAACTCACTCTTAGCATGATATCGCCCAAAAAATTTCTCTTCTACAACATTTTCTATCCTTTTCACTCTTTTACATTAGGTGCACACTTTCCTTTTACTACTTTTAAATAGTTTTGCACACTTTGCGAGTTTTCATAATACAGGACTTTGACTACTCTCTCACTCTTCTTTTGAAGGTCCTTCCTTAATATGCAACAAGAGCAACCCTACATTAAAAATTCAAGCACAACAACAAGTAAAAATCGGTGGATATGCTTTACCCCTAGGGTCACTTCCTCTTGTTTAGTTTCCATGCTTCATTTTATCACTTCACGCTTTCACTTATCTCTTCGACACGCTATCACCATCACATTCTATAGAACAAAAGGTACACATCCTATGTCTACTTTATGTTATCGAGTACCCACTCAATAACATAAAGGGCCAAATGTAGACACAAAATCATACACTTGGGCACATTTCTAGGTCCTAAAAGCATACTAACATTTACATGATTCCTAAGCGAGAAAACTAGTAATTGACATCTATCTTTGGCCTCTTTTCTATCTTTCTTTCTCTCTATTTGGTCTTACACACCCTACTATCGAATCGGGACTTTAATTTCTTATCTTATATGACTTTGGACACAAGCACTCAGCCGGGACGCTAGTTCCCGGATGTCCTCATCCCCTATTAGTGCTTCGACCCTTTTCTATCTTACTTGCTTCTTTTGTTTAACACTTGGTCATCTTATTTTCTTATGGGTTGGCCTTCCAATTGTCAATTATGAAATTCAACCAAGGGAATCATATAAATACATAGTTATGTGATCAAAATAGAGGACCAAGCTCTAAGCATACTATCCATCACCTAAGCTTGCATCCAAAGGCATCAAGCAATCAAAGGCATCCATCTAACATCCATATAAGGGATAACGGACTACATTTTTGCATACATAACATAGGAAGGGGAAGTTCATTTTATTCCATACACACATTTGCATCTATCTATAAAATCTAGCCCGCTTTATCCAATGCATCTTGTCTGAGGGCTTCCTAGGGCACATTTGTCACACACTCACAAGAACTACATGGAGTATGAGATGTAGTGTAGTGCTCGGTCGTAACTCCACTTAGTCGGGTGACCGTCGGGGTCAACCCGTCGGTTGACTCCCCATATGCATATTTTTTTTAGATTTGTTGTGGTTTTGTGGGTTCTATGGGTGAACATCTATTTCTAGAGAATTTAAGACATATTCGATGACCAGGGTGCAACATGTCATGAGAGACCAACAATGAATATAAATGACACTTGTGTGACATAGGAAAAATCATATCGTGATCATCTGCGCAATCACGAGTGCCTGATAGAGTTTTGTGGCACTTTTCCCTAGTCAGGCACCTTGGTCCAACCTTATCTATGAGCTTGACTTACGGAGACTTTACAACATAGTTCATTTCCTATTCAACAATTTTCCTAGTCTACACCAGAGTCCCGAATCAAGCACAAATCAGCTAAGTTTGTCCCTCTCTCTCTTGCACTTAGGGTTTCATATTTCATTAGCTTATTGCTTATGTCAAATTGTATCTAGAACCGTAATTCATTGTTTATCATGAGTTACTCTGCAATATTAGGGTTTTACAAAAATTCTATTTTTGTTAAATCAGCCACATGTTTATTTCAGCTATATGGTTTTAACCATATGTGGCCACCATTAGATCTAGTCTACCATCTTTGACCATATTTTGTTTTCTATTGTAACCTATTTTATTCTAAGGGTAAAAAATATATATGGTTGTAACTCCCTTGATTTGGAGGTTTTCAAATAATGCCCTGCCTTCTATATTTAAGAGAGTAATTACAGGTTGTAGAAAGTAATGTAGAATATATAAGAGACAAAATAGAATTGAGAATAATGAATTCAAATAACATTGTAATTGATTTATGATAATTCAAAGGAATTCTCTTCACTGGTATAGGATATTATAAATAATATCAATACTTTTATTTAATTATGTCTTAAATAAGGAGGGAAGTCAAGCTCTAGTGTAACCAAGGTAGGGCCCACTCGTAAGGGTTTGGTGATTTGATTTCTGATCTATTAGATAGTTTTATTTATGTTCGACATTCATTTAATTTATATATTTCAATTATGTGCAATTTTAATTCATTGTATTTCTCTGATTTCGTGTGTGTACTTTCAATTCATTATTTTGGAAGATTCAAATTTAGTTTAGTATTTCAATTCTTGTAATTTCTATTTATACAAGTGTGATTTACTATCAACATTTTATTTCTTATAGAATTTGTTTCCTATACGTAGTGTTTGGAATCTTAGTCTTCGAAAATGATTAACTTGTCACACATATAATGTTGACATCTTACCAAAGTATACAATATTGGGTTGAAAATTAATGAAGGTAGTATAATCAATTGTTGTCTAAATTTCTCGTTCATTAATCAAATTAATGCACTAGCTACTAAAGAAATTAGAAACTTAGAAAGATAGAGGGTTTATGTTACCTCGAGATGCTTGATGCTTGATATGGGCGTTGAATGAGGGATCCTTGTTGCGAGACATGCGAATAAGATAGACTAAAAATAAGATTTTGATTAGATAAATTGGGCGGGGTTGCCCGAAAAGCGGACCCAAGAAGTGTTAACTTCCTTGATGGATGTCAACCCCCGTTTTTAGACAAAAAATGACGTAAAATAAATGTATACTGATAATATGTAGAGACTAAAAAAGTATAGAATCTGAAAGCAATGTTAATTGATTTAGATATAAATATGATTAAAACAACTGAAAAGAAAATTTACAGTGCAGGTCGATGACGACCTGACTATGCGAAGACAGTCGATGGTGGCCCGAGGGTTAGATCAGAAAAATAAGAGAAATATGTAGATTGTGCATGATCAAAGTGTAATTTGGAAGCTATAAAAGTCTGGAAATGTTGAAGTCAACCTAGAGAGGAAATATGAAGGAATAAAAACCGGAGAGACAATAAGAAACAAAGGATTAAATTTGGGGATTGAAACCGGGACCGTGGTTTACGGCTGACGACCAGAGGGTAAACATGTTGATTTTGATGTGACTTGTGAGAGGATCTGGATGAGGATTAAAGCTGGAATAAAGGTAAGCACATGCAAGAGACCATGAATGGCTCTGAAACAAAAGTAAAGGCTACCCGATGATGATTTGTGAGGGTAACAATTCCGTGATGGATTGATGAAGTCGAGGAAGGTAAACGAGATGATCAACCTGTAAGAAGCGAGTCACGAGAAAGAAGTTGATGACGAAGTTGTGAGTTTTGTTGTTGATGATCTAGACCAAAGGTTAGATGTGAAAAATACAAGATAATATGATAAAGATGATTAAAGTTATGTAAAATAGTTACAATCTCAAAAAAAAACTGATCTCGATTGATGCATGCACATTGTAAGGAGGTGTAATGGCTTTGGAACATTCGGGCATAAAAGATTTGCGTAGGTTGCGAAAAGTTCTTTGCACTTGATTTTCTGATGATGAAAGGAAAGGAATATATAGACACCAAATTTGGGTCTTACGATGCCCCGTGCTCCGCATCTCGTCTTGTAACCTACCCCTACCTCACCATCTAAACCTTACACACTTAATTATTTATTAATTACCTTATAATTAATAAATCCACATCTCCAACCCTGCCACCTCACCTCGCCACCTCACCATGACCTAGCCCTAACCCTAAACTAACCTAATTAAGACCTATAACTTGGTCCAGACCCACACCCATGACTCATCACCCCTCACCCGCACCAAAATGAACCTAATAATGACTTGACCAAGCCCACAACTGACCCCTCAGGAGAAAAGGAGGGAAAGTTGGCTATTTTACTAAAAATAGCCAACTTTGACCTAACCAACATCGGTCCCTACACGACCAACGCATCGGTTAGGTAACCGCCATCGGTTCCCTATAAATGACCTCCCCCAACCAAAACCGAGGATCGGAATTCATTCGAGAGAGAGATAAGTGAGAGAGAGAGAAGAGGTAAGAGAGGAGTATTGAGCCCAGAGGACTGTGAATCGAGCAACGAGATCACTGTCACACTCATCCAAACATTGGGAGAGTGAGGATAGCTTCATCGCCTTACTTCCGATCTTACGGATCATCCCAACTAAGCCTTGCTTTCGTGCATCGAAACTAGTAAGTAGTCTCTTTTATTACCTTGTATGCTTCAGACACTACTTTGCGAACTTTTGATTCATAGTGATTATAAGCTCACTCCTGGATCTACCACCCGACATCACCCGCACCTAACCTTCATTCATCCATCTTTATATTGCCCCAAAGACAGGCCTTTCTCACTCTTTGAGTCTTCTCATCACCCTACTACTCCCCTCAAGACCTTCTAAACCCCATAACCACCTTACAACCAACCTCCATTTAAAAGCCCCTAAATGACGCCCCTACCGATATCGGTTATCCCCTCTAAGTTGGCGGTTTTATAACCACGATCGGTTATCCGGTGGCGGGCATCGGTCCATGTGACTTATACCAAAAACCAACCTTTCACCTATTTACCTCCAAACAATCTCATATCTAGCTTGTCTACATCCCTTTAACTTGATCAAGAATGTATCGATAACCGGTGACCAAACAAACAACATGACATTTTATTATTGGTAGTTTAGTCTCTATTGCTTTTAGTAACGAGGTACCTAAATCATGATTTATGATAGCTTCTTTATTATCATTTGCATTAATTTGTATTAAAGGGCTGACCACCTTCGAAAGGAAGTCTAATATTTCACGGGCCCCAAGGCGGTTCCTCACTTATTGTTTAACGAAAATCTGGTGGTCTTGCATTCTTATTTACAAGTAGTCCTTCCTAGACAAAAAGGAGCTCTTCACATCGGCTCGATCTCTCTACGGACACGCACACCTTCCCGACACTCAGATTGTATTCCTCCTAGCCCTAACCCTTATATGTTTCTCAAGAGAATGAAAAGATAGAAATAACTCTATTACGGAACAAAATTCGTGGTGAAAGGAATAAACCAATTTTATAGGGTAAACGGCACTAGGGTGGGTCACCCCGATTCGAGGAAAGTTTCCCCAATAGGAAGATTTTTGTCTTTTTAGCATGATTTTGGTTTGTTTTAAGGGTTGGCTAAATGCTTTAAAGAATTAGGCGGGAAGAGGTTGTTTTAGGATGAGGTGTAGGTGAGTTGGAGATAAGGATAGGTTAGAAAAAGCATGGGGATGCATAAGATATATATTTGGAATGAAAGCATTCCAAAATAGAAGCTAGTTAGGGCATGTGGATGTGGGTACCCATTAATTAATTAATAAAAGGGAATTAATTAATTAATGTAAATTAATAAAGATCAAATGATTAATTAATTAATTAATGGGACTTAATTAATTAATGTTAATTGATGAGGATTGGATAATGATAGGATAAATGGGCATTTAATTAATTAATAAGGATGAATTAATTAAATTTAAAGAGGGCATTTGATTAAATAGGGAGGATGAATAATAAAATATGTGCACGTGAGACGAAGAGGATATAGATACCAAAATTAGGTGTCTACATCAATAAACCAAGTGGTTACCCCTCTGGGTCTATTTGATAGGTTACACATGATCAATGGCTACACCAATTTAATCGGTGAATTTATTTTACTACCACCTCCTCCATGTTGCCATGTGACAAAATTTGTTCAACTTCTTCTATGTTATAAATCACTTCCACCAACTACTAACAGATCTTCTTTATGTACCGAGATACCCTCAAGTTGTGGGAATGTTGTGATGGTCACAAATTTCATCATTTTGCCTTAGGTGGTTACAAATTTTAATGCATAATCTAATGAGATGCAAGGTGGTTACAAAGTTTTGTGTCTGTGTTGGTATAATCCTCCTTAGAGGGGTTCTTTGGTTCCCAAACCCGGGTTTTCTTTCTTATGATATCCTTATTATAACTATATTTATTATTTTTACTTTAATAAGTGAAGGATTTGTTTTGTTTTTTTCAGATGTTGTTTATGTGGTATTCTGGTGAAAAATTCCATGTTTATAACTACCGGATCTGATATAATTTAAATTCCCTTTCCTAACATAAGTACACATCTTTCATAGTTGATGTTGTTTAGTATTATATATTGGGGCTTAAATGCCCCTATATATGTATGTACAATGTGGAAGCATGTATAAGGCACCAAAATTGTTTGACAAAATACCTTATAACAATGTGGTTTTATGGAATACTATGATTGCAAGATACACACAAATTAGTGTTTTTGACAAGGCTTTAAGATTTTCGAAGAAATTCCTCAAATAAATGTTGTCTCATAGAATATGATGATTATTGTATACATAAAAATGGTTTGTTCAAATGGTCTTGTAAATGTTTAAGCTAATTCCATTGGCAAGTATAAAGCCATACTCCATGAGCTTTTTCAACATCCTCTCGTGTGTGCCTAATTGAGATCCTTACAACAAGGAATGGACATCCATATAAACATAATTGGAAGGAAAATCTTGTTAGATGTTGTGATTACAGTGTCATCTATTTTCTTACTTTTCTTACCAACAATCATTGTGATATTCCAAATCACCCTTTTGTGCATGTTTGCACTTGTAAGGAGGGCTACAACAACTTTGTAGAGTTGCCATTGGTCAATCCTCCTCTCATATGATGTACTTTTCTGACATAATTTGGAGTTGTTCCCTTGCAATTTATTATGCAATGGAGGATTTAAGAAGAGGATTTTCCCAATTGGTAATGTATGAAGTTATGTCTGCATTGTAATGAAACCAATCAAATTTAAACAAAATTAAGTGCTTATGCTCCCAACCAAAATAATACAATAAGTAGATATACACTTGTTCTTCCTCCATTTGTACATACATAATCGTGAAATGTTAGCAACATGGAATGACATGTGATAGATGGGTGAAGCATAGAAATAACAAATAACAAATACTTGTGATCTGGAAAATCTTGAAGAGGTAGAGGAAGTTGAGATTTTTTAGGTATCCTCTATCAAAACATTGAACGATCCCAATCCCAAAAATATGGCAATTTAAAATTTTGAGTGCAAATGACACCATATAATATTTTATTTCACATACTCATTAATTTTTAATTTTTATGCTATGTGCATCGAATTACGACAATGCCCACTCATTACTTATCTCTCATGTCTTTTTAGAATGGGTAGAGGGGCTTTATATCAATAATCCCCAAATTGGCTCACTAGCTATATGGAATAACTAAAAGTTTACTAGAGCATTGGAACCTTACATTTTGAAAATTTGAAAGCAACACAATTTTATCTTAGTGAAATAACATTCATGATGTTAAAGGTTCCCATCAAAACTCAGTTTCCCTTTGAGAAAAAATCTTGTATTTTCTGTGCGAACTTTTAAGGGTGTTTGTAATGCATGTAACCAATTTTTCCCTTGTTATAGCCTCTCCCAAGTGGATATTAATCTTTCTTGGAAAAGACATGACATTTCATGTTGGGATTTGATCTTAGGTCAATTAACTTGTAAATGTAAACTACATCCACACCAAAACATCAAACCAGGGTGTTTGGTAAGGCACTTAAAGCTTTTTGACTTGTTAACACCAAACCCAAAGTGTTTGATAAGGAGCATACAAAATATTGACTTGTTATAGCCTCTCTAAAGTGGAGATTTAAACTTTCTTCACATATAAACTTACAAATTTTTCACTTAGTATAGCCTCTCTCAAACAAAGGTTCAAACTTGCATGCATTTCTTGAATTGGGTGACACTGTAATGGAATTGCCCTCTCACTAACATATTGGTTGATTGGTTGTGGGTTAAGTATGTTTGTTAACTTGCTACACGAGTTAGACATGCCTTTTCGATGTATCTTAGAATTGCTTCTACCACTATAAATTTGCATTCAATCATAAAATCATTCCCGCATTGGTTGGTTGGTTGTCATGGTCTACGGTAACAAATAAACCCCAATATATTGTGATCCTTATGCTATTAGGGGTGAGACCACAATAAAAGTGACCTCTCACTAACATAATCGTTGATTGTATGTGAGTTAAGTATGTTTGTTGCCTTGCTACCCAGGTTGGATATGCCTCTTCAATACATCTTAGAATTATATCTACAACCTTAAAAAACACTCTTCAATCAACACACTAATCCCATATTAGTTGGTTGGTTTGGCATGTTCAACCATTATCACCATGATCAAGTATGGGTCCCAATCAAAATTTAGTGTAACTCAAATTTATAATTTTAAATCAATTCAAAATATGTCTTTCCCTCCAATTCAACACTAAAAAAAAAAATATATAAAAAATATTGAACTATGTGCTGGTGAAAAAATCAAGATCTCACATTATATTTAAATTGATTTGGTGGGCCCCTAACTTAGGGTGCACCACTACTAGCTCCTCTGCCCCCTAAACATAATGTGCTAACATACTTATTGAAAGCAACATTCTCAGTAACATGCTTATTGCATGAAAGCCACATTCACTAACATAATAATTGATTGGTTGAAGGATAAAGAAATTGGTACCTAAGTGGGATATATATTCGTAGGTTAGTAGTGTTTTACTTCGGAAGAGGCATCAACCTTGCAGAGGAGAGGAGAGGAGAGAAAATTTATTCTGGTGAAGGGCCTCATTGGACAGGTATGTTTTAAGCAGATTTAGTGGTTTTCTTAGTTTTAGAATTAGTGGTTTTCTTACCCTTGCTCGTGGTATTTTGTTTTTCTGCGAACGAGCCCACCTTTTTATTTTCGGCACCCCTACGAGTATTTTCTTTGGGGTTTTCTGTAAGCAATTTTTAGGCACTGCAATTTCTACTTATGTATATAACATGTATCATGTATTAGTACACCTTGCTCTGATTATTTAATTTGTTTCTGGATATGTAATATGTATTTCTATTTTGTTTTACTCTGATATGAACCCACATCTTTGATACGTGGGATTATTTGCTTTGGGGTTTTCTGTAAGTAACTTCTGGGCACTTGCCTATACATAATGCCCTACATCTTGTTTCCTGCATCTCATTGTTTGCTGTTGGGTTATTCTGTGAGTAACTTCTGGGTGTTATATATATGTAGTCTATCTTGGCTTGCATATTTTGCTTTTCTGTGAATGTGGACGAATCCACATTTTTACCCAAATGGGTGTTTTCTATTGGGATTTTCTGCAAGTAACTTGTAGGCGTTTGTATATATGAAGTGCACGTCAGATCTGCAGTTTGTGTAAGTGCTGTTAGGATTAGATTAGCTGTAATTTAATGAGTAAATATACGGTGGTTTGGATAGAGTCTTTCTTATAAAAACGTATATCCCTGTTTGAACTGGTAAAATATGTCAAACGCCCACTTCTGGTGTGATTTTGCTTGTGTGTTTAAGACATCTCAAGGTGATGTCACTGAGTAGTCATTATAGTAATGATATTTTACCTCATGTATTTAATAATAATAAGCTTGAGTGGCCTGGATTCCAGAAGAACTGGCATGCTGGTATTGATAAATACGGGAGGAAGCAAACATGCGTTGGAAAACGAACATGCAATAGAGGCCCTTGTTATTCATAGTTGTGTCGAGGGTGATAGAAGAGACCAAAAAATTGGTGAGGAGGGGGTTAAGTATATTTGTTGCGACTCTGTAACTTTGAAGTAAAGGTGGATGAGGAAATGAAAAAATTGACAAGAAAGGGACAAGCCATATTCATTAGGTGAAAAGTGAAAACAAGAAGTGAAGAAAAATTTGAAGGCTTGAACATATCCCGAATGACTCTAGCAAACACACAAAATTGGTGGAAAAGTTAAGATGTCAAGGAAAAAGGATGTGAGTGGGACATGTACAAGGGATCATGCCACAGAAAATAGAATAAAAGGAAAAATTACAAATATAGAGAAAAATAATGAGAAGCAAGCGATGGATTATACTCCCGATTTTTTAACCCTTCTGAATGGATCTGAATTTCCTAATCTGGTAACTATGGTTTAGATCCTATCAATTTAGAATTGAATATACAAAAACAACAATACAAACTTCGGAGATTATGTAACCCCAAATAAATTTGTTTGAGATATTTGTGAGTATAATGTGTTTGGTTTCAAGTGCTTTAATGAGAAACTAGCCTTGGGGGAACTTTTATCTCTTGGTTTTTGATGAGTTTCACATTCCACACATTCTTCCCATTAATATTCATGGTTGTATACCTATCTAAAGTTATGGTTCCTTTGTTGGCATAATTTGTTGCTACTGTGTGTATTCTTGTGTAGATAGGAGTTGATTTCCATTCTAACTATCCTTCCAAAACCTGACATTTTCCATTTCCTATTTTTGAAGTGAGTTTTTGAGTGTGTTGATTCCCTTTATGACGTGTTTTGTAACAGCTGAAAGAGGGAGCTTCTAGGAGTCTTGAGTTTCTCTATGTAGGGGTTGATGTGGTATTTTTGGCTGGTAAGAGTGGTGCAAGACTTGATATCCTGTTGTGTTAACGTCAAGGCAAGCTTGATGGCAAAAACATGAATTAAAAGTCGTATATATTTGATATATAGGCCTCCCTTGTGTTTTGGCATGTTGATGGTTTTCCATGCAACCAAAGATTGTTTGAAGGTGTTATCATTGCCTTCCCGTATAATTTTTTGTTGGATTGATATTAATTCTCCTTCCATTTTGGTACTGTAATTTGAAGAAGAGTCATGATATGAATGGATACCACCTAGAGGATGGCCCTCACTTCTTGTGTTCTCTGAGCAAGAGTTAGCAATTTAGCAGTCCAATGAGACAAATTCAAATCCATTAATTTCTGATTCTTTCCCAAAGTGCTGTATTGCATTTCCAAGGTATTGGAAATCCCAAATAATTCATTGGCATTGTTCCTTCTATCAATCCCAGTATTTGTATGATTTCTGTTGTCCATCTTTGGTTGATGTAATGTATCGTTGTTCTTGCATAATTTGTTGCAGCTCTGTGCATTTTGGGCAGATAGGGGTGGATTTTCATTCGAACTATCCTTATAAATTTGATTGTTTCCTATCTTCCTAGCAAGAGTATTTTGGAGTTTGTTTATTCCCTTTTTGACTTGATTTGCGCCATCTTGGGGTTGATGTGATAATCTTGGTGGACAATAGTGGCTCAAGACGTGTGATCCTGTGATGTTATCCTTGAGGCAAGCTTGATGGAAAAAGCTTTGATTAAAAAGTCCTATACTTCTGATATTTAGGCCTGTTTAGTGTTTTGGCATGTTCATGGTTTTCGTGCAACCAGAGAATGTTTGATGGGTAATTGTTGTCTTGCCATTTGGATTGATATCAAAATCTCTTCCACTATTGCTAGAATTTGAAGAAGAGCCATGAGTGAATTGGCACCGCCTGGATGACATCCCTCATTGATTGTGTTCTCTGGTCGAGAGTTAGCCATTTGGTAGTCCAATGAGACACATTGACATCCATTTTTTTTGTTTCTTTCCCAAATTGGTTCATTGCATTTCTAGGATGTTGGAAACCTGTAATCCCGTAAGTAATTGGCATTGTTCCTTCTTTGAATCCCAATATTTATAGGATTTCCTCTTTCCTGCCTTGTTTGATGTTAGTTTAAAAAACCTTTGATTTCCCTTTTAATATTTGCTGTCCTGAGGCTATCTGGTATTCGTGTTACACAGTACAAAGCTTTTCATCTTCGTCTGGCCTTAATTTTGAGAGCAATATAGTATTATATGCAAATGGATAACAAGACTGGTGCTGCAGGACACCCTTGAAATTTCCCCATTAGGATGAACAGGTGGGGACTAAGGGGGTCCCGTTGTCTTTAGACTTCTTGTCAGTTTAAATAGGTTCCATTTGTTCTTATTTATTGTGACTTAATATGGAGTCCTAAAATAACTTTAAATCCATCTTATCACCTGAAAATTGAATCCAAAAGCTTCCAGTGTCTTTGTTATACTGTCTCAATTGCATCTATAGAAAGCCATAGACATGCCAGACATCAAAATTATGTCGGGTCTCTGCTGGCTTTTAGAGTGCTCTTGAATGGCAATAATGTTGTTGGTTATTTGACATCCTGTGACAAAAGTCATTTGATTATTTGAAACTAGCCTGAGTAGTAATGTTTTCACTTTTATCCATCCTGCTATGGTTTTAAAAATGATTTTATAAACCATATTGCAAAGATCGATGGGTCTGTACTGGGCCTTCATATTCAGATTTTGTGATATTGGAGATTAGGGCAAGCTTTTGGTGCTGAGTTAACGTTTTTTGTTTCTTTTGGATTCTTCAACCATCTTCAAAAGATCTTGTTATAAGCTTCCCGAAATTGCTGATTGAACAGTGTGAGATTTCATTAGGTTGTAGAGACTTGTCTTCATTGAAGGGGAAGGCAAGAATAGTTTTGAGTTGGGGAGTTCTTTGCAGGTGAGCTGTTGGAAGAACTCAATTGCATGGGATATATTTTCCTGGGGAGTTTAAAGAATTTGTTTTTGTGCTGTCCCGATTTTAGTTATTGAATTCAAGCATTTTCTATTCAAAACATATTTGTGGAAGTATTTGGCTTTAGAATCTCCCAAGGAGAATCGGTTTTCCTTTGATATCTACCTCCAATAGTGTTCCTCCATGCTTTGTAACATAATTCTTCTATGAGCTTCTGTTCTCGCCTTGCCATTTCTTGGATGGATTCATTTTCTTGATTGCATTTGTGGGGTGAGCAAAAATGTTGCTAAAAACAAATGTGTTCCATTATCTCATTTTCTTTTTCAGGATCTCAAGCTTAGAAGCGAATTTGGACATTGAGTAGCCTATTATGTGATTTCCTTCATTCCACCATTGCTAAACTTTGCTATGAAATTCAAGATTGCGAGTCATATACTTTCAAATCTGAATTGCGTGGATGTTCTGACTTTTTCAGGCAAAAAGACCAACATTATTCTTGCATTGTGTTATAATTGCGTTCTGACCCAATTGGAAGATTTTATAATCTGGTCCAATTTTCCTGCATTATACTGATTTCCTTTCCTTCTGTTGGTCTAGGTTTATGTGCCTTGAGCAAAGTCTATAAGTATATCAAGAAAACCATCAGTCTCAATCAAATCAATGAAACTGAAAGCATTAACTTACCAGCTATTGAATAAATTAAATTCAAATGAGTGAAAATTCCTCACAAGGACTAGCTTATCCTGTTTTTGTCCGAGGGCCCAAGTTATGATTTGTTACAAAAAGACTATTCTCTTGTCATAAGTGTTTGCCACTATGAATTTTTTCTGTATTTGGTGAGAGTATTAACTTCCCAAAGGGAGGGTGGAGTGGGAGTGGGAAGTATACCTTGAAGGGTCCCATTTACTGGGGTGCCTATCACTCTTGTATCCCACAATAACCTAAATATTATTTGGACTGGCTCATGATTTTGTGCTTGTGTTGGTATTATCCTCCTTAGAGGGGTTCTTTGGTTCGCAAACCTGGGTTTGTCTTTCCTGTGATATCCTTCTTGTAGCTGTATTTATTATTTCTGCTTTAATAGCTGAAGGATTCGTTTTGTTTTGCAGATGCTGTTTATGTGGGATTTCATACATATAAATTTGTGGATACGAGATCTTTGTGTGACTGCTTTCATTCTTCTCTTAACCCTTTGTTGTTGCTGGCTACTAGTGGAGGACTAGAACTTCACGTCTCACACTTCTTCAAGTCATGTGTCCATTAGGTCTGTTTTTACTGCATAGACAACTTATCCTTATTGAAGTTTTCTGGTATGCTGGTCACAAATTCCATGTTTGTAACTACCGGATCTGATATAATTTAAATTCCCTTTCCTAACATAAGTCCATTGATATGAATCCTCAAACTGAGGTGTTGGTTATTTGGTGGTCTTGCTTGCTTATGGTTGGTTTGTGTCTTCTGTTTGTCCTTGTGCTATTTTGTGAGTACCTCTCTCTTTCTTGCTGTGCTGGTGGATTGCTTACATGTTTTTTTCCTAATGATGAATTTTAGGGGACAAACCCTTGTGAGTTGTCCATGTTCATGGTAGGTTCTGAATCTGAAGCACATGTTTTCATATTCAATTTCTCCAATTTCAAACAAGATCTTGTTAGGCAATGATTGTTATAGATCTATGTTAACAGAAAACCTTGAGTGGTTCAACATACCTGGTTGTTTTTTGAACTCAGATGTTGTGATATATTTGCCTATGGCCCCTCCAAATTTTCTTAGTGTTATTCCTTCTTAGTAGTCACTAAGGAGAAGGGCTAGTCTGACCCACATTGGCATTTTGCTTGTGAATAAATCTGATTTATTAATTATTCATGGTCCTCCTTTGAATTCCTGATTTGTTTCTTGTTTTCTCCCATTTTCGGACAAAATGAGTTTCATATGGAGCATCCATTAACTTTTTTGGTGGGAAAAGACGTCAATGATAAAGCCATGTAAGTTTTTCATGCTCATTTGTTTGGCTCCTAAACAATAGCTGATCAAAAGTTTGGATTTTGATTGGACAATTGTCACTATGAGTGGAGGCCACAAACCCCTCTTGGACACAAAGTGAAGGACAAGTAGGTTTGGAGGAAGAAAGGAGGATTAGATATGTGTGTTGGATTTGAAAATGGTTGATTTTTGTTGAAGATGGTGAGGTTAGGGTATGCTAGGTTGCCTCACTGAGCTGCACTGAATAATATAATTATCTGTGTGCAACAACATAATGTGCTGCATCGCTGATGACTCCTTGCACCACATTTACTTCATCCCACATCCCACACAACTTCCAAAATGCCACATTAATAACTAGTGTTAATCCCCAATACATATATTGATTTAAAAAAACAGTCCCACAAGAAGAAGAAACTAAGAAGTTCAGTACTGGCATGTTTTTCCCATTTTTCTCTCAAAGCCTTTTTTGAAACATAGTCTCATTTATTTCTTAAATTTTAACTACAAAGTTTCATATAAATATCATTGATTTTGAACTATTATTAGTTTGTTATTGATTGTTCCCTTTTTTCTTTTAAAGCAACTTTAAACATATTTCTGTCTTGTTTCTTCAAATTTGAAATGCAAAATTTCATTAACATGTCATTGGATTTGAACCATTCCATTTCCCATTTTCATGACAATTCCACCATAAAATGTTTGGGTGGTGAGGTTCTACATAGGCCTTAAAGGCTTAAAGCAATTTACATTTTTACTTCCATAGTTTTCTTGTATTTAGTGTAATTAAACATCTGTTCAGGACTCTTAGTAGTTAATGCTCCTCATTTATTCTAATTTTTCCACTTAGCAGGGACTTGGAGGATCAAATGAATAATATGGAAAAAGCAAAGAATCTAAATAGTTGGAAGCTCATAACAACATTGAAAAAGAAAAACTTGAAGATGACAAGAGGGACACATGTGCTCTCCGTCAATTAATTTCACCCACACAGAGTTGTTTCATGATACTGCGTCGAAAATTTTCATCATTGTTTATTCTCGTGTCGAAAACTAAACTAAAAATACATTTATTCAACGCTCGGGTTCAAATAGTTACATATAATTTGGGTTATAACTTGTGCTAGAAACTAATACAAATACCACTTGAGCTCGAAAAATTAAATTAGAGAAAGGGGATGACAAGGAAAGTAGAAAAAACATTTAAATCCCTTATAAAAAATCAGTCGTTAATCATTTAAGAAATAGAATATTTAAATGGGCAAACTTGAATGTAAATGATAAAAACAAGAATTGCCATAGTTTATAAGGCATGAATCGTGTTAAAATTAACTTGAAAATTGGTTTAGAAAAGATTGTTGTGGCTCATCATTTAATTTGAGTTGATATAAACTTTTCCAGTTTCTGTTTCATATATTTTTCAGATTTTTAATGTAAATTTTCTATTTTCTTAAAATGATGGTTTAATGGCTACTACCATTTTTATGCTTCATCTTTTACTAATGTTTTTTATCCTCTTCTAATTGTGGATTTTTGTAGTGAAGCAAGACTTGATTGTGAAAAAGATTTGTTTTTTTTGTACAATGGGGTTACTGGAGTCTTATACGCGACCAAATGCCATTAATATAACTAATAGGAACATAGATTTAAACACGAAAAATGAAAAATAAAGCCATGATTGATAATTTAGTTTCTGAAATAACATATGTTTAAAATCTCTTCAGTGGTAGATTAAAACCTCGCTGAAATAACCTGATGTGAGCTCATAACAACTTTGAAAATAAAAACTTGAAGATGAGTAAAAAGAGAACAAAAGGAGTGATTTTTCAAAATCATATTGAAAAGTAAAAGGTTTTGATCTATTTGTTTTAAGATATTTTGAACATATGTTATTTTTAAACTAAATTATCAATATGATGGGTTTATTTTTTTTCATTATCTATTCATCTATGTTCTTGATTATTACATTAATGATTCAATTTGTGTTATAGGTGAAGGAGATAGATACAAATACTTCAGAGTGACAAAATTGTAATTAGAGATTGAGGATGACAAAACATTTAAAAAAATGAAATAAATAAAAAATGGGAGCAATTAGATAGTCATTTTAAGAAGCTAGAAGATTTACTTGAAATGGTCTGAAAGAAACGATTGAGGAACTAGAAAGTTGTAATAGCAAGACATGAATCAACAGAAATTAAATGAAAAAGTACAAGATGTTAGAAAATCAATTTTAGAATCGATTTTAAGATGAGCGTTTCAATATAAACTATGATTTTCTCGATTTTTATATATTTACATTCAAATTTGTATTGTAAATGTTCGAATAGAAAGTGTTCACTATAGTGACGGAGTAGAGTTTATGAGGGATGTTAAAGGTTATTTTAACTACTCTTCATCTTTTTACTATTTGTATTGACTTGGGAGTTTATTGTGGATTTTGGGTAGTGAGACAAGACTTTACTGTGAAAAAGAATTTGTTTGTATTGTAGACAATTTCTTTTTGAAAACCCATTCATACATGGTCTTATTTGCATTAGAAGTGAATGTATTTTTAGTTATTGTATTTGTTACGAGGATTAATGAAACAATTGATGGTTTTCGGCTGGGCTTGATGAAACAATGATGTGTGGGTGAAACTAATTGAATGGGAGCACGTGTCCTTTGTAATGAGTAAAAATCTGACAAAAGGCGATTTTTCAAAGTTATATATATACAAAGAGGATAAATGGGGAGTGTTTTTAATTTGTTTTAGAATGTTCAATGTTAATATTCTTACATTCAAAGTCATTGATATCATTTGTATTTTTTTCCAATTCTTAGTTGTATTTATTTTAAATGTCTAGGCCCATCTATTAAATTTATTAGATTTCAGATTTAGGTGAAGGATTAATCTATTTTTCTTCATAATTGTGTTTCAGATTTAGCTAAATATTGTTTGTTTTGGATTTGTTTTAAACTTTTAAATATAAAGATTTGTATCTCTATTTTCACACAGTAGAGATAGACATTACATATGTTAGTGTTCTGCTTATGCATGCAATGTTCTGCTTAGAGATTACTCTTTCCTTTCGTCATGTAACAATCAGAAAGCACTTGATTTGTGGTTAGTGGTTCTGATTTAACAGTTGGCAGTGAGGAAGTACATGATTTGCTAGTGGTTAGAATGGATTGATAGATGAAACATGGTCTTTTAAAAGTGTACCTTTTCCTTGATTTGTTTATTTCCAAGAAGGGAGCTCTTGGTTTGGATGTTGGTGAATAGGAAGGTTTTCACTACAGTGGCAAGAAGTTATGGTTGTGCACTAGATCCTATTTTTTATTGTTAGATCTGCTGGGATCGGCAGAGTTGTCCAACAACTTGGGATTCCCTTTTATGTTCTTGCTTGTAAGTAACTTTCTTGTGATAAGATTGGTCATTTAGTGCCCCGTGTCACGTGGACTGATTTTCTTTTACTGAAATTATCCATGTTTCAGTGGAAGATGGTCATTTAGCAATTAAGTGCACTTCATTTTACTAGTTGGTAAGTATTTGTTATTTTCATCCTAGGACTTAAGGGGTGTTTCCAAGGGAGAGAATATTGTTTTTCTCATACTAATTGTTCCCCATAGACTTTCAAAAATAGATTTTTTTCTTGTTTTTAGTTATTCCCCATAGACTTTGGAAAATAACAAAGAGTAATACTAAACTTCTAACTAGTTGTAGTTCTAAAAGGTGTAAAGAATACACCAACATCTCATGCCATTGGACATTACTAAATAGACAAACACTTGTATTAAATCGTTGCAGGGTATTTTATAAAAAAACGTTAAGAGCAATTTGGAGTAATAAACATTTCAAGGATACAAGTGTTGTCTACAAAAATGTCCTCAAAGAAAAGGGAAAGCCAATAACATACTTGGGTAAATATAAAAGGGGAAAAAAGCTCTCCTTGGAATATTGCTTTTCTTTTTATAGAGGTAGTAAAGATTGCCAAAAGTCTCTCCTTGGAATATTGGTTTTATTTCATTGAGCCAACAAAGATTTTTCATGAATTATCCGGTTGGCATCATCATTATGCCCACGAATCTTGTTGGCTCAATTATTTATTCACCCATGTTCTTAATTTTTGAGGTCGCGATAGCTCCCATGAAACCTTGTGTGGGATTTCCTCCAAAGGGATTTTATTCTAGTTGGTATATGTATTTTGAGATGACATTTATTTCCCTTTTTTGGTTGGAAAGAAGGTTTGATTCCCATTTTATTGGGCACAGATATAGAGGAATTATAAGCATGTCCCATGTGATGGGTGTTTTCCTTGTAGATACTTCCCAAAAGATGAGGTATATTGATGGGAGGAGACCATGGCCACCTCCTTGGGTGGTATAAAACCCTTTGGTACCAAAATCAGAACCTAGAGATCAGATTTGACCAAAAGTTGGAATTTCTTGGGGGAATGTAAACATTAGCAGAAAAAAATCTCATAAATGGATGCAATTTCTCATAGTACAGTATGAAACTTTAAGTTTACAATGAAGACTGTTAATTCAATAGACTGAATTGCACTACTCTTCACACATCACCTCCACCACTGCTATCAGACATATTAGTTAATTCTCAATCACACACACATAAGCTAATCTTAAAAAAATGTACTCATTTGTCATTTCTATTCGTACAAGGGCTGACCTTACAAATATTTAATTAAAGTTGGACTTTAATGTCCGCCCCCCCCCATAGTTAGATTAGGAGTTGTCACCCTTCATCTAATGAAAGTTGGTAGAAACTGGTAGGATGATTTAGAATTCTTTATATTAAGGTTCTAGGTTATTGATTTTTGATGTCTTCTATTAAGATCCTTGCAGAAGCAAGTTTTTTTGGGAAAATGCTAACAGATATTCATTTCTTTAATAGATATTGGGGTTCCAGTGAGTCCAAATGGGAATTGTAAGCTTTTTTTGGGTAAGTATATTGTCTAAATCGTATTAAGAGATCATGTAGTTACAACCATGAAGCTGGAATTTGTTTTATAAAGTGTTTTCAAGTGAAAAGGGCCTACTTGTGTGGGGATTCAACGTGATATGTGGGAATTCTATAAAACTTTGAAGTTGATAATTGCTTTCTGTTGTGTCCCTTCTTTTTTGTTGTTTCTTGTTGATTTAAGTTCCTTCTGCCCTAAATGCCTCAAATTGTCTTGATAATATATTGTTAATGTGGTCAACTCAATGGTTTGGTGTTTTGTATTTCAGGTTGACACATGAACTCGGTTTCCAATAGCAAGAACTTATGCTTGTGGCATTTGATCATATTTTTGATGCTTAGATCTGCTTGGATTGCAAGAGTAGTCCAACAACTTGGGATTCCTTTTTTATGTCATTTCTTGCAAATAACTTTCTTTTTGCTGAAATTATCCTCTTTTAAGTTGAAGACAAAGACAGTCCTTTAGCAATTTGCTGCTCTCCATTTTACTAGTTGGTAAGTATTTGCTAAGAGTTCATCTGATATATTAAGTTTGGGATTGAGGTCACAGACATGAAACTGACAGCTGTTTTAAATTATGGCGGCTGTGATATCGTTTTTATGTGCAGTTCCCTAGCAATTTAGTGCTTTTCTTTTTAGTTAATAATTATTTGGTCAGATCTCATCCAGTATATTATAATTGGTTGACGTTGAAGTCATGGAAGATGGCAAATTGGCAGCTGTTTTTAATGATTCAAATCTTTATTTAAGATTAAAGGGTAGGAAATGACAGTAAATATGTGATACGTCTTAAAGTCTATTTTTTCTGTAAACTAAAGTCCAATTACCATCATTGTGACCTTGACTCACAACCCAAATAGAGGAAAATTTGATGGCAAGAGCCTTAGCTTCATTGTTTGTAGTCTTGCCAAGACCCTGCAATTGCCAGAAGAGGACTGTCCCATTATGGTTTCTGCAAACAACTCCCATTCCAGCTCTACTTGGGTTGTCTTTGGCAGCTCCGTCTGTGTTTATTTTTATCCAACCGTCTGGGGGCGTTTTCCATCTTATAGTGTTCTGCTCCCTTTGCATATCCGTTTCCTCCTCATTCTCCCTTTTATTTATTTGGGTATCTATTTTAGTGTATGCCATAACTGTTTCCGTGACTTTGCTCCAGATGACTTGCCAAACAATGTCAACAGAAGAGAAATTTTCACGAAATATTCTACCATTCCGCTCTAACCAAATTTGCCACCAAATAAAAATTAATCCCAGCTTCCATCCAAGTTGGAGAGCTTCAGATTTAAATTTTCTTCTCTTCCATTTTTCCCAAATGTTATTGCGGTCCAAATCACTTTTATCTCTGATTTTGAAAGCAAGGAACCATCTCTCCCATATCTGCAGATGTTTCCTCCGAGTAAATTTGTAGTTATGAAGCTGACAATCGTTGCCAAGTAATTTCTTAATTTCTTGAATTGCTTAAATTTGTAGTTATGAAGCTGACAATCGTTGAAGTAATTTTCAATCCAGCCTCTAGTTTCCATTGATCCAGCCTCTAGTTTCCATGGCGATTTTCACTTGTTGAAGTTCAGGAAATTCTGCAATAATGGGTGGATTCTGATCCCAAGAATCTGTCCAAAAACGTGCCTTGTCTCCTCTTCCAACTTTCCAAAACAGCCCATCTTTCACCACTTGGGAGCCAATCTTTAAACCCTGTCACATAAGGGAGCCACTACCAGTTGAGGGAAGATGAATCACCTCATTCAAATTCTCCAGATCCAAGTATTTACTTGTAAGAACTCTGCTAAAAAGGGAAGTAGGTTTGGATATCCATTGCCAATATAATTTTCCAGCCAACGCTTTGTTCAGTTCTGATTTTCTAATATTTAGCCCTCCTCTTAGCTTGGACTGGGTTACTTTCTCCCAACTAACAAGAGCCCATTTTCTCTCCTCTTTTGCTCCACTCCATAAAAATTTCCTTGCCAATTTATCAAGCTCCTTCCAAATGGTTTTTGGAGCAGCAAGGATGGAGAATTTGTAGATTGGCATTGCCTGAACAACAGATTGCAAAAATAAGATATCCTCCATAGCTTAAGTATTTGTGAGACCAATGATTAATTTTATTGCGAATTTTCTCCAGAAGACTCCTCCAGACAGTCATCTGTAATTTTTGTAGTGCAGTGGGACTCCCAAATACACTATTGGCAAGGAGGTTTTAGTGAATCCCAAAATATCAAGAATTCTATTTTGAAGCCTTTGGTCACTATTAAAGAAAACCACTTTTGACTTCTGAGCATTTATGAGCTGATTTGAAGCATTGAGATAAGTGTTAAGTGTATCTCTGATGTTTCTAGCTTCTGTACAAGAGGCAGTCCCAACCAAACCAGTGTCATTAACAAATTGAAGGTGAGACAAAACTTCATCACCTACTTTGTAGCCAGAGAGCAATGATTGTTGTCTTCGCTTCACAAAGAGTTTGCCCAAGCCTTCAGCAAGAATGAGAAAGAGGTAAGGGGAACAAGGATCCCCTTGATGGAGACCCCGAGTGGCGCCAAAAGGTTGAGAAGGAAGACCATTAATTAAGATAGAGTATGTCGGAGAGCAAACACAACTCATGACCCAGTCAATCTAATCTTGGGAGAATCCGAAGGCTGCCAACATTCTAGACAAAAACTTCCATTCGACCTTGTCATAAGCCTTTGACATATCTAGCTTGATAAACATTCCTCTATTACCAGAAGTGTGCATTGAGTGAATTAACTCCTGAGCAAGGATTACACCGTCTAGAATCTATTTGCCCTCAACAAATCCTCCTTGCTCAGGGGAAATAATATCTTGAAGGAGAGGTTTAAGCCGCTCAACAATTACAGATGAATTTATTTTATAAATTCATTGCAAAGAGCTATCGATCTGTAATCAAAAATAAGAACGCCCTCTCCTTTTGGGATTGAGGCATTGAGAGTGTGATTCAAAGCTTTGAGCATTTGCTTATTTCCCAAGGATTCCTCTATAACATCCATGATATTGTTCTGCAAGACATTCCAAAAAGTCTGAATAAATTCAATTGGGAAGCCGTCAGGCCCTAGAAGTTTTTCCAGTATTCATTCCAAAGACAACTTTCCTCACTTCCTCAATGTCAATGGGATTTAAAAGGGCTTGGTTTTCAGCTTCAGAAACTATGACAAGAATGGCTGAAAGAACTTCTTGTTGAGACGCTTCATCTTGCATGCTGCTATGCTTAAATAAATTGCCAAAGTATTGCATGGCATGAGAGTGCAAATCTGGAGTAGTGTTGAAAGAGTGACCCAACTCATCTTGGAGGACTTCCAATTTGTTGTTTTGTCTTCTAGCACAAGCTGCCCGGTGAATTTTTTTGTGTTCCTATCACCTTCAAGTAACCAAGAGGTTCTAGCTCGTTGTTTCCAATAAGTTTCCTCCTGGTTGTCAATAGCTTCCATTGCAAAACGCAGGGCATTGTCTTCTTCTTTAAGCTGTTTAGTGATAAGACCATCTCTGAATTGTTTTTGAATCTCATCCCATCTAGCCACTAATGGGGCTCTTTGAGACTGGAAATCTGACCTATTATTACACTTCCAACGTTTCAACTAATCCTTGATAAAATGAAGTTGCTTGTGAAATTTAAACATAGCAGTCCGAAAGGTCCACAACCCTCTTTCCACCATAATGAAATTTTTGAAGGAGCTCTTCTTTTTGCAGCCAAAAAGTTTCAAACTTAAAGGGTTTGTGATGCTTACCGGATTTAATTCCTCCTAGAATAATGGGAGAATGATATGAGATGGGGCCTTCTAAAATCTTGGGAATCAAGATTCCATTTTACAAAAGCATTTTCAGAAACAAGAAACCTGTCCAGCTTTACTTTCCTCAGCAGGGAGGTAACAGAGATCAGGTTTCACTGTTGTGTGCAAGATCAGAGTCGTAATCTGAAGTCGAGGGGTGATTCCCGAAGACTGCGCTTGCCCCTGACCGTCCTGAGCAAGGAACTCTTCCAGTTCAGGAAAATTAGGAAAATTTACTTTCCTACTATTTGGTTCACTTCTCTTATTGGTCCAAGTATACTTGATTCTGGAGAATTAATATCAACAAGGTGAAGATCATGAACCTGAGCAATCATATATCGATCCTGGGTCAAGAATTAGGGTTCCACCTTCTTGGTATCTGGAGGATAGTTTAGCATTAAAATCACCTACTACTACCCAATCCAATTCCACTCTTGGGGATCTCATGCTATGAACTGCTGCCCATTGACCAATTTGACCATCTAAATTTTGAGTGCCATAGAAATTTGTGATTAAAAGCTGCTCTGCTGTCCCATTGTTCTCAAAAAGGGAATTAAAACATCCTTACCAGCAAAATGGTTTATTGCAGACCATTCAAGAGAGTTCCATAGAGTAACAATTCCTCCTGAAGCTCCACGGGCAGCCACTGCCATGTGATCAGCTCCTCTCCAAATTTTATTGACAATACTACAAATAGAATCCAAAGACATCTTTGTCTCTTGGAGAAGTAGAAAGTTTTATTTTCTCCTAACAACCTACGAACAACAACTTGATGGGTTCTACTGTTTAAACCCCTAATGTTCCAAAATTGTATGATCATCAAGACCCTTGTGCTAAGTAGGAATCCAATGGCCGCACTGAGCCTTCAGAAATTATTTTCTCTCCTTGAGATGCTATCAATTCCTTGGTGGATTCTCTGCCTACTCCTTGAGAGCTATTATTTCTTGACCACTTCTCAATCTGGCTGATCCCTAACTGAGGTTTTTCTATGTTCTTTTCTGCTATACTCATACTTATATCCTTTGTAATAATTTTTTCTTTTTGATGGACAACCATAGTACCTGCTTTCACTGTTTGTGACATGTCAATGCCTATTATGCCTTGCTCTGGTATAGAAGATTTGAGAAAAGGGATTTCGGTCTGTGAAGAGTTTGTTGTCATTCGTTCTTCCACAGTTTCGATAAGTTATTCTTCTTGATCAACTAGCATCTTAAAAATCTCATATCTATTGGAAGATTTGTGCTGGATTTGTTCTTTTCCATCTTTTTCTTTTGCTTCTTTTTCTTTGGTTGTTCAAAACCATCCTGCTGTTGTGGTTCACCATTCTGAGGAATGCTATTTGGTTCTTTGTTAGCTGATCTCTTATACTCCTTCTGAGGATTGGGAGAAACTAGAGGAGCCTTCAATTTAGGATTTAGGGTATTTGGGTAAAAACAGGCCAAGTGACCATGTTTATGGCAGATTCGACATCTAAAAGGCAGGGCTTCAAAATCAAGTTGTTGAATCCATGAGAGATTTCCAACTACAAGTTCGATTTCTGTCGGTAAAGGTTGACTCAAATCCATTTCACATATAGTCTGGCATAAACTGTTGAATTTCCTTCTAGTGTGTCTCTAGAAACACCCAAAAATCTTCCAATAGAGTTATGAATGAGTTCCAGTTTCTTTTCAAACCAAAATTCCATTGGAAGTGCATACATATGGATCCAAACCAGAATAGCAGTTGGTTCAATTCGTGGGTCGAATCCCACCCTGCAAGGTTGCACAAAACGACCAGCCGGGCCATAGTTTCATTTTTCTAAATCAAAAGCCTGGCTCTGTCTGCAAAGAAGCTCACAATAAAATACCCATTACTAATAAACCACATAGAACTCGCCATGGGGCTCCCAATTTTGATGGATCCAAGTATGCAAGAAATTTAGGGTTGGGCGGATTCCAGAGAACTTGCATATTAAATCATGGTTGATCCTGTAGATGACGATTTCTTCTAACATCTCCTGTTTAATGACAATTTGAGGTCTTGAACCAAATTGAGGCAAACAACCATTGACCTTGCTTCCAGTTGTGTTTGATCTAGCAGCTGTAAAAGACTTTTTGGCTGTCATTTTTGTGCTTAACCAGACTCAATAGGGGTATTTTCTTTTAAAAGTTCAGCAAAAGAGGGCAGTTAACTGCGGGTGGCTCTGGTGGGGGATCCATTACCCCAGCCTCAGGAATAAGGTTGCCTTGTGGCAGCGGTAGCACGGGCTGCGAGCAGGCTGACCTTTCTCTCTTGTCGCCATTTCTCTTCGCCCGCCAAGCTCCTAGGGGATCTGCATGCTTTGAAGTAATGTTGAACAAATAGTTTTAATGATATTGTTGACATGTTGCAATGCATTATGGTACTCCGTGGAGCCTTGGATTAATCATATTGTGATTTGTTCTTAACTTTTTGTGGTTATTAAGCTTATTTTGTTGCATATGTAGTTACTTCTTATTTATTAGGATGGAATTTATATATTTTAAATTTTTTTTTTACAGCATCCCTGAAATGTTCCCAGGAACTGCCATGGTATGGATAAGACCCACCTCCCGATACGTTCACGTACCAATGTTCGTACTTGCCATTTGGGGGATGTATTATTGCATCTTGACATGTTGAACTATTTGTCAGCTAAAGCGTTGTGCAGGGCTGCTTTGTCTACTGTAGTAGCAACCAAGATGTTTTTTACAAATAGTTTTCCCACCTTGCTCATCATTTGGGCGGAATATATTATTGCATCTTGTCATGTTGAATTATTTGTCAGGCAAAGTGCTTTGCAGGCCTGTTTTGTTGTGGTTATTTAGCTTATTTTGTTGCATATGTGGTTAAATCTTATTTATTAGGCTGGAATTTTATTTTTTTTAATTTTTGGTACGGCCGTATCCAATGCTGTATCGGAAGCATTGTTAGCAAGAGTTTCATGATGACATCACCCCATAAACTCTTTAATTTGAATTGCTTTTCTGCATTTTTTGAAAGAGAAATGCAAACAATTTTCTATGTGTTCCTATTAAAATGCTTGGGAAATTTCAACATGTACTCTTTCATAATTTTTGTTTGAACTGTATATGGATGACGAAACCATTTTTTGCATATGGAAGACATTTCTAATTCTGTCATGGGAGAAGCTGTTTTTTGCAGATATTGTTCCTAGGACAACAGAAAATTTCAGAGCTCTCTGCACAGGTAATAGACCTTTTTTTATGTTTTTAAATCTCTACAATTTGACTATTTTTTGCAGAGCTGTATTTCCCTATATGATATCGTTTTTTGTTTTGATTTGATTTAAACTGTGAATTTACCAATCATGCCGCATAATTCAAATCTGATGTATATTTTTAGTTTCTATACAGGAGAGAAGGGCTTTGGATGAACAACCAAAAGAACTCTCCATTACCCAGGATCTATTTTTCACCGGATAATTAAAGACTTTGTAGCTCAGGTATATATATTTTTTGTCTGCTATTTTGAATCTTGCAGATAGTTTTAAATGTACAGTGTGCTTGCAATTCATAACTGTTTTTTTTCTTTGCATTTCCAAATTGTATTATTTACTTGTTATTTTGACATGAAAACTATTATGTTATGTTTTGCTTAAAATAAACTAATTTGGTTTTTTTGTGAAGATTATACATTTTTTATGCATGTTATGTATAATATGAACTAAGAAATTAATGTACATTGATTCACTGTTTTGCTTGTTTTACTTAATCGTCATCCTTATCATACATTCACTTATGATTTCATTTCAATTTTTGTTTTAACAGTTTCCGTTAAAGACACTACAAATACACTAGATTTACAGTTTGCTCCAATCCCTTTTCCAAAGTGACATGTGGGGGCATGTGCCTTCGTCAATGACAGGATTCATTATGTGTTGAGGGGCTGGATCCCTTCTGAGGCCATTTTGAAACGACCCGATTTGGGCGTTATACTGATTTGTGACAAGGCTTTTAAAGCTGCCTGTCATAGATGAGAATATCTTCTTGGACTAACACACGTTTTTGTTTCCCTCTCCAGTTCTATACGATGCAGACTAGAAACACTATTCCCCTTCCTTGAGTGGGCTTGACACTAACTACACCACACTTGCAAAGGGAGGAAGAGTTTAAACGTCTTCAATGTGTTGTGAATGTTTTGCATTGCAGGAAACCAAAACCACCTAAAACATTGATAGCTGAGCTGGTCAGAGATCACCTCCACTTGTTGCCAACGTCCCCACTTTATCTCTCCAAATTCCGCACAATTGGATCGCATTCACGAGGCTTTTGCTTGGCTTACGATTCTAATGAAGATGCACTGAAATATGAACCTCCCCACAAATTGAAAAAATGGGAATAACGATCGAGACATTTGCAACTGGAAAAAAACAAGAAATGTGCAAAAAAAAGCGCATGCAAACAAGAAATTTGATACAAAAAAATAGCTTGTACTGGTCATGTTATAAAGTGTTTTTAGATTGGAATTTGTAACTCGGTTTAAATAAATTCATGCATATATTATGGCAAGACATATGAGACAGGGAATCAAACTTTTGTAAATACATGTTCATTTTTTTGTTACTGTTGCATGCTTCTATATGTGAACCAATAAAAATGAATTTCTAATTGCCTTTTTCAGTATATCTGCATACAAATAAATATAGCTTTACAATGTCAAAAAATATAAAATTTATAGATGTTTTCAGCCAAAGTTTTGTACATGATATCTTTTTTTGCATATATAATTGTCTTAGGGGTTTGACTTTATGTTTGCACTTTAAAAGAAATATAAATGAACAAGGAAACAAACTTTACAACTTCACATTCTTTACAAATGCTTGAATATTTACTTACATCATATACAAGGTCACATTTTATGTTGTCTCTAATTTGCAATATGCAACTCTTTTTTTAGATCCCTACTTGTATTGTGCAAATAGATATGTATAGAGATATCAAAATGGAAGTTTTGTTAGTTCAAGTCTACATTTTGTTCTTATTGTTTTACATTCTCTTGTGTAAGATACCACAAAAAATGTAATTACTACTCCACATGCGAGATTCAACTCCTCTTATTGAGGACTAGGAACTCCTTATGTCTCACACCGACTCACACCTAACTTAGTAAGAGCTCAACATTTTTAAGGATGCACCACATTTGTTTGCAAAAAATGATTAGGTGGACTCCCACAACCTTCAAATGTTGAAAGCATTGAACATTCCAATCGCTCAATCCATTGCTCAAGGTAACAAACGAGCTGGTATAGGAGAACCTGATGATGATCAATTGCAACACAAAGTTTGTCTATGAAAACAACAAACAATCATGCTTATTGCTAGTTTATGGGTTGACGTGGGCCTTGTAAATGGTGCTACAAGGACAATCATCGACATTTTTACACACATCATTGCCACCATCGGTGATACTTTTATTTGTTGTCAAATTTGATAGATACAACGACCCATGTTGGGATCCCTCTAACCTGTTACATATTCCAATACCCCTATTTCAAGAGGGAATTGAAGACAATTGCCAATTAAAATGGCTTGGGGATTAACTATCCACAAGTCCTAGGGACTTACTTTGCATAAAGCAACTGTCAACATTGGAAACACTGAAAGACAAGGTCTAACATTCACAACTTTCTCCAGAGTTCCCTCGTTTGACGATCTGCGCATTTCACCTCCTTTTTCATTTGAAAGGTACTCAAAAATGGCGCAAGCATGTACACTTGGAGCAAGGAGAAAGGAGGAGTCAAGACTAATTTCACTTATCCAAATCAACCCATCATAAATACAAGTCTGTACTTTGATACCTCATCCACTACTACTGTACTTACTACTACTTGTACCCAAATCGACAGAGCTGTTAAAGGGGCAGCAAATGTATTCTTGTTTAATGCAAATATAATTGTTGAAAAAGGCAACTAATTATGATGAAAGAATTACAGACATATATGTCATAAATTGTAACTAATTTCAAATCTCCATATAAAACATTTCGCTGTAATGTTTCATCTTTAATCCAACTCTTCCACTACCACTCGCACCTGTTTTCAACAATACATTTTTGCCATTTTCACCTAAAACACTATCTGTACCCAATTCAACCACCATCTCAAACAAGTTTCAACACAACAATTATTTCTCCTAAAGAACACATATTTCACATCAAATGTGCAAGTACTTAGCATTTCCCTCTAAATCAAACAACCTAAATCCTTGATTGCTCACATTGCATTGAACACATGCGATTGCTAGTTTTAAAAAATATTTCATTATGTTCTTTTCACACATTGCTAAAGGTAAAATCCGCAACCATGATGTGCATTATTTTGATATTCTACATGTTGGACTTGTCCTATGATCACTTATGAAGCATTCTTACAATTGGTGACATTTGGTTTGGTTTCATAGTAATTGGCTGGCTAACTTTGCCCATAGTTGCTTAGCATATTGACACCTTTGTAGGAATGTGTGTTCTATTATTTCTTCTATTTGTCGGCAATTTGGGCTCATATTTAGTCCTACCATCCCTTCTTCAATATTTGTTCAATAGTTATAAATTTTCCATATACCACAAGCTACTAGAAATGTATGAGTTTTTGGCCAAATTTGAAGAGACCATGGATGTGTCCATCATGTTCATGGTATCCTAACGTTTTAGAGTTCAATATGCAAAAACAACAATACAGAATTTGCAGATGGTTTAACCCCGAATGAATTTGTTTGAGGTGCGTAATGTATTTGGAATGAAGTACTTTTATGAGAAGTTGGCATTGTGGGGGAACCTATATTTTGTGGGGTTTGTGAGCTCCATGTTAACACATTTTTAACTTTAGCATTCATCCATGATAGTATACTTATGAAAGTCACAAATATGTTATCTCACATGAGTTGTTGCAACTATGTATATTCTTAGGTAGAAGGGGTGGATTTCCTCCGTCTCCTATTTTTAGTCGAGAACCTTCTTGGAATTTTCCCCTTTTAATGTGTTTTGAAATGACCTGAAAGAGGGTGTTTATAGGAGTCCGAGCTTACTTCATGTTGGGGTTGATGGAATATTTTCAGCTGATGAGAGGGGCTTGAGACATGCAGTCCCGACATGTTAAACTCAAGGCATACTTGATGGCAAACTCCTGATTGAAAAGTCCTATTGTTTTGATATTTAGGCCTCTCTGTTGTTTTGGCATGTTTATGGTTTTCAATGCAAGCAAAAAATGTTTGAAGGTGTTATCAATAATCAATAGGGGTCTCCAAAAACATAACTTCATCAAATCAACACTTTAGGAAAAAAATAAAAAAGAAAGAGGGAAATAGAGTATTTGGAGAATGGTGCAAAATTGTCACCTTGTGTAGGAGGTGGTTTGTGCATTTGCCCGGTGGTTGGAATCCATTGTGGCGGTGTGTAAGGTGCCTTGGTGGTTGTACAAGCCACCTTGATAGTTAACCAAGTTGTTCCGGTGGTTACATAAGTTGCTCCCATAGTTGCGCAAACTACCTCTGCGGCCAAATTGGTAGGCAAACTATCCAAAGACAAGCCAAAAGACATTGCCTCCTCCCTTGCTTGACTCTTTGGATTCTCTAGTGCACAAGAGGACATTTGAGGCATGTTTTTGCAGGGAAGGATCTTGTGAGTAGGAGAGTCTTCGGCTTGTAGTTGTTTATAGAAGCAATGTTTAGCAAAACAACAGTAAGAAATTGCAAATGTGGAACCTGCATTATCGATTTCTATATTATATCTTCCATGTATAAGTATTTCATTCTCTGTCCACTAAGAAGGAAAGAGAACAATTGTCTCTCCATGGTTTTTCGCTCATCATGGGGTTTTCCAAGAATCAAGTTTTGTGTCAAGTTTGAATTGTTTCCATATTGCGGCGTGTGTGTAAATGCTTTCATTAACATTGTTTGCAAGCAATGACAATACTGAGAATCTCATTCACTAAGAGCAATTAACTGTTATTTCAAGCATAATTGAATTATGGTTCTATTGTTGTGATTTTGTGAGGTCTAACTTAGTGTTTACAAATCATTTTGGTATTAGGGCTGATTATATATCCTTGGGGACCGTGGAATTTGTTCTTGTTTGGTTTGTATGATAGTGACAAAGGTGGAGATTTACTACCCTTGCAATCTAGAGATATCTACAAGGGAGTGGAATCAAAGGATTAGAGAAATGGCAAGAAGAGGAGAAGAAGGTTTGGCCGAAGAGTTACAATCTGGGAGACCACCATGGGATGGGTAGAAGCTCGCATCTAGCATGCAACAATCCATGGGTGAAGTTGTTCGAGCCCTAGTCAAAAAGCTTTTATATGAAAAAGAGAGCCATGATGAAGAGTTCATGGAAGAGCATGAGAAAGAAGAGCAACCTATAAGAGAAAAGGGAAAAAAATACACTAATAATATGAACATACACCTCACAAAGTTGAAATTAAGAGCTTTGAAGGACAAGTAGATGCAAATTTATTAGATAAATGGTTGAAGCAATTAGATTTATATTTTAGCATGTGTAATGTCACAGAGGCACAAATGATTACCTTTGCATGTCTCACGATGGAAGGCCATGCTCTTACTTGGTGGGAAACCTACCTAATCACTGTGAAAAGAAGAGGTCTGTTGTGGATGGTTGGGATGGATTTAAATAATTGTTTAGAAGCAAATTTTTATTCTTTTAGGCATAAAATAGACTAAAGAATTAAATGACAATATTTTAGGCAATCCAGTTGTCAAAGTGTGTAGGATTATACCACATAGTTCCGAAGGCAAGCAATGTTGCTGAATATGGACTTGTAAAAGGAGGATATTCTTACCAAATACTTGGTGGGACTTCATACACACCTAAGGAAAAGGGTCATCTCCACAAAGCCAAAGGACCTCTATGTAGCTTGTGTGCAAGCTTACTATATAGAGGATGAGAAGAAGCAAAGAGACAAAGAGTCAGATCCAAATAGCCTAGAAACCAACTTAAGAAAGAGCAAAGCCAACCAGACAAAAAAAGGTAATGATGCAGAGGCCTAGTGGGCCCAAAAACAAACAAAACACATCCAACAGTTAGAGTTAATCCAATTCAAAACACCAAAATCAAGCAATTTCACTATACCTTAAGGAGCTTGAATTGGCTTATAACCACCAAATCTCTTCAAACTATTGATTTCATGTGCTTGAAGCTTTAGACTTAATAGCACTAAACAAATAGGATCAATCACTTGACAAAGTTTCAAGACATCATCTATCACCATTTCCCTTGTAGACCTATCAAAATCCTTGTAGCCCTCCAAAATGACCTTTTCTGACACAAAACACAAAATACAAAGACACTTGCTTAACTATCAAGATTTTATGATACCCATTATCCTCCTTAAGCTATTCCCAAAGTTTCAAAACTCAAATCCTTGCCCATCAATTTTTATTCTCCTTTTAGCGTTTTTCAACTAGGTCTTTTAGCCCTCCTGACCTTCATGTTTGGAGCAATCCACAAGTATTCATGAAAACTCGATTAATGATTTGGACACCCTTTCGGCCCTCTAGGTGCATGCTAAATTTTATCTTCCAACTCAAAGTACAATTTGCCCAACACAACTTTCTCCCTTTTGCCTTGTTTCAAGGAGGATTAGCTAGGGTTTGAATCCAATTTCTAGGGTTTTGTAGTTCCTCACTAGTTTCAACCTTAATGACACCTTTATCCACCATTTTATCCATTCAAGCTATATCCTCACCTTTAGCCTTCTTGGCTTCTTGACTTAAGTATTTCTCTCACCGTCAACAATGTTACCTACTTCACCTTGACTTGTCTAAAGTCTTCTTACTTCATTTGCTCATTGTTCTATACTCCTTTCATCACTTATTCAAGTCACTCACCTATCCTCTATCAAGGTCCTCTTATGGATATGTTTTCTTGCTCCCATTAAAGGCTTCTCAATGGGTTTGTACTATACAGACAGTCATGATGGATTCTAACATGAATAAGGCTTCCAAAAGGACTTTTCTCATTTCTCAAGGTTTACACTTACTCAACAAACATTTCAACAACTTTAACTTACCACTTTCTCATAGATTTCTTCAAAATATCACTATTTCACTTCTATCTTCTAGATGTCATGAGTCAAAATGTATTCTAAACTTTTAGCTTCAAGCACTTGTAACTCACTTGATTAAGGATATACAATCTTCCTAGAATCTTTGATTACCAAAGGTTCCACAGTTTCTAAGGATGATCAAGACTTCTTGCACTAAATGACTTTCTTCCAAACTCTCAAGTTGTATAGTTATAAAAGTCAACTCTGATTTTTAGCCTTTTCTTGAACTTGCAATCTCCTTTTCTTGTTTTTCTAAATTCCTTAAATACAACTTAGCTTTTAGTCCATAATAACTTGTTACAGGTTCTTAGACACTACTTAACATTATATTGATCCTTCTTTTTTCTTAAGGCTTGGAACAGGGTATAGACTGGGTAATGAATACTTGATTGTCTCTCCATTTCCTGATCACTACAGGGTGTCTTAACAACTCAAAACACTTTTACAAACCCCCTCACAACCATCTCAAGTCACTGAAAAACGTGCTCAGATCACAATAATTACATAAAAGCCCTTAAATCATTAAGAGACAGTCTACATATAGAATTAAGAGATAACCTCCTTACTTTTTAACTTCTTAATCATGCATTCATGAAGTACCAAGGTTTTCAAGGAATCAATTACTCATATACATTGCATCATACAAGTATGGTTTATAGTAAGACAATCCTTTGAACATTTGACACTAATAACATTCTCATTACCTTCTGGTCTACCAACTTTCATGGAATTCACATTCATTGGTGTTCTTACCTTCCCAATCACCTCCATTAGAGTGCATTCATGATCTTCTGATGGCTATACAGTTCCTCAATACCCGAGACAACATTCATTCAACATTTATCCATAGGAATCATTCACAAATACTTAAGATACGATTGCACAATATCAAAACAGACCCTTATATACAATTTTTCATTCCAAGAAGCTCTTTATTTGATCTAAATCATGGATGATACAAAGCTTCATGAGACATAGGGCTCTCACATTACAAGGTTTCCACTTTTCAAAGCTGACTTCCAACCTCTTCTATGCCTCCTTCATTCGAATACCTATGATGAGAATGTATATTCAAGAAGGTGGTTAGGGTTCTCATCACTAACTTACCCAAGATAAAGCTAAACTAAGTGATGTTACACCCTAGTTGGGTCAAACAAGTTAGGTTAGGTGGAGAACAAGTCTCAAAACCCCATTACTTCATTTATTGTATCCTTCACTTAACACCTAAGCCTATCACACACCTAAGAACTAGTTCAAATATTCAAACTATACATTTTGGAGGGAAACTCCTTATTACTTGTTTATGGAGTCCAAATGGAGACCAACTCAAATGGACTCAAGACATCCCTAAATACCTAGGAAAGCCAAAATTGAGCATTTACAAGATGCTCCTGCATCAGGTAAGTGGAAAGGTAGGATGGTGCCACTACTTAAAATACTTGTAAGGATTCCTTTTTTGTAAACATTGCAGTATCAACGAACATACTGATGTTACATTCGCAGTTGAACCCAAATAATTGTTCCAAGGACTCTAAGAAGTCCATGGAAACTTTGAAGAATGAAGTTGAGGTTGAAATGGAGGACAATTCTAATGTAGATGAAAGGTTGGGATGCACGACCAACAATATTTACAGTCGGGGACAAGAAGAAGAGATGAGTGAGTTATTCCAAATCAAGAAAACTAAGGCAAATGCATTGGTTTGGCTTAGTTCTTAATTCAATTTGATTTTTGATGTAATTGTGAAAAAGCTTGGTCTGGAAACTTATCAACATCCACACCCCTATCCCTTCGGGATGGGTGGAAAAGGGTGTATAAATTCATATAACTAGAAGTTGTAAGTTCAAGTTTATTGGAATTAATTGTGATTCCATTTGATGCATTTGATGTGGTTTTCAGAACTCCTTACTTGTATGTTAGGGTGCCATATTCATGAGGAGGGATAACCGAAATAGATCAAGGATGGATTAAACTACAACATTAAGGCACACCAAAACAAGCCTAAGCTGGCCCTTGTAAGTGCCATCCAAGCAAGGAGACTAAGTTAGGGAAATCATATTTAGTTTTGTTTACTTTTATTGAACGATAAACAAGATGGGTTGGAAATCTCTGAGGTTTCTATCCAGGAATCAAAGGATTTGGATACCATAATTCAACCTTTTTAGGAAGTGTTTCAAGCTCCAAAAGGCTTGCCTATAAATCGAGAAGTAGAGTATGAGATTCAATTGTTGCCAAGATTTCTTGTACCTAACATCGAGTTATATAGACAATCGTTGATGGAGACAAATGAAGTGAAGAAACAACTCCAAGAGCTACTAGAACAAAGGGTAATTCATCCAAGTACCTCTCCATGTGGGTCACCCATTTTGATGGTACAAAAATATGGGTCTTGGAGAATGTGCATAGACTGTCGTGCTTTGAATAAGATCACCATCAAAAACCAATATCCACCTCCACGGATAGATGATCTCTTGGACCAACTTCAACATGCCAAGTATTTTACATCGTTGGATTTTAAATCCGGGTATCATCAAGTTCGGATGAAGGAAGAGGATGTATGGAAGATTGCGTTCAAGACAAAACAAGTTCTGTGAATGCTTAGTATTTTTGTTAGGTTTATGTAATGCATCTTCTACATTTATGAGATTAATGAATGATGTATTGCAGCCATTCATGGATACACGTGTTATTGTACATTTGGAAGCTATTTTAATTTTCAGTGCCACATGAGAAGAACATGTATAACTCATGTGCAACAATTCTTGCAAGTGCTAAAGGAGAAACAATTGACGTATAACATGAAGAAATGTGAATTTGGTAAACAATTACTAGTCTATCTTGGGCGTGTGGTAAACAATCACCAGTCTATCAGATAAAGACGTCAAATATTCAAACTTGGGCATGCGGGTGGTTTTGCAGAGTTTGGTGCTTCAAAATATAGTTGCAGTTGAGGGTATTTATCTGCATTCAAAACATATTTTAAAAAAATTCTATCCAATTTGCTACATTAATTTATGGATCTATAATTAAATAGTGTGTAAAATGGACAACAAAGTCACTATATTTAGCCACATTCAATCTGAGGTCTCTCATCAAAAAGCTAGCAGATGTCTATAATACAATCTACTTTCTAAATATAACAAAGGTAAAGTTCAAAGACAAACCAAATGGGTGTAAAATTTGTTGATACATAATATGTATTTCAAAGAAGTCCATACTTCGAAGATGGGAAGGGATATAGTGTAGATGGAGCTCAGCATGTATGGTTGTCCAGTTAGTTCGGGAGTTTGTCCATCTTGAGAATTATACCCTTACGAGGGTTATTAAGTCACTATTTTTTATGTATTAACTAATGGATGGCTGTAACCACTTCAACCATTTTGTAGCTATCTCATGCATAATAAAATGACAGAAACACAACTTGCAATGTGTAAATTTTGATCCTTCTTCATTATTTCTCTGATCACATCTTCTAACACAAAGATACCAAAAGACGTTGCCTCTTCCCTTAGTCGACTCTTTGATGTTAATCCTCAAATTGAGGTGTTGGCTGGTGGTGTTGTAATTGAACTTCAGGGATTGCACTTTTTCCATTTGTATATCCATTTGGTCTGTTTTCTCTACATAAACAACTTATTATTATTGAAGTTTTCAGGTGTGCTAGCTACAAATTCCATTTGCAATTAGGAGCAGACATAGTTGAAATTGGGCCGCCTGTGGTGATTTGTTTTTCCTGTTGGTTCCAATTTTTCCCATTCCTTGCATAAGCCTATTACCGATAGATCATATACTCCACAGTAGAGCTTGTTTATTTGTAAATTCTAAACCCCACTTGCATTTATAGAAATGCTTGTAAATTTTTCTAAAGATGATTTTTTAATTTTAATTTTTAGTTAAGTACCTATATTTTGTTTTACTCCTGTTTTGAATTGTGTTTGATTTGCACGTGTTGTGATTTTTTTTCTTTCTAAAATTAGAGATGCATTTATGTTATAGATTAATTTTTAGGATTTCTTTGACTTCATTGGCTGAAATATTCTTTATAATTATACAATGTTATAATTGTGTTTCAATTTTGTAAAATGTAAATGTCATAGGTTTTTTCATTGATCTATTTACTCCTTGATATTCTTATTGTTTTTTCTTCTATGCTACAGTAGTGCAATATAGACAAAAATCTGGAGATTATTTGACTTCAATTAGCTTGATAGCTCGAATGCCTCAACTTCCTCCAAATTTAGAGGCCTAACATCATTTATTTATTTCCCCTTCTTGAACTTGTATCGTTGGCAGTTAAATATGTAAGCCTTAGCAAAATTTAGGGTTTCATGTGATTGATACTATTGGTCTTCATATGAATAAGGTCTTGATACTATTTGATAGCATTTGTTTTGGAGGCCTTTGAACTATGTTGTCCTAATGTTTTTGCCCATTTTTCTCCCAAATTAATTTTGTAGAACATAGTTGTGATCTTTTTCTTAAATTTGATCTGCAAAATTTCATATAAAAGTTAAAACTCTTTATTGATTGCTTCTTGTTGTTTTGATGCCTTTTTGTTGTAACACATTCTTAATCTTTTTGTTAAATCTGAGGTGCAGTATTTTATTAAAATATCATTGATTCGAGTTGTTCTCATTTGGATTTTATTGAGACCCATGTTATGTCAATTCAGCTTTAGGTGTTTGTGGTTACAAGATTTTACATAGTCCTTGAAATAGTATATGTTTTTAATCTCATTATATTCTCGTATCTTGTGTAATTAACTCTTGTTTAGCAATTGAATTTTGGAGGACTCTTTATCATTGATTCTTCTCATTGAGTGCAGTTTTCTGCTTAACATGGACTGAAGGGTGATAGAAATGAAATAGAAAAAAAGGGCAAAGAATTAGAACATCGATATGTTCAAGAGTTCTTTGGAAAGAACAAACTCAATGATGAAAATAGAAGGGTGTGTGAGTTGCTATATGTTATTGATTATCTCTAGTATTTCTACTTTGGTGGATATGATACATAAAATTATTTCATCATGTTTACTTTTTATATTTCTTTTGCAGGCTATGGAGCCATACAAACTACAAGGAAGCTAGATGAAAAGTGTAAGGTTGTGACATTTTCTTGAAGAGAATTCAAAGATTAGTTCTTTTTGTGAAATTAAATGAAATGATAATCATGTTCAAGTTCATTTATGTTAATTAGTTTCATTTTTTATAAATGAAACAATTTTTTTGTCAATTGATCAAGCCAGAAATTGGAATTAGAGATTGAATTTATTGAGACATCGGTAAAAGCACTGGAGCAAGTAAAAGATGGTAGCGACTTAGATGTTAACAAGATGGAAAATTACAAAATTATTGAACAAAAGGATTGAGGAAGTAAGAAGTCTTGGAGACATAAATCAACATGAATCAAGTGGTGAACCACAATATGCTATATATGGATTTTTTCAGTATCAATGTTTACAAAATTACAGGAGTGCCCAATAATATTTCTTATTTTTAGTTATTTACATTCAAGTGTGAATTATTAACCGGTTTTTTAATTTTTAAAAAAGGGGTGATTGTGAAGGGTTTATGTTTTGATTTTATTGGGAGAAATAATAATTTTTAGTAAAGATAACTAAAAAATTATTATTTATGCAGAATGTAAAATTTTGGAACCACTTTATGCGTGTTGCATTTGTCTCGCATTGCTATTTAGTCATGCATTGCTTAGTCATGCATTTAGAGATGGTGCAAAGAGCATCGGTCGAGGAGTGGAGAGTATTGGTTGAGGCTTGGATAGTCATGGTCGTCATCTCGTTGAAGCATCGACTATGTGGGTAAAACTATTGGAAGGAGGAGCACGATTATCCTTTCGACAAAAGATGATTAGTTTTGGAGACATGTAAGTTGACATTTATTTTACAATGTTTTTCCCTCAAAAGATAATAGGTAAATGTTTGTTTTTTTATCAAAATGATTAATGTCATTGATTTTTACATTCTCTTTAATGTGGCTCACTTTTTAAAATATTGATTACAATTGCATTGAAGATGTTAAAATAAATAAATAAATTTGGATTTTGCAAAACTCGTTTATTTTACTTGCGTGATGCCCCTATAGGTGTGTATTATGATGGTATAAGTACATTTTAAATACATAGTCCTTGATTTCTGGTTGATTGTTAGAGTATATCAGAGATTGTAATATAATGCACATTTGGTATTTTTTTCCATCCTTTCTAATCTAAATGTTCGTTGTCCTCTTTTATAGGATCTCATGATCATCTATTCTCTTTTTTGTGGAAGTTTTTTCTTAATAGTAAGAAGCTCATGTTATATATGGTGAAAACTATTCACAGAAGTTGTTCGTAATGATTTCTTAGGAGTGAACTCATTTTATTCAAAGTCATACAACTTGCTGGTTTGTTGGACATTTTTCTAATTCAATGTTACTAGACATTGGTACCAAACAACAAAACATTCTTGAAGGCAGATTCAATAGAGGACCACTAAATAGTGTATTCAATGAAGACTTTGGGCAAGAAAAAATGTAATCCATCAATCGAAAAATCTTAAAAGATACTTTTTAATTGCAACAAATAGAGACACCAAGAACATCAACATGATAGAACTTCTCATCTTAACAAACTACTACCAGATAAATATGACAACTAGAAGGTTTCAATAATTTCTTTGTCTTTTCATTAGACTTATCACTTTTGATTTATCCTTGTGCTTTGGAAAAAATCCACCGTAAAGTAAGACATTTTCACATGATATTGTGTGATCTTAAACCTAGCTTTGGAACCATTGTAGTAGCTCCCTTATAGTCAGATTCATTTGATATATCAATCAACACCAAAGAGTACTGCTAAGATTTTCATGTGTTATTGTGTTGGGTGGAACCAAGTTGGTTATAAAAACAAAGAGAGTGCCAAATATGCAAGAGGATTGCGATACTTTGTAGCTTTATGGCCAAAAAAATCTTACAAAGTTCTAAGCACAATAACTCCTTTGTCATTGTTGTTGTAGCGACAATAACATGAATCATTTTCCTAGCTACAATTTTATCTTTTAACTTGTCTATCTCACATGCATATTAACAAGTGACTATAAGATTTATGTTGTAATTGTATCATCATCTTGCAGTTTAGAGCATATAGTCAAGTACAGTAATAATCTCTCTCCTCTCCTCTTCCCTCCCACCTACAAAATGTTAAGATATACAAGGAATGAAAAAATGATGTTTAAATAGAGTTTAGAAATAAGAACAATTCTTTACAAATCAAAGGAGTTTATTTGAAAAATTGGAGGAAATTTTAAGCACATCTTGTAACATCTGAGCATTTACTTCCATATTTGAAATGCAATTAAGAAATACGAAATGGTTCTTGTAATTAATGAGTAGTTAAAAATATGAAAACTACATTTGAGAAAACACCTTTATGAAAAAAACTATTGCGTAGTTAACTCAATTTGGAAATTCAAAAGATCATATCTACAATGTAACAGTTGAAATGTTTCATGCATTAGTTTCATAAATTGCGTTGAAAATTATTTACACATTATTATTGTAGTGTGCATAATTGTTCTTACAACTTTTTCAATACTAATTGCTGGTCTTATGTTTTGCAGATTCAATCCCAAATGACAACATCATCCTTTGCTGCAACAAATGTGACTCCATGTTTAGATATATTTTGTCAAACAATTTCCCCATGCTTTCTCATTGTTTATCATTGGGTAGATAAGTTTTTTGTATACAAGTCTATTATAGAATTTTTCCTTTAATAAATTTTTGATACATCTCCACAAATTGTTCTAATGCTCCGTTTTTACATGAGTTGGATGTCTATTAAGAAAGGGTGTGGCCATAAATAAGTTTCAATCAGGATTATAACTTCTAAATTATGCTTTGTTATTGGGTTGTTTTTTCAATTCTTCAAGGCTAATGGAAGATGAGATTCAAACTATATTTGTATTTTATTCTTTCTTTGCAAACTTCTTATATGGTTTTTGTGTATACATTTTTGTCTACTATTAAAAATATTTGTTCATTTTCTTTAAACAATACATGAGTTACATCTTCACACTCTTATGCCTTAGCTACCATACTTAACAAAATAGAGAAAAGAAAGTATGTTATTTGATGGACCATTCAGTTTTAAAAACAAATCCACTCACTGCTCATGAGGGCATGCGTGGAAAATGGTTAATCTGATCCTGTGTGCATGTCCTTTAGAAATAGATACACATGTTATTTGCTCTAATCCTCTTTTCATTGTTCAATCATGACAATGCCTTACTTTTATTAACTGCTCACAGGTACTCCCCTATTGTGTGGCAAGCTTTCCGTCAAGGAATTGAAAGTAATAATTGTCAATTATAGTTGGATTTTTGAAATTTGAAAGTTGGTAAACATTTTCTTGCTATCTGTGTGGTACTATTAAACGATAAGGGTTAACAAGCCTTGGGGCTCCAACATCAGTACTACTAGGTTGAAGAACAATTGTTTGGTCACTCTAATTAAATGTTCATCTTTCAATTAAGAAAGATTGACACCTCAGCTAGATACTAAATGGTAAAGACTTAAGATTGAATTATTGTTATTGATAATTATAATTTATGAATTTTCTTTGATTTAGATATTAGTGTTCACTAGGGGATAGAATGGAAGAAAGTACCATGGTTAGTTGAGAAAGGGATGAGATTGGAATAAAATACTCAATTTATTTTAAAAATATGTTAGGTTAAAACATGTTAGGAATATAGAGCCACGAAAGATTACTAGCTTGTCTTTAGCCATGTGGAAATAATTAGTGGTTAACTTTTTTCAAGGATTTATTATTCAAAAATGTAAATATCATAAAAGTTCAATATCAACTTATTAATGTTAGCAAATTATAAAAAAAACTAGCCTAAAATATATTACTAGAATTTGCATTCCAATACATTTACATTTAACACAAGGATTGACACCTTAAAAACTCTCTTAATAATTCTTATTCCATATCATATGTGGGTCAAGATACATATTTTAAAGTTACTTTCCCTAGTTAAAGTGAAGTGACGTTTTCCACTAGAAATTTGAAGATTATCACACAACTTACAAAAATATAATATGCACTTCCACATAGTTGGCATTTGACTGCATTATCAAAGGGAAGAGAAGCTAGCTTGGTAGAAATAATGTGTGAATTGTCAATCATATGGCTGGCCTTTGAAGCCCAAAAAATAATACGAATCATACAACTCTTACATGTTTTCCATACAATTGTCAAACATGTAATAATAGTGCTCAACAAATGCATTACTTATCTCATCCGCTTTAGGTGGCATTTCCACAATATCGATGGTATCTTATAGTGTGAATTCCATGCTTATCAAACTCTAACTCTTTATTGAATGAATAAGTGCTATATTTATATAGAACAAATACCTACGATATTAAAGGGTAGTATAAAAGATAAGTTATAAAAGAGGAATTTCTTAGTTTGAATCCAAACATGTATGATCTTTTGTGCATTCGTTAAGCAAGATTGAGGAAATAATAAAATGATGAATTAGTTGATGAGGTGAGTTGTAACATGCATACACATGCATACAAGTGCATTATAAAGGTGAAGCATGATAGAAAGATGGATTTGAGTGAGTGATTGATGGATTATGTAAGAAAAACAAGGTTTTCTTAAGTTAGAAGAATGCTAAACTTATTGTTTGGGAGTTTTGGTACATTTCTAGGGGTTGGTGTAAGAAAAAAGTTGGAGGATTCTCATACGTAAAATATAAGTTATGAGTCTTGATTCCCTTATTTTTCAAGATATGAGAGATTTTCTCTCTCGGGTTATGTGAAACCCTAGGTTAGGGCTAAATTACAAAAAAACTATTGTAACTTGAGAAATAATGGATGAAACAAGTTGAAACTTGATACATAACATCTAGACATGGTGTGGAGAGATATTTTTTGGTTTGAGTCATTATGGTATTATACGACCCAATATTTTGTTGACAATCTCATTTGGTGTGTAAAAGAGACCTAATGAAGTTGAATAAACTTGTGGATTGAGCATATTTCCCTTAAGAAACAAGTTACATGTTTTCATGGTAGTTGAATGAGTCTGATGGGTGTATGAAAAGTATCTTTGTTGTTTGAGAAACTTAGTTTATGAGAAGTTATCTAGAAATAACAAGTTTGACAGGGCTACTAGGCTATGTAGGCAAACTTAAGGGTGAAAGAGACTTAACTACTATTTTCTTGTGTGTTCATTATTGATAGAGGTTTGTGGGCATGAGATAAGTTGGATGAAGGAGTGATAAAGGTATTTTGAAGCATTGTAGTGAATCTTTGAACCTAAATTGTATTTAGCATAAAGAGACTAAGAAACTTGTACTGATCATAGAGTTGACTGAAATCTTGTGTACAAAGACGATTTCCAATTAAGGAATGGTAAGTAATTATGAGAACATATCTAATGATGAAAACATAAATGTCCAATGTTAGTTATAAGGAAGAAGCATCATCAAATTCAAAGTCCAAAAAGAAGAATACATGGAGATGATGAATTAAATAAAATAGTCTGATCTAGGAAGAGTATATGTCTTTTGCTCTATTTAGAAAAAAATAAAGTACCATTGATCCTTGAAATTGTTTGAAGGTATTTCTAGGTCATTGACAACTAAATACACCAAGATAAATATGATCATGAGAGTTTGATAGGTGTAGATGAAAAATCAAGTTAGCATACACAAATAAAATGAATATGAAACCGATTCAAATTCAACATGCAAACTCAACAAATCAACTACCTCAGATCAAACAAAGGTGAAAGGAAGAGGAACAATGTCTACACTTATCGTCTATCATGCATTTCTCCTTACTTGATGGTTGGGTGTGTTTGAGGATGATTGATTGTTTAGATTTTCATGTGGATGCACTTGGAAAACACCTCCCTTGTGTTAATGATTGCTTGATTTTCTTGATGACGATGATGAAGGATTGCTTGGTTATAGATGGATGATTGATAGCATGGATTGATTGAACAAAAGAGTAGAGTTTTGTTATGGATTTAGAAGATGTCTCTCATGGAGGATGAGAGCTTGATTTATAGCTTGTGAGTGGAAAATTGAATGGTTGAGATCTTGCCATGGTGGATTGAATCCAAGGGTTGGAATTGGATGAGAGGATTCTAGAATGAAAATTTTTAGATTTTGTGAGGATTTCCATTGAATTAAAAATTCAATGGAATAGTGTAGATTAATTTGAATATTTGAAAATGGGAGGGAAGAATGGAGAAGCTTCTAGATTTAGAGGTGAGGATGTGCACATGATTAGGATTAGATTAGGTTAAATGATGTGATTAGGATAATTAATGATGAGATTTGATGGAAAGGCTAGGTGTAGGGATGTGTAGGGTAGGTGGTAGGTGAGATGTAGGAATATTAAATTCCTATAAATGTTAAATAGGATAATATGATATAATAATGGATTAATGAGATTAATGAATTAAAAGGATGAAATGAGATATTAGATGAAATAAAAGGATTAATGATAAATGATAAATGATGAATGATGGTAAAATGGATTAATAATAATAATTAATCTTACGATTAATTATTATATGGTTGATGTATGAATAATAATGATGAATTGAAATGGATTACAATAGATTGGTAACAGATAAAGCTAAAATGTGGGGCATGATTAATGTTAATTAGTCATGTAGATATTTAGTATTCTACATTTTGCCCCTCTTTGAAGTGTTATTGCAGAGAAATGACAATTCAAAGAAAAGAAAGAAGATGATGGTGATATGATGCCCCCTCGAGGGGTTAGGTGGGGAGGAACGAGGCGGGTAACCACTCGAAAAGAGGAGAGGCCCAAGCTAGTAGATGAGAAGATTGAAGATGAGGAGGATGAGGATTAGATGATGAGGAGATTAAGGATTAGAAGGATTAGGGGATATTGGATTTTGGATTTTTGATGCCCCTAGTCAATGATGTACGACAACAAGGGTGTTGATTTTGGATTGAGGATGCCCCAAGTAAGGGGTTGATGTTTTGGATGTAGGATTTTGGGTATTTCGTTATTGGATGTTGTCGGATTACAAGATTTTAGATTTTTGGATGTTATGGATTACAAGATTTTGAATTTTTGGATGTTGTTGGATCACGGGGTGTTGATTGTTGGATGTTGGATCACAAGATTTTGGATTGTTGGATGCCCCAAGCCACGGGGGGTAGAATTAGATAGGATCTTGGATTGATGATGTTGTTGATGTTGGATGTGGGATTTTGATAATTTGGATTTGGGATGCCCTAGTCAAGGGGTAAGGATTTTGATTTTGGATGTTCTTTGGATGTTTGGATGATAGGACTTGATAGGATTGATTGAAAATATTGGATAGATTGATTTGGATGAATAAGATTTGATGATTGGATGTTAGATGATTGATGAAGGGTTGGTTGGATAAGGTGATGATGATTAGGCTAAGTGATGATGTAAAGGGGTGGTGCTATCGTAAAGTTCCCACAATTATCATCATTAACAAGTTTATTAAAATGTGGCATAAAACAAGATACATCAAGGCATAAAGATCACGATGACTGAGTTGCCAAATGCCCTTTTCCTCATATCATTGGACATATTAATATAAAAAAGATGGTCCTCATATCATTGGATCATGCAAATAAAAATAAATAAAAGTGACCTCATATCATCAGCCAAAATGTAAATGCAGATAAACAAGTAAGCACACACAAGAAAAAAACACACATTACATTTTTGTATTTTTTTGTTTTTTTGTTTGGATTTTTTTAGAATGTTTTGATTTTTAGATGTTGGATTTTTGGATTTTGGATTTTGGATTTTGGAATTGGATGTTGGATTTTGGATGGGAGGAGATGGTGAATGTGACTTTCTCCCATAAGTCCCAAAGTGTGTTTGGGTAGGATGAAAGGGAAGGATTGAGGGAAATTGGATAGGTTGGATATGATAGAGATAGGATGAGGATTGTAGGATAAAGGGATTGGTTGGGTAAGATAAAGGAGGGTTGATAGGATGATGGATGTGATAGGGTAGGGAAAAATATGTGGGATAGAGGTATGATTTTGGATAGGATAAAGGAGATTTGATTGGATAAGGTAGGATGCGAGATGATTGGATAAGACAGGCTCCCAAGTAAAAGGGTGGGATGATGGGTGATAGTCTAGTGTGTTGCGCCCCCAAGTGTAAGGAAGAATAAAAAGTAAGGGATGGTGCCCCGAGCAGATTATAAAGTTTCCTCCCACCATAACGATAACGGTTAAAGGAAGGAAAAGGGGTAGATTAGGATAAAGCAATAGGATTATCGATTGCCCATGGATGTTTGATCCAAGGGAAAATGGACAGGGATGTAAGGCATGTGTGGTTTGTAATGGATAATGAACAAAAGATGAACTTAAAAGCACATGTTGTAAAATAAAAGTGGGACTAAAACAAGAGTGTGACCAAGGTCTAAGCAATAATTGGAAACATACAAGCGTGATGTCTCTTCAAGCTGTGTGTACGATTGTGATAGTTAATTACCGCTTGTAGTGAAGACTTAATGGGTAGTGTGCGAAGACAAACTACCCAATGTATAGGGAGTGATTAAGTCAAGTAGGTTGATGGAGGGTGAATGGAAGGCTAAGTCGTGCATTGCTCCGCTTGCCATCCGATGTCCATAGCCCCGACAAAGATACATATGATTCTTGTCACAACATTGTTCTGCTCATCGCCAAAGAGACATCCATAGCCCCGATAGAGTTGCTGGAAACACCCCTAGAGAGAGTCTTGAGGTGGATTTTATTTGATATTTTTAATTTTGATATGATTTTTGATTTTTGATTTTTGATATTTTGATTTTTTATGTTCCACTCTCTTAAGATCTCTAGGGGTTAATAATCACAAGTGGCTAGATGGAGGGTGGAGATGAGTGTAGTGACAAAATTGACTAGAGTGTCATAAGATGCACCCAATGGTATTCACCACAAGTTGATTAAGATGTGTGATTAAGTGATTGAATCTCTAAGATATGATCATTCTTAGATGTTGATAACAAGGATAGCCCAAGGTCACACAAGTATAATAAGTACTAATGACTTACATCATGTGCGATTAAGTCAATCAAGCATTTTTGAATGATGGATTGGATTGGATTGGAATGAAGATGGAGGGATGAGGAAAGAACATCTGTGTGTAAAGGACAACATAAATGCTCAATCCAATTTTAGGAGTTTAGGATATGTAAGGTGATTAAAGATATGGGGATTGGTAGATGGATTGATGGGTGGATCAAGGGAGTTGGTAGGATCGGGTTATGATGGAGTAGTAGGAGGGTCGATGTTAGTGTTAGGTTTAAGCCCTAAGCCTAAACGACCACGATGTTTCATGTTGGAAAACATATTTTTGGCGATAGGATATGAAGTGGATGGGGAAGATGATGCCATGTGGTCATCATGAGACATGCTTGAGGTGGTGTAAAGTAGTTTTTCATCGCTAAGAGCCTAAATTTAATAAAGGATGGGGGGTGAGATTTGTGTGGATTTTTGGTCAGTGAGAGATGTTTGGATTGAGGATTAGAGTTTTGATTTTTGGTCGATGAGGGATGTTTGGATTGAGGATTAGATTTGGATGGCCAATGATGTTTGGAATTAAAATGGGGTTTAGATGGGGGTTGATGGTTAGAGATAGGGTTAGGATGGAAAGGTGGTGGATAGAGAGGTACAAGGATTAAAATTTCTTGGTTAATGAGGTTTTGGAAATAAGATCAAAATTGCATGCAATAATTGGTCGAATGTCCATGGGTGCGATGGAAATCACAATAATAGTGGTCCCTATACCAAGATGGTTTGGGAAGATTTTGATTGTGTGATTTGATTGGGGGATGATGATCATGTTGAAGGTTTTAGACGATGGAAGATGGTAGTCAAGGATTCACCTAATAAGGTGAAGGCGATTCAAGATGGGGTTTTGGTAAGAGAGATGGTGTGGGTAATAAGGGTGGGTTAGGTAGGAAATGTGTAGGAGTGGATAAGGATAGGAGAGGAGTGATTGGATTTGTGTGGTTTAGATGCAGGTTTAGGATGTGGATTAGATGGTTTGGGATTTGGATGGAGGATTAGCCTTGGGGGTTTTAGGAGGTTGGTTTGGTTTTGGATTGGTTTGAGTATGTGGTTTTGAGGTAGATGGATTTGACTTAGGATTAGATTGTTTAGGATTAGTAGATGTAGATGAAGGGGATGGTTGTGATATGGGGGTCACATTAGAGTCAGGTGATGAAGGAGATTTGGTAGATAGGTGTGGTGTAGGAAAAACATTAGATTTGGTAGGAGATGAGATGGGTGGGGATTGTGATTGGATTTGCTAGGTTTGGGAGTTGGTGATTTAGGAGTTACGTTAGATGTTTGAGGATTGGGGAATGAGGGAGATGAAATAGGATTAGTGGATGGGATAGTGTTGGGTTTGGGTGATGAGGGAGTTAAGATAGGATTAGATGTAGATGAAGATGATGAGGGTGGAATAGGAGCCATATCCAATGGTTTAGGATTGGATTGGTTATTGGTAGTATTAATATATGTGGATGGAGAGGATAAAGGTGGCATGGGGACCACATTGGATGATGTATGATTAGGGGATGAAGAGGGTGTGGGTGACTTAGGAGTCACACTAGATTGGTTGGATGTAAGTGATGGAGGCTTAGGAGCCAAAGTAGACCTTAGAGGAGGGGGACCCGGGACTTCTAGAGAAAGTATAGGGGATGAGGTTGGGTCGATGAGGATGATGTGGATTTAGGACTAAGATGTGATGTAGGGATAAGGATTGTGGTTTGATTTAATCTTGATTGGATGTGGATGTGGATGGGTATGCATAAGGTACGTTATGATTAGGGATAATTTTAATGGAAAATATTTGTAATATGGTGAATATTCCATTTTTGAAAAATTTGAAAAGGCAAATTTTTCAAAAGTGTGGGTCAGTGACTTGTTTGCCTAAAAATTATAGTTTAATTTTTTTAGGGTCGGATTTTCCTACCCTTGAAACTATCCCATGTATAATCCTAGATTATTCGCCAAGTAGAACACTACTAGCTCACTCATACCACCTGGGGGCATATGTATTATCAAGTACAATAAATGCACGACAAGAGGGTGGAGGCTACAGATGCGCGGACAGGAGGGCGGAGGCTGCAGACACGGGACAAAGAGTTTGTTGACGCGTGCGAGAGAGAGTTTTTGACGCGCAGAGGAGTGCGAGAAAAGCGCGTGACACGTGATAGAGAGATTGTTGACACGCGACACAAAGATTTTGTTGTCACGCGACTGCGAGGGCAGAGGTCGAGACATGGGATAGAAAAAATATTTGTTGTCGCATCAACAAGGTTTTTTCGCGCGATAACAAACTTCTATCGCCGCATCAACAAGGTTGTTGACGTGTGACAACAAACTTGCATTGTTGTGCGACAACAACCTTGTTGACGCGCGCGGCAACAAATCTCCTATTCCGCCCGCATCCTTCCGTCACACCACTTGAAATTAGTGAAAATTTTTGCATATAACCCCCAAAAAATTCACCTTCCCGTACGAAACCGGTTCCGAGGATATTCACTAGGTATTTTCCACCTCCGATTTCCAATAGGTCTCTTAAAATGAACCTTGGTTATGATATGTTTTGATGGGAGGTAGTAGAATTAGATTGGTTTATGGGGGATTTATGGGTGGATAATGGTGATGAAGGATTAGGTTCGGATAATAGATTAGCAAATTGTAAAAGAAGGTCATTAGATGTTGGTGGTGATTTAGGTTTTGATTGTGGTGTAGATTTTGGTTTAGGTTTGGATTTGGAAATGGGTGTGGTGGATGAATCATAATTGATTAAAGTTTGATAAAGTTTGAAAAGAAGATCTTTATTGGTGGAAGGGGATGATTTGAGTTGATCAAAATCGATGTACTATGAGGAAGGGGAATGGTTAGGGATGTTGGTTGTTGTGGATGAAGGATTGGGTGTGATTGGTTGTGTGGATGGGGGATCATCTTGATCGATTTCAATAAGGTCCTCACTATCATAAGTGGATGTGAGGGGGATGGTTGAGAAGATGTTTGGTTAAGGCATGATTGGAGGTCAAGAATTTTTTGGTTAATATGTTGGATGGTTGTGAGGATGGTGGGATCAACTTGGTATGGGTTAGGATATTATTGGATAGAGATGTGAGTGTCATAATCTAGTTTTGCAAGGATTGGATAATAAGAGGGATGTTTTGATCAATTTGGGAAGGTAACGGTTCATAGGATTTGACTTTGATGGGAGCCATGATGAGATGGGAATTTAGATAAGATTTAGGAATAGGATTGGGTATGGATAGGGTGTAGGTAAGATATGATTAAGATGGATGGATTAGATGGGGATGCGATGGATTAGAAAAGGGGATTAGATGGATGGATTGGGTTTGATTATGTTTAGATGAGAGTTTGATTAATGTTTTATTTGATTGATTAATGTGTGCTCAAAATAACCAAATTTCTCCAATCTTCTTAGGCATGGGGACCAGATTGGCTACCCAAGAGGAGTGCTTAATAGGAAAAATTATAAAATCCTCGATGAGTTTGGTTAGCTCCTTCCTCATTAGTGGCTGAATTTTGGGATTAATTGGCCTCTTTTTCTAGCAAAATGGCTTAGCGTTAGGATCCAGATTCGATGGTGTGTTGAGCTAGACCTGGGGTCAAGCCACGCAAATCCTTATAACTCCACGCAAAAACATCATTATACTCTTGAAAAAGTTTGAAGAAAGATTTTTTCTCTTCAGGGGTACACACTTTGCCAATCTTTAGAAACTTTTCATTTGCTACCTTGACTTCCTCAAAATATTCTTCTTTGACCACCATGTTTGAGCTTTGTCTTTTGGTTTGGTCATCTGAATTAAAGATGGATTCTAGAGTAACTAAGCCTTTTGGTAGCTTGTTTCCCTTCAATTGTATGTTTTGATCGCCATATGATTTTTGCAGCTTATCTTGATGTTTTACAACAAACTCCGCCTCTTCTTGTAGGAAAAGGACAATTTGTTTATCACTATCAAACACTTCCAACTACTCAAATTATCTAGAATTGTAGGCCGAACCACCATTTTGACCATTTGCTTCCATTCTTTCATGATATCCACTGTTGGTATGTCGTATTACGAGCCAATCATAGCAAGCCTATCAACATCCTGATTTTACTTTCTAGGAACTGAATGGATCCCTAAAGCTTTGAAGTTTTCAATCAAATCCTAGACTCAATTCTTATATGATCTTCAGAGATCATTTTTTGATGCACTACGTTACGTCACTTGATGCACAACTAACTCACTATCTCTAAAAAAATAGTCAGAGCCTTGATTCCTTTCTTTTGAGCTAGTTGAATTCCTTGTATGAGGGCCTCGTATTCAGTGACGTTGTTGTTGCAACTAAATTACAACCGAAAAGATGAGAATTATTTATCTCCTTCTGGAGAAATTAACATAACCCCAACACCGGATCCATTTTTACTCCTCGAGCCATTGAAGAACAATTGCCATAGTCCTTCAAAATTGCTTGGTGATTTGACCAGTTTTGGTACGATTGTACCTTCTTCGTGAATGCAGTGTGTACCCAATCCAATTTCTTCCAAAAATAGTAAACCAGATTCTTCCTTTGCCAATAAATCAGCGTAGGGGTCGTATTGATGATCTACACTCACTTCATCCAACACCGTATCAGGAACTTCCTCTACGAGAGTAGTTGGTTCATGATCAACATCTTCTTCTTCTGGGTCACAAATGGCATAATTCCCATTTATGGGACTGATAATGTAGGGATCTACATGATTATGGAAAATTGGTTTTTCCCTTATAGTCACCTTCATCCCGTATCAAGTCCTGAGAATCATATGTGACTAACCCGATGACAGGTAGCCACCCATCTTGGTAGTGATTTATCGTGATAGGAAAATGGCGAAGAGAGGAGGAAGATCAATAACTGATTTATCTTGTGTGAACGACAAGCTTGGGCATGCATGGATGGTAAGCTAAAGCCCTTTGATGACTCTGACGATCTGAACTGTTGTACCATCCAACTAAACAACTCCCCTAGAAATTGGAGTATATTGTATTCCTAACACGTCTACAATTTGCTTGGGTATAACAGAACTACTGGCACCAGAATCAATCATGCAATTATGCACCAAATGATCACCAATGATCAGGGAAATATAGAATGGTAGTGATTTGATGGCCTTAGGAATACTTTTCCCTTCCGGTTGACACAAACTCATAGCAGTTGTTGTTCCATGAACCGATGATTTGTCGGTTGTATCAAAACCGTTTAGAGCTTCTCGCAACAAGTTTCTTTGAGAAGGAATTGAGAGTACGTCCCACATATTAACACTTAGGTTGGTATTCTTCATCTGTTCCACAATGCTGAAAGGAATTGTGCCTATCCTGTTGAAATTTCTTTTTGCGTTGACATCTTTTTAGAAAATGTTTTTAGGTACTGTGATGCTTGAAGAACCTTCCTTCCTTGCAGCTGGGTTAGCATGTGTTTTTGGCAATGTATTTCCCACATATTTGTCAATCACTTGTTGCGACCGAGGTTGTGAAGTAGATGCCTGGTCAACTTTGGGAGATTGGAGTTTGATCACCCTCTTCTTAGAACGAGTATTCACTGCTACTAATGAAGCATCAATATTCAAACTGCAAAATAATTTGTTTACCAATTTAGCAACATGGTTTCATCGTAAGGCTACTCTTGGTCTTCCTACAAGGATGATCCTATAGTTGACTCGGGTGGGGCATATACATTTTAGACCATAAGGGATTGGCTCAAAACTCCATTTGGGAAAATATTTTGGTTGTAAGGCTGAGAACAAGGATAACACCATTCATAATCTTAGACTAAATTATTCTAGACAGGTACTATGGCTCTGGATGAGCTAGCAACAAGAGGGTTTCGAAAGTTCAAAGGTTTAACATTCGTCACTTGATTCGTAACTTGGTTTTGTGTTTGATTGCTTCCTTGAAAATGGGAATGACATGTTTGGTATTGGGATTGATATGGGTGAGCATATTAAGATGTGTTGCCTTTTGATCGCTACGAGCTCATTCTCAAAAGTTTGTAGTACCGATTTGACCTCAGCTAAATCATTCGAAGGAATGGATGCACATCAAATTTGATTGATTGGGATTTTTTGGAATGGGAGAAATGATTGTTGTTTCTTACAATCTCAAAGCAAAAGAGGCATGGGAGGCCTAGGCACAATCTTCCCTGCTTGAATTAAAGAAATTTTGGCCCTTATAACGATTTCATAAACATAAGAACCGTAGTTCCCCCCATGGATTATATCATAACTCCTATATCACTATTCAAGGCCCGGTAAATAATAAAAGAATGCATTATTTGGAGACGCCTTATGAGTGTTGGGATTCTATTCTAAGTCTCTTGTCGAATTAGAAATCAAAATCACTCATA